>JACGWL010000012.1:553171-1113171 GCA_034509725.1 Sesamum angolense
ACAAGAACGGTAAGTGAGATCGCAAATGTAATTACAGTTGCACTGTCTATTCAGATGCGGTAGTTCATACAATCACTCTTTAAAATAAAGCACATTCGCACTGATCGCCTCGCGCGGCCTATCTTACACTTGCTAAAAAAATTACATCTAAAGTCAAGAAATGACGATGTAAATTGAATAAGCGGGTTTGTGTTCGTGTAAATATATTTTAAAATTAATAAACATATTGAAGACTGAATTGCAGCTATTATCCTATGTTTCAGTGATTGAGAAAAGGAACTAATGCAGACAGTCTTGAGTAAACTGCTATTTCTTAATTTTCCGGATGAAAGTTCAATTATGTCATTTGATAAAATACTGTCACATAAAATGGAGGAAGAGCATACTAACTCCATTCCCGCGGACTTGATATGATGGCAACTGATGTTGCATTGACAGTGCTTAAAGGAAACCACAGAAATTACGCTGGAAGGGGGTAACCCAAATATTAACATCATCACGAGTACGTACATTGCAGTCACTATTTATAAGGAGACAGTAACATAGTCAAAACGTCAGTGGGAATGTATCATCCACGACGTCGCGCTAGTAAGTCTATCCCGAGGCATGATTATTTTCAGCATTGTGGGAGACCGAGTTACACAAGTTGTGCACAAAAATATAACACCACACTAACGACCGACCTCGTGTAGTCTCGAACTACGTTCGTTCGTAGGGGCCGTACAAAATGAGGTACTTACTTATATAAAACAGGGCGCTATAATACATATCATCATATATTAGGTACCGTGCGTCACTACTAACTGTCATTCTTGAGGGGGGTGGCGTTGGAAGCGCTGCTACTAACAGGCCCTTGAGATTGTCCACTGGGCGATTTAGGAGGGGATTCAGTAGGGTTAGCCGGGCAGGAGGGAACTCCAAGCAGGGGAAGCACTGAGTCGGGGTTACTGTCTGCGACATAGTTCTCCTCGATCACCGTCCAAAACTCACTGGATGAGTCAGAGCTGTCGGATATTATGTTGACTACCGTCGGCGAAACCACAATGGGATTTTCAGCATTGTTGATTGCCGGACCAACCTCGACAAGGACCCCATCTGGCTGACCAACTGGATCGGCTGCAGCAGCGGCGGGGCCTAGTGGTTGCACCGGCAGTGCTTGCTCATTCGCAACAGGCTCACCAAACAGTACGCAGAAGTCCTCAAACAAATCCTCATACACGTTGATATAGCATCGTGCAGTCTTTTCTCCTGCATCATGTTAAATGCAAACAGACTTAATTTTGTTTGGTCTAGTGGGATCATAACACAACGTAAACAGGTATACTAACCCGGTAGATTTCTTCCCAAACGCCATCCACTACAGTCACAAACTTCAGATTACGATTCCATACGACGTCCGGTCGATGGATGAACCAGTTGAAGACCGTGTGGTGCTCCTGCAGTTTCTTCACCCGACTGAATGCCCATGTGGCGGTGATTCTAGACCCGTGTGCTATGTTGAACGACCGGAGAGAGCAGTGGACAGCATGTCTGTTCTCCCGATCGGCCCGGAACTGTCTGTGCCTTACGTGCTCCAACAGTGAATCAACGAATGTCCGCTCCATATCCCTTGTCCAGCGGTAGTTGTAGAAGAGTTGACGTTGATAGTAGTAACCGTCAGGCCACATTTTGGAAAATGCTTGGTAATTTGGAAGTACGAAAGCTGAGAAGTATACACTAGCCCGCTAGTGTAGCAGTTTTTTTTGTGGAAGCATTCACGTGAGTGTGATGTATATTTATAGACAAAAACTGGTATTTGGTATAGGTGGAATAGTACTTAATATTAATTAGTTGCATTCAATATGTAGGGGTATCATAAATGGTGATACCTAGTCTAAAAGGGCAATTAATCCAGGATGAAGAAGTGAAAAAATGACGGTTCCTTCAGTCCTATTTTTAATAAGTAGGTTGCAAGTGTTGTGCAGAGAATGCATTAGTTAATGAATTTGCATGCTAAAAAGTGTCTTTTCATGAATTGTAAGCTAGTGGTTGTGTTGGATATCCCCCCATAAATAATGGAAGAAGGTATACTATGGCAAATGCTCTTCAACTGATGAGTAATAAATACAATAAGTGTGTGTAGAGCAAAAAAGGTTGAATGTGGATAGCATGTGGAAAATAGTGGAATTTAGCATACAACAATTGTCAAAATTTTATTAGGGAGTAGGTTAGGTAGCTCCCAGGTATATAATGTAAGTACCCGCCACTTTGGCCGGCTCACTGCAATGGTGCATTAGAATATGAACATAAGATTTGATAAAATGAGTGCATATTAACCAGAATTCAACTCCTGCTCAAGTACCGAAATGCAAATGTGTGTGTGTTACACAAAGATCTATATTACGTAATATTTATTTATTTCCGTAAGATTATGAATCATGAAAAAGAAACTTCCAAAAACATGAATCAACACTTTGTTAGAACATTAATAATGTGTCATGGAGACACTAACTCTCTGTTGGAAAGAAATCTGGGAGAACGAGGAAACAACAATGAAATAAGCAAGGTATCTAAAATTTTCACAAGTTTCATTTTTTTCCCTTCCCACCGTGGTAACGCAATGTGGTATGTGCAGGTTTCTAATGGCTCCCTAATACATGGTACTAAAAGTTTAGGGTAGCCGGTGATGATCGATTACTGGTGTCCCTTCGAATGGGCATGTAGGTTATACAACACAACATTGGATAATACATAAATACGTAGTTAATAAACACGTGCCCTTAGCAGACACAAATGTTTAATGAATCTAAACCAAGCAACAAAGCATTTTCTTCATCAATTTCGGATCGATTAATTCACATCGGTGGGAACTAATACTCTTGCACATCCTAAGATGCTCTCAAAATGGCAAGTAGTATATTGTTCAATAGATTGTCTGTGGACAACCAAACAAATGAACATAGCACATGCATGGGGAACATAGCTTAGATGTTCTATGGCACTAAAATTCACGCTAATAGATCGGCGCTACAATGTCTTACGGGACTACTATAATTTCATTTCCTATTACAAAATATGATCGAATAAGCTATGTAATATCAGTATAGTAGCACATCGCATAAGCCTACGGTTCAAAACATCTTAATATCAGTGGGAATTAATGTCTATGGCAAACGATAGTGGTTAACTGATAACATCAACGATGCCGCCCAGCAGAACAAGCAGACGATAAATAAAGCAACATCTCGGCACGGTCCTTAGCTCGCTTCACCGTAGATTCATATTGGTTCATCCGGGCAAGCAATCCTGGAATTACCTCTTTAGAGCGGCGACACATGGGTGGATCCACCCATTGGAAGCTGCCACAGTATTTGCCCTGTTCGTGCAGTAAGATTATATTAGATGGGAAGAACAAAAGTAGGTAATAGGCATTTGATTAACATAAGCCCCAATTGTATATAAGATTTATATGTTGGGCATGTTTGTACGAAAGTCCATAAACAAGAGTAAGGAATCTACCTCAATACCAGGGCAACCTCGGAAACGCCTCCCTGGGTTCGTGCTTGTCCATGATGTACGCACCACAACCTCCCGCCCACATGTGCATATACGGATGATGTCTGAGTCGGAAGAAGATGCCGTGTTTCTGTAATTTGATCGAGTACTCCAACGGCTTTGAGTACCACCACTGTTGCCTAAGTCACCGTTTTCCATGGACTTCAGATTTCTGTTGCAATGCAGGGAGCGTTTATAAGTACAAGTTAACGACTCTCTATAAACGACAGACTTAAAGAAGTTGGAGTTCTTACAAATACAGTTAAGGTAAGCATGTAACAGAAATGCTTAGTGTGGGAAATCCTATACAACTATAGGTGAATTGAGGGCTACATTTATAGTTATAGGCCAAAATTTCAAAAAACAACGGTTCAACTTCAACAAAGTGGCATCGAAAGAATGAATGTGTCAAGGGCAATCATATATGTTATGGAATTAAGAATTGTCTACTCCCAAGTAACCAAAGGCTACAACGGACAATACAGTTCGAACTACGGATGGGAACGCTGTCGGTCAGAGAATAGTACGCATGAAATAGCTTTGGACTATAATCAACATTCCGATAGTAATGAAACCAAAGCAAAATACGCATATTGTTGCTGTGTGATTGCAATAGGAAGTTCTTAACCAGGCAACATAAAAATAAAAATTAAAAAAAGGAGAGAGATGAAAATGGCAGAAGCACAGTAATCATGAAATTAGGGTACTCTGACACAGATATTTAACCTTAAACTCCTCCGTAAATGAGCCCATGCGAAGAAAAAATCCGAGTTTTCGATTCAGGCTTCAAATCTTCACCAAAAATTAGAACCCCCAAAAATTAGCATAAGAGGTGCTTATTTTCATAAAATTCGTAGACAAGCAACTCTGTAATGCAAATCACAGTAACATAGAAGTGGAGATCAGTTGAAATTGAAGAATGAGGAAGAATGTGGGGTGGAGAATTACCTTCACTCCGGCGCACTGAGCTGACTCCGAGTGCGAGAGCCTTGTCCGACGTAGTCAATGGTGCAACAGCAGAAGCTTGGAGATGAAATTTGAAAAGTCAAAAAGCTTCTTGAAGAAGAAGTTTGGGGAGGGAAAAAGGTCTCACATCCGTGTCAGTGAGGTACATCAGATTAGCTCAGAAATCAGAGACAAATGGGTCATATATCATACATATCACTCATTGTGTAGAGAGAAGTAAACGTACATGTTCATTATGCAGGGTATTAAGAACTGCAGAAGTAAACACATTAATAATTTAATTGTCCTGGGTAATACGGAATCCCATCCCACATCAATCCTATCCGCCTCAGTACTTATTCATGCAAGTAAACAGGCCCTTATACAATATATATTTATATAAATTATAACTAAAAAGAAATGTATAATATATTTAAACATATATAGAATTTAATAAATGTGTGTATATATATAGAGAGGGCGGTTGTAGGGAGGAAAGGGCCAGTGACAACAACAGGGGATTAGCAAAAGGAGGGGGAAAGGGGAAGGTTAGGATGGGATGGGATTGGGGAATGGGGAGGAGTAGCGATAGGGGAAAGGGAAGAGAGGCGGGGACAAGGGAAAGGAGAAGGAAAGGAGGATGGGAGTGGGGCGGTGACAAGGCATGGTAATGTGGATGGGAGAATCCAAAATGGGTGATGATGAAAGCTGAGCAAAAGAGGCAGTGGGATTAGCTGGGGTAGGGGGGAGCAGACGAGAGGGTTGGTGGGGTTTATTTTTATATTAATACAAGTATATATTATGACAAATGTTATATATTATATAAATTTATATATAAAATAATATGTGAAAAATTACACTTTTAGTCCCATAGAATAGAGGTTCAATACTTTAAATACTCTACTTTACAAGATTTTTTAAATAGTCCTAAAATTGAAAAAAATTGAGATATTTATCCTATGCTTATAGGATTTTCAAAATGGTCCCTAAAGTGAAAAAGTCAACATATTTAGTTCCATAAATTTAGTAAAGTAGAGAACTAAATGTCTCGAACTTCCTCAATTTTGGGACCATTTTGAAAATCCCGTAAAGTAGAGGACAAATTTATCGAGTTTTTCTAATTTTGATCTCATTTTGAAAAGTTTATAAAGCAGATAACTAAATGTGTTGAACTCCTCATCCGGTAGGATTGAAAGTGTATTTTTGCCAAAATAATTATTTTTTGGTAAATTATTATATTATATATATATATATATATATATATAATATATATACATATAAATAAGTTTTTTTCTTTAAAATAATTCATAGTTGTAAAAGGGGGGCGTGCAAAACACCATCAGGCCAAGTGGGTAAATTGCTTCCTTTTTTTTAAAAAAAAATAGAGGTGATTTATTTTTATTTTTTTTTCACAAGGGGAGTTGCTTGCAATTTTTTTCAATCTAGTTGGCTAGATTAAAGCTTCATAACCAAAAAATTATAGATTTGAGCCTCACTAATGTGTGGGTATTAATCTAATTTAATAATAGTTGTTGGTTATAGTTAAAATCAATTCATTAAAAACAATAATATAATGGCTAATTAGCCCAAACAAATGAGTCATTGTCTACAGATAGTTCTAAACCCAAAAGTAAACTCATGGATGATTAAGATATTTCAACTAAACTTAAGAGGGTGTTTTGATGAGATTATAAGCTTTTAAAAACATCTTATAAGACATTTGAAAACTTATAAAATACTATAAAATATTTGATAATTTTTTTTAGAAAAAAGCTTATAAGCTCTTAAAGTAAGATTTAGAAGTTTATAAGCTCTTTTAAAAGAAAGTACGGACCTGCCACCTTTTTTATTAGTTTTTAACAAATTTTGATGGATTATGATCTTGCAAGTCGTATCAATGGGCTTAGTGGGAAATCAGGGGAAATAAGCTCAAAACTGCACAAGTTATGGAGGTGACGAGCTTATATAGCGTGAGTACTCTGACAATCAAGCTAGAAAATGGAATATAAGGTTCGTTGCGAAATGATAATTGATGTAAGAATCTTAGGTACCTTGACTTTTATAAATGTTGTGCTTTTATATCCCTTCGTCCAATGTACGGACACCACCTGTAGGCTCTGAGACGTAGCCACGTGTTACCCATCTAACATTTTTTGTTGACTCTGTCCTTAAGGGCCACCCTGGGTTGGGCCTAAATAAAAGTTTTAGCTGGGTTGGGCTTTACTTAGTGCATCGCTAAGCCCCTGTGCCAGGGATTATCATAGGGCTAATGATGCATATTCTATTAAAATTCACATCATTTACTCCCCAATCCAAATATTCTATGGTGGGAGGATCCTGAGATTTGAATGTTTTGGATTGATCCATGCCTTTAGTTTCTATGGTATTTGCAACTACCGCCCCTCTAACTCAGACGTCCCATCTTTTACCCTTTCATCCTTTAGCCCTTTGATCCACTTGTCTCTTCGAATCCTACCATTCAAGCTAATCCATCTTCTAACTCAAGTCTTTATATATAAAAACTTTCACTCCCACCATTTCTCATTATTTTCTCTCTTTTCTTGCTTCTTGTCTCTAGGTACATAGACCCTACAAACTGAAGATCCTTGTTGTATCTACAAGTTCAAATCCCATATATCTTCTAATCTTTTTTATGTCTTCGAACTCTAGTTCCGATTCTGAGTCAGTGTTTGGGTCGGATACTTTTGCATCCCCTACCGATCTGAAAAGGCCGAAACCTACAAAGGTTAGGGTTCTTAATGATCTGTACCTATTGAAGTTGCTTTTGAACTAGATGAAGAGGCAAGTCTTGAGTTGGATACATCTTTACTCAATCACTCTGTTATAACCGACAAGGATGTCGATAAGATTAGGCGCACATATCATATTCCCCTAGAATATAATAGAATAAATTGTATAAAATCCTCTTGTATTTTTAAACTTTAGCTAAAAACTCCCCTGTGTTAAAAAATAGACAAAAAAACACATGTATTTTTTAAAAATTACATACTCTCCCCTTTTGTTAGGTAAGTTTAACGGTGTTAAATTTTATATTAAATTGATCTTCAATTATAAAAAAAGAACGGCCCAAATTTAAAATATATTTTTATTTATATATCTAATTATATGTATACATAATATATATAATACAATTTATAAATAAATAAAATTTATTAAAATATATTTAAATGAATATATTTCATAAAGAAATATAATTTATTGTAATATATTTAAACTCAATAAATAATATAAATTAATCAAATATATAATAAAATATATTTAGATAAATAATAATATAAATAAATTAATTTAAAATATATGTAAACATTAAATAAATGCGAAAAATGGATATTATACACTTAAATTAATCTAAAAAATGAAGCCCGCTCGCATAATAGGCAAGTGTTAGACACTCTCTATTAGTTTCTAATGAATAGGAGATTATTTGTTGTATTTTACAAAACATAGATTACCTATAAAATTTATATAGGGAGATTTCTCGATATTTCACTAAACATAGGGGGTGTTATGCAATTTACTAATATAATATTATTGTCCGTAATAGGAATCATGTTATGCATCATCCTCTTCCTAATTGCCTCATTGTGCATCTTTCCCTTTCTGATGTTGGACTTAGATTCCTTATAACAGAGTCGGTCACTAGTATTATTAGTCTCTGGGCATAAGCCCTAATCAATTAGTTGCAAATTATATGAGAAATATTCTATGTTTGTTATCCTCATGCGATATTTTGAGCAAGAACCATCTTTCACTAATTTTTGGACTCTATTTTCTATTACATATTCAGCTTGATCACATAGTCTTGGTCTTTTTTCTACATAAAACACTGCTAGAACTGTAGGTTTATAGATAAACTTCTAAATTCTATTGGATCATGGAATAATAAGTTCTTCTTCCTTGAGGCCCCCCCTTCTTGCTCTTGGAGTGCCCTTTTTGAATGAAGTTTTAATAAGCCAACCTTTTGTTGTTCAGGCCCTCCTCCAGGGACAGAAAATTTCATGGATGATGTATTAACTGACCACTGGTTTAGTGCTGAAAGTTGTTGAAAAAAAATCTTGTCCTATTGGGTTTGTCCTCTATAGGTGTTTGATCCTCAAAAACATCAAGTAAATTTGTTGCTTGCTTTCCTATTTATTGCAAAGGTTGCACCCACAATTGTTTCTTTTGCAGACATGATCGCTGGTGCTCTTATGATCTTCAATCGGGCCAAACAACATCATATAAATTATTATCCAAGGCCCATGCTGCGGGGATAGCCTCTACCTCTGAGTTATTGTTTGTTCCTTCGACCCCCATTCTCTTCATGCTGCTGCTGAGCAAGGGATTGATCAAAAGGTGGACCAACTCCCTAATCTATCAATCCAATTATTGAAGTTCCCCTTCACTCTTTTGAGCTCATAGGTTATGACGTCGTTGGCATCCTCGTACTGCTGGTATTTTCCTTATGGTCAATTTCAAGAAGCAATCAAAGAATAAAACATAAAGTCAACAAGTCCCATCGTATCAAGAAATCCCAAAAGAAAAGAGAGGAAGGAGTTAGAGTTGCTGACATCGGAATTGAAAGATCAGGCAAAATAAGAGGCCTGCTGAACAGGACGAAGCAACTTATGCTGAGTAGAAACAGATGTGAAAAAGAAAGCATTTTATGGTGAAGAGTTCTCACATGATGGGGAAAAGGTAATGTTAGGCCTGACAAAGAGAAACATTCACTCCAGAGGAGTTGAGGTTGAGCCTATGATTCATAGTACTCATGAAATGGCGACTCCCTTAGCATCCCCCCGAACACTTGTCTTCATGGGCAATAAGGCCGAGACTGAATTACAGTCCAATCAAATAAATCATGATACCAAACATTTGGAGGTTTGTTATCGTTGTTGGAGAGGGCTTGTGGCGAGAGTACTAAAGTTTTAGACTTGCACACTAACCTTCCTGCAAATGAACATGCGCATGTCCCCGATTCATAGGTGTTTGATCATAATTCAGTCTTTAGCAGTTAAGCTGGTAAAATTTCATTTAAGTTGTATAAGGCGTGTTTGTTGCCTCGTGACTATATGACTTTATCTGACTTAGATCATGCTCCAAGAGAAATAATGGGTGCTCATAATTGCAATAGGTATGTATGCCTATCATCTTCATCAGCTGCACTCTGTAACATGGTTGTTTTTCTTTTTTAGGGCAGGAATATTTTGCATTTCCTCTCTCTTCAATGCTCCTATAGGCGATACAAGTGGAGACATTGAGGTGTATATTTAAAAACTTGAAAATAAGAACCGCAAAGCGGATATTGTTTATGAGAACTTAACCGACAAGCTTGCTAATGTGCGACAACAATTATTTGAGAAGGTCGATCAATTTGCTCAATCAGAGCGTGAGAAGTCAACTATGAATCTTGAAAAGACCAAACTATCAAAAAAGTTTATTGGATTCAAAAGTCGCCTTAAAGAATCTGGATGCGAAGTGTCAAATTAAGAAGGATAATTCTTATCTAGCTGGCGGGGAGCCAGGGAGATATGATTTTCTCCAATCTCCAGAGTATTTTGGCCGCGTTACAGCAAGCTTGGAAAGATAGGGCTAGAGACTTTATGAAGTCCCTTGCTTTCAAGGTTGCAGTGGTCAATCAATCAACTGAAGATAGTTTCTTTAATTTTTACAAGTGCCTTGATCAATTGAAGCATTTGAAGGGTATCAAGGAGGACTTAGACACGATCTATTTCAACTCCTTTAAGGATTCCAAGTGTCAAGTCTATGAATCTAGTTAGCTAATTGAGCTTGGGTGGGATGAAGATAAGTATGTCGATTTAGCCTACCCTTCTAAGAACACGACTAATGATCCCAATGTTGATGGAACTCCTATTTCTAAGGGGAAAAACCTTCTAGTTCTTAGGTATTTTTTGTTGTCCTTATCACCTTACCTTTTGTAATCAACAATCTCTTTGCCAGTGTAATTAAAGTATAGACCTTGATTGCATCTACCCGCATTCTGTGTTAACTTTATTAAGTATCATCCTCTTTTTATATGATCAATCATTATTAATCATCGTAGTCTAAGGTTACAACTATAATTCTACTTTATCGCAAGTACATTGAAGTGCACAACCTTTAATTTCACTCATCTAATGTTTCCAATTCCCATGTTTTCTTTGTTTTTTACATGGGCCTTCTTACAGTAAATGTTCGAACTGTCAAGGATCTGACCTTAAAAGGTTTCTCGATTAGTAACCTTTGGTAGATTCAACCATTAGAGGTTCTATGATTTATTTTTAGGTTGTTGTAAGATATTTAGTAGATCCAACCATGAGAGGTTTCATGGTTTATTTTTGGGTCATTGCCCGACCTTTAGTAGATCCGACTTTAAGAGGTTCTATAGTTTATTTTTGTTCCACTACGTGACTTTTAGTAGATCCAACGTTAAGAAGATTATGCAGTTTATCTTCATTGTGCCACCTTTAGTAGATCCAACCTTAAGAGGTTCTACAGTTTATTTTTTGGTCATTATGCCCCTTGAGTAGATCCAACCTTAAGAGGTTCCATGGTCTATTTTTCAATCGTTGTGTGATTTTTAGTACATCCAACATTAAAAGGTTATGTAGTTTGGCAAAAGTTAGGTTGATAGATATCTATTCAGTCATGAAAGTGCAAAATATAGTCACAAAAGTTACATAGATAATCAAGATCATTTCGCCCTATGAGTAAAATTTCTTCCAGTTTCTCACATCCCATGGGTAGGGTATCTCTTGGCCTTCATTTTTTGCAATTTGTATGCTCCCTCCATGCATACCTTTACTATTTAAATGGATCTTCCTAGTTCGGATCCAATTTACCTACATGCTTCGAGACTTCCAACTTTTTTCAGAACCAAATCTTCAACTTGAAAATACCGATGTTTGACCGTTTGTTGTCTGCTCTAATGATTTCATTTTTAAACTGCGGGGTTTTCACATACACAATCTCTCTTTTTTCTTCAATGATTATTAAATATAAGTGCCTTTGAATTTATTTTCCACAGGGTTGTAAGCTACTTCTCTTAGGGTCATAGAACCAATTTTTGCTAATATTACAACCTTCGACTCATAAACCATGCAGAAAGGCATTTTTCCTGTCGAAGTTCGAGGTGTGGTTCTGTATGCCCACAAGATACCTAGTAGTTCTTCTACCGATGTTGCTTTAGAACCATCAAGCCTTGGTTTCAAATTTTGTAGTAAGATGTGATTATTGACCTCCACTTGTCCGTTCGCTTGTGGATTTCCTACTAAGGTGAAATGATTTCCTACTAAGGTGAACTATTGTGTAATTCACATCTGTTTGCACCATTACCGATTATTTCATCTACAATTTTCTTTCCTTGGAACTGAGTTTCATTGCCAATACTATCAGTCTTGGTACTTCATATTGGCACGTGATATTCTTCCATAGGAATTTCATCACTTCTACCTCGATGATCCTTGCAACCACCTCCACCTCAATCCAATTGCTAAAATATTCAAATGCCACTATCATGAACCTTTTTTTGGCCCTTGACCTAGGGGAAATGTCCCACATTATTAATTCCCCACTTATCAAATGGATAGGTTACCTTGATTATTTCTTTTTATTGGTCGGAACATGTATCAAGTTTGCATATTTTTGGCAAGATTCACATTTCTTGACAAACTCCCTCATATCCTTGACTAGTTTCGGGCAAAAGTATCGTTGTCGGATCACTTTAGTTGCCAATGATCTTCCCCTTAAGTGGTTTCCACAACTCCCTTCATGTATTTCCTTCATAACATACTCAGTTGTATCTTGGTTTAAACATTCAACATAGGCCCCTCAAAAGTCTTCTTGTACAACTCTCCGTCTAATACTAAAAAACTCATTGCTCTCCTTTTCAGGGTGTTTCTTTCCAGCTTATTCATGTTAGTTTCTCTTATAATTAAAAGCTTTATCATCTCACTTTTCCAATTGCGCTTTGCTGTAATTAAGGTCACATTCATAGCAATTTTTTCAGAGATATGTGAGATTTTTGAAGACCAAAAAAGTAATCTTTTGACTATCATTACTTCGAAGCGTGTTCGCTAACTTTGCCAAGGCTACCCTTTCATTGTCCAACCTTGGAATTTGTTGAAGCGTGAAGCTCTCAAGTTCCTTTGTTAGTTCCATCACATTTTCGAGATATGTTTTCATTCATGTGTCTCTTGCTTCATATGTACTTGCATAATGTCCTACGACCAACTGTGAGTGTGTAAATGTCCATACATTCTTTGCTTTCAACTTCAACATCATTTGCATTCCTGATATCAAGGTCTCGTATTCTGACTCGTTTGTGGCTTGAAAGTTTAATTTCACTGTAAAGTTGTTGCATTCCCCTTCAAGACCACGATCTATATCCCAATTCCTCCATTGTCCGATATTGATGATTCGTCAACCTTTAACATCTATCTCCCTGGCATAGCTTCTGCAGTGAGGATGTTCTGTGCTTATTTTGTTTTTCCTTTTGTCGTGGTTTCTAGTAGAAAATCCACTAACACTTGCACCTGCAAGGTATTTCTTGCTCTAAACTCAATGGAGAATTCACCTAATTCAACTGCCTACTTAACGAGTCGCCATTATGTTTCCGGCTTGACATGATCTCTTTGATTTGTTGATTGGTGAGGACAACTACATGATATGATTGGAAGTACGGTCTGAGTTTCCTTATCGTTGTCACCAAAGCGAGTGCAAACTTATCCACTAACATAAATTTCTATTATGTCCCCTCCAATATCTTACTCATGTAATAAATCAATTTGTGCTCTCTATTATCCTATTTCGCCATAATAGAGTTTAAGGCTGCATTAAATACTGATAGGTATAATAGCAAGGTTTCCATTGCTATTAGCTTTATCTGCACCTGTGGTGTAGAGAAGTATATTTCAATTGTTGGAAAGCTTATTGCATTCCTTTGTTCTTTCGAAAGTTTGCAATTTTCTCAAAGTTTTGAAGAAAGATAGACTCTGATCTACCAACCTTGATAACAAACAACTAAGTTATACGTTTTGTCACTTGTTAGACATCCCTCACTACATGACTCTATATACTTCTTTTTCTATGATAAATGAGGTCTTTACTTGGTTTTCTTCAGCTATGAGTATCTCATAATATCCTTGAAAAATGTCCATCGTGGTGAGCAGGGCACACTCAGCTGTAGAATCAACTGGCATATCTATTCACGGTAGAGGGTATGGGTCTTTGGGGTATGTTTTATTCAATTATGTGAAAGTCTGTGCACATTCTTCATTTTCCTGCTCCATCAGGTACAACCACCAGTTGTAACAACTAATTCTTATATTGAATCACGGATACATAACCCCTCGCTTTCCAACCTTCTAGATGATGTGGTTTCATTTTGATCCAAAGTTTCTCTTTTTCTATTTAATAGGTCGGAAGCTAATCTTATCTTCAGTGGTGCACCAACATTCAAGTCGATCCCTTTGAAATCCGTCGGATCTCATGCAAAAATATTTGCATTCTCTCTCAGGAATTCCACAATCATTATCTCAATCGCTTCCTTCATCTTGGTTTCTATCCTTCTCGTTTTTACTGGATCTCCCAAGATCAATTGGATCTCTTATACTCGATCAGCTCCGTCGTGATCATTTTTAGTGTCGGGCTGTTGGTCCAGACCTTCCCTAACAGCCTTATATTGTCATTTTGTCTGCAATCTAACCACGATGTTATAGCATTCTCGAGCCATTCTCTAATCTTTCTTCAAAATGACTACCTTTGATTTGGTGGGAAACTTTAATTTTGATGGAACATGGAAATGATTGCTTGGAACCTATTCAGCGTTGTTCTTCCTAGTATTATATTATATGCAAAGGGTTCATCTACTATGTATTGCTGTGTGTTTCTTTTTCTTGTGGCTCTTTCCCTAATGAGGTGGCAAAATCTATCATTCCTACGGGTATGACCTCTGATCTTACGAAAACACGTAATAGTGTCGTTGCCTTTTTGTGTGTGACTACATCCAAATTTATTTTTTCGCACGTCCATTAGGATGATGTCCACTGAACTCCCATTATCCACTGACACTTTCTTAATTTGAATATTAGCGACATCTATGGATATGACCATGGGATCATCCTGGGGAGCTTCAACTCCTCTAAGTTGTTATCATCGAATACTATACGGTCTAGGTAAATAGCATTCTGTATAGCAAAACCATGCCGCCAAGATAGTGGGAGTATCATGTGTACCTTTTTCTTGGATTTCTTGAATTCCTGTTAGTGGGTCCTTAGAGATCGTATTGATGACTCCCCTTCTTGGATGATTGTCATCCGAGGGTGCCCCTATGTACTTCATTCCCAACTGGATCTTTCCTATTATCTTTTCTGTGGGGTCCTTTCATTTGTCGTTTTTCAAGAATGACACCTTTGCCTCATAACTCTGGGTTTCTTACCAAATTGCCTCCTATTTTGTTCTCCGGTTATTGAATTATTTCAAGTACCCTTGTTGAATTAGGATTTCTATTTTGTCTCTTAGTTGGAAACATTCATCGTGTCATAGCCTACATCGTTGTGAAATTTTTTCAGATTAATTATAAAATTTATCATTATTAATATTTTATAAATTCCACTATCTTATTTTATGTAAATAATTTATGAAGTATAATTAGTCCTTGCGAGCATATAAAAAGATTGTGATGTGAGATGTAGAGAAAAAGAAAATTTGTGATAAGGAAAAAAAATTGTGAGAAGAAGGGAACTTGGGATGAGGTGATACAAAAATATATTGTGATTGTAAGTTCATTAAAAAATAGAAGTTAGTAAGAAAAATAAATATAAAAAAGTTTGAAGAGGAAGAAACATAAAGCCATGGGTCAGAGAAAAAAAATTATAAAATTATTTATTATTTTTTTAAAATTACTATTCTCATCAAATTTGTTTAGGTGGGAAAAAGAATTTGTGAGTAAATTTGGGTATTAGAAAATTAAGATGACAAAAGGTTTTCCTTTTATAAGAGTAGTGAGGTCTTTAACATCATATGAACTCGTTATACTTACGTGATCTTTGCCAAACTCCCTGTATGTTTAAGTAATTTAACAGCCCTTTCTTCTGCTTCTTATCGTCGGAATTTGGATAGAGGAATGATTGAAAAATCCAGACTTTCTGGAAATTGATTGAAATTTGTTGCATAATTTGAATCTTTCTACTGAAAATTTCGTCCTTCTTCACCGAAATAGACTTCCCGCGTCCGGTCCCGCCGCCGGCCGCCTGTGTCCCTCCGATTCTGTTCCCCTCCGCCTCCTTCAGCTGCCAGCCGACGGCCGCAAGCATCTCTGCTGGCCACAGGTGTCCTGCCACCAGTTGCGTGAGTAAAGATTGCATGATTTGTATCTGGTACGTCTTATTCATTACTCACTTTGAGCTCGAACTGGAGCCTTAGGATATAGGCTATGGAGAGTATAAAGAAGTTAGAGAGCATATTCCTAATCTGTATGTTGAAGGAATGTCTTTATGTGTCCAAGAGGGTTTAAGAATGTTTCTTGGGGTAGGATTTCTCCAAAGGACATAAAAAAAAATAAAAAAAAAAAAAAAAGAAGAAAAATCACATAGCCAGAACAAAATAGATGAGTGATTTCTATGGGCGAAGGAATGCTGGCATGTACAAGAAAGTTTGATATTTTATATGTAGATGATAATTCCAGTGCCTGTATTTGCAGGTAGTGGTGTCGGTAACGTTAGCAATAATGGGCGAGCATGGGGGTGCGACTCCCACAATGGATGCGAACCCTAGTAATAACTATGTAATTCCTGGAGCAACGGTGGAATTTGATGCAGTTGAACATCCTCAGGAATTAGAACTTGAATCAGAACTGAATTTGGGAGAGGATGAAAAGCATGAAGAAGATGGAGATAATAGTGAGGTCTCTGAAGAAGGAGACACAGACGGAGAAGAAGCAGAATATAGATTCCAATTCCAAGGAGAAATGGACCCTTTATCATTTGCGGAGGAAGAAGATGCCTCTGGGCTGCTGCCCTATGAGCGATTTGAGCGGATAGAGCAGCATTATGAGGTCTGGCTGCCAAGAAGCGCCCTGCTCTTGAGGCCTGCACAAGGTTTGCTTTACTTCTCCTGATTTGCTTATACTTCAGTGTATTGTTAGATTTTTGCTGTCTGTGGAGGACAACTACTTGTTTTCTTTGCTTATTTGACTTTCTTACATAGTCATGCTTCTTCTTCTAATACATTATCCCTTGGATGGGGATTGCAGTGAAGTGCCCTCTAAGAAGTTAAGGCAAGAGGGAAATGCTTGGAGCAAGCTTTGAAGAAATAATGGAGATCATGAACTATGGGATGAGGAAAAAGTTGAGGAAGGTATGCACTTGCTTTCCCTTTTAGTATAAGTGTGTTATCTCTTGATTCTGAGATCCTTAGACTTCTCTCCTGTTCCAGCTAGAACTCTTTTGCCTCGTCATTGAGTATCTTTTAAATTATGTTGTTTTTTTTTTAGAGCAAGGTTCTGTGAATTTCAAGTTCTTTACCACATAAAGTGTTGAGAAGCTAGTAGGTTTAAAGAGTCCTCTATGTGTTGGAAACAAGTATAAAAGGCTGGCCATTGAATTATAATTGCGGACTGAATTGCTGTGCGGAATTTTATTTTGCTCACTTATTTTTGTCAATTCTTGAAGAATCTGACATCTGCTTCCTGAATTTCATTTTGATTGTTTATAGCTTCTCGAGCGAGTATGGTGGTCTTGTGGGTTGTGGCATTGCTTACCTTAACCACACAATATCAGTTATCAAACTGATATTGTCATCTATTCTGCTCCTCTTTTCGATTACAGGAGAGTTTTTTATGCAGCTGTTTCTTCTATATTAAGGCTGTTCTTCTCAAATATTTGTTCCTTGCGTGTTTATCGGCGTTTTGTTCTTGTTACTATTTCCTTAAAAAGGCATGTTTGAACAGTGTGATGTTTTTTGCTGATTATTATAAAATCAGAGCAAGCAAAGAGGAAGGAGAAAGGGATCAAAGAAAAAGGCTAACCCTGAAGTGACTCGAAAACTTGGTGACGCGACACTTCATTATGCGCATGGTCGGTTTGAAGAGGTATGTATTGGCCCCCATGCCTCATACTCTACTATATTCATGTTAGATTTCATCAAGAAATGTCTTCTCTTTGCCAAGTTCTCATCTTTCAATCAATCTAAAAGTCTTTCTTTATGTTATTTGACCTCAAGTACCTTCTGCCAGTAAAAAGAATGGAATGTTTAATTGTATGCTGTTTCTCATTCATGCTTTCTAAGACATGGAAGATTAATTTCCTGTTGGCCAGTATCATAAGAGTGAGATCGCAGTGTTGTGGGATCTTGATTTCTGTACTTCTAACTAAGGCTATGTTACATCAAGTAAATTGATTTTGGATCATTGAATGAGATAGAAGTACAATTTGCTGCGTACCAAATTCTGGATTGATCATACCACTTTGATTCCCCAGGTTTTATTTCTTGTAATTTTTCTAAGATACAAAATTATTGTTTCCGTGTTGGTGGACTGCTCTGCTGCTTGTCTTTTGTGATTGATTAGTAATTAATCTATTGCAATCATATTTTTTGATAGTATTTTGTTAGCAGACATCAGATGCCGTGCTGCATCAAATACAGTTCCTTTTTATTGTCATAACTAGTGCATGCTTTCCTTCATACTATGAAACTATGGGCCTGCCTTCATCTTTCCAATGTACTTGTCGATCTTTGTGTCTATTGATTGCATATTTGATTCAGGCCATCGGTTTGTTGAATGAAGTAATTCTCCTTGCCCCAAACCTCTCTGATCCATATCATACGCTTGCTCTAATTTATACGGCAATGAATGACGAGAAGAGAGCCTTGAATTTCTACATGATTGCTGCACATTTGACTCCAAAGGATGCCTCTTTGTGGAAACTCCTAGTAACCCGATCAATGTAAGATGTCATCATGTAGTTTGATCTCTCCTCCTTTCGGTTGTATTATCAACTAAATTTGCATTCTCTGTTTTTAGCTTAGCTGAAAGTAATTCACATCTGTCTCATACTATATCCCCATTCTGTTCTTCCTTTGTACCATTGCCTTGTTTGTCGGGTTGTTCTTAATCCAACCAAGATCCACGACTGATTTAATGAAGTCCTAATGAATGTGTTTGAGGTAAGGTGCGTGGATTCTCTTCTTATACTTATATTTGCTGACTTGATTTTCTATTAGTTTGTCAGGATTTGAATAGCTTTTATTTAATAAAATCTCTCATCACATTTCCCCATTAAGCAATAATTTCTCTGTTCCCTAGTAACAACATGCTTCAAAATCAAGTTCTTGTGCAAGTGATTGAATCTCAAATTTACCATGTACACAGTTAAAATGGTGAATGATAACATAAGCCTTGGGCTGTTAATCCTAAGAGATTTGTGGTCCAAGATCAACTTTTTAGCTTTATAGTTTTGCAAGATGTCTTATTGGATATGGCTTGCATGTTTTAGCATAAGATGTTGATAACTACTCACTTCATAGATCTAGGTCTGGTATTGATTAAGCAGGGCTTCCAGGGCTGTTAAAATGAGATGGGTCCCTGACTCATAACAATTTGCTAGCTTAGCCTGTCTATCCTTTGCTTCATCCTAGGTTAGATCATCTCTCACGTCCGAGATTATTGATGCATTATGATTCTGTTACTAGTTTTGCTGGCCATGATTAATTACACTTCTTCTGGAGTTGCTTCTGAAGTCGTTCGATGTTATAGAACTGATATTTGCTGACAATTTTCTAGGTCATCTGTGTATCCTCTAATTCATCCTAGGGTTCAGAGCTGATAAAAATGAGCTTTATTGTTCTACTGATTGAACAAATTGCTAGCTTGCTGTCTATCCTTGAATTCATCGATGTTGGATAATCTATCATCCCCAAGATTCATGTTTAACATCAAACTGATGCAATATGACCCTTTACTAGTTTCTCGTGTATTAGTTGGCTTTTTCGATGAGCAGCTGTAAAGGTTGTTAGACGCAAGATTGAATTGACTTTTGAATCCCGCGTTATCGTGTGCAGAGAGCAAGGGGACAAAAGGCAGGCAAATTACTGTCTTAATAAAGCAATAATAGCAGATCCGGAAGATATTGGTCTTCGGTTTCATCGTGCTTCTCTCTACATTGAGCTCGGAGAGTATAAAAAAGCTGCTGATTCTTATGAGCAAATCTCCCGTCTCCGTCCAGATAACATTGAAGTGCTGACTAAAGCTACACAGGTTTACTTTTATCCTTAATGTTTTTTGACCATCCTTTTGATTGCATATTTGATTAGTTTATATAAATTTGTATGGAGTCTTAGACATACTCATCAGTTTTCAGTTTGCT
The DNA here is from genome assembly GCA_034509725.1 of Sesamum angolense. Taxonomy (NCBI): domain Eukaryota; kingdom Viridiplantae; phylum Streptophyta; class Magnoliopsida; order Lamiales; family Pedaliaceae; genus Sesamum; species Sesamum angolense. Next base: position 573,016 of record JACGWL010000012.1, read on the forward strand.
GCTGGTGCTGGCGCTGAGTTATGATTTTCAACTTCTATTTTAATATTTTCTTATTGCATGCATGTCCTCAAAAGAACCAAAAATATTTAAATCTGTCCTAGTGATAACAGGGGCTTGTCAGTTGAGGTGGCATGATAGGCATGGCCATGATGATCACCACTTTTCATTGGACAATCTGAAGTCACATGTTTCTTAATCATGTATTGGTTGCTTACTTTTAGCATGGTTTTCCTTTTAGAGACTGACTTTCTCCAGCTGTCATGGATAATATTTCCCTCTTTTAGTAGCTGTAGCATGACAGGTTGAGCATCCATTAACATTTCTCAATCATCAACTGTATATTGTTAACATTACAAGGGATGAGTAAATTAAGAAGGTTTTTACATTTGTGGTTTTGCTTTATTATTGGGCAATGGTCTGGAGTGGGAATAGAGGATCAGTATAGCTCTCCCTGAACCAAAAGCATTTGTGATTGATGATTGACAAGTGTGGATGATGCTTCTTTTGGTATCAATATTAATCTCCCTTTGTTCAATATTCTATTTACCTGATTTTTCTTGCTTGGCAACAGCACTAATAAAACTGTGAATCAGGCATGCAAATTCACTATAGAAAATGCTTTTCTATCACTCCGGATAGCATATGCTGCTAACTAAGATTTTGATGCAAGAACCACAGTACCTTCACTGATGCCTAAGATAAAATAGATGGCCAAATCTTGATTTGCAATTAACATGGTGAAAATGTCCAATGAATTCAGAGAAAGTAATTGATCAACATACTCATTCAGCATGCCTATGAAGATGGCAAATTTATTGTCTCGTCATGTGTTCTCATCTATCTTTTATTTTGGTGTATATGTATGTATATATCTTGCTTTTGCTTTGTTTTTTTCTTTACTTTCTTGGTTGCTTTAGGTGTGGCCTGACTGTCTGTAAGGACAATCTCAGGAATCATGTAAATGATGCTAATTTAAGTGTGGTTGATCTCTTAGCTTCTGTACTGATGGAAATGAGTGCATATGTCAAAGCTCTTGAACATATAGAGCACGCACAGCAGGTGTACTCTACTGGACAAGAGATTCCGCTGTGTTTAACTATAAAAGCTGGAGTATGTCACGTACATCTTGGACATCTGGAGAAAGCAGAGGTCTGTCTACATCTGTGTATTGCTAATTGATAAACAAGTCTTGGTTCATGTTTCTTGTACTATGCTTAAGTAAGGCTGGACATTTTTTTCTATGAATCTTTAAATGAGATTCAATTAGTTGCTATGATTCTTTGGATGTGCATGGAGGTATACCTATTCAAGCAGTTGATTTGGTCAAAACTCTAGATGCATCTGTTTACTGGTGTCAATACCTGTGGTGTCTTGATATGCGTTTGGGGATATGTGTGAAACTTGTTTTAATGTTTGCTTTTTGGTATTAGTGGTTACATGGAATTTCATACACCTCCATGTGAACGAAACAGGAAACAAATGCAGATGTAGATGAAAGTAAAATATAGGAAGAAATTGTCTGTGATGAAACCTCCATGTGAATGAAACAGGAAACAAATGCAGATGTAGATGAGAGTAAAATATAGGAAGAAATTGGCTGTAAAGGATGAACAGATATGAGAGAGAAAAACAATATAGGTGCTTGTTATTTATGCCTTTGAACAATTGAGCCTCAACAAAACTAGATTCTATTCCCAAATGTCTTTGTTTTCTTCTTCAACTAGGCATGTCCATTGAAGGTCTAGTGGCCATAACGGATATAGTGGAATCAAACTTATCATGTACCAGGTGAGAGAAATAGACTTGTAAACTAGGTAGAGATTGTTCTTCTTATTTACGACCTCTTGGTACCAATTTGTTTCTGGAATCTGTAAGTAATTAGCTAGTTTCTCTTTTAATCCATGAGAAAAAGATTTATTGGCTATGATTCCGTGTTAATTTCTGCACTTTTTCTTGTTGGTCTTGTCTTGACTGACAGGAGATGTATACTTGTTTGTTCTGTTGATCGAAAATAAACCTAATATAGCGGAAACTTTTGTGATCTAATAGGTTCTGACTATTCCTAGTTGAAATGGGACTGCTGGGCATCCCTGCTTATACTTTCATGGTTTTTCTCATGCCAAATGAACTTTACAGACTTGTATTACGCCTTCTTCACATGAACAAAACCCAAATATCCACTGTTAAAGGGTCTCTTCTTCTATGGCTAAAATGACTTTTGTATCGTTTTGCTTTATAACTCATATTACATATTTGAAGATACAAAGACAATTACAATATATTTAGTTGACAGTATTTTATAGATTGGCAGTAAACAATGTTTTTATCAAGTAAAACCCTCTGATGATGGAGAAACATCACCTCCCAGTCTATATATTTTTTGGGTTATGAGTGAGCTTCTTACTTAGGTCTTATCTGGTGATGATCTTGCTAATCTCAATTAGCACTGGTTTAGATGATGTGGCTAACCTCCATGTTCTTTGGTTTTTATCTATTTGCTTCTTTGCTAGATCTCTTTGATTTTGTGAGTAATGAAAGTTGTAATTCCTTCTTAAAACTCATGAAGTAAATTACATATTCGTCTCTCCTGCCTCTCTCTGGTTTCTAGACCACCACAGGTTCATATGCCGTATGTGCCTGGGATGTCAACCAGATTAGAATTATTTTGTTTTGTTTCTATATTTGTCTTTTTGTGCAAGTTAAACTAGTATTGATATTACTTGGTTAATGAATGTGTACTCTGCATTAGATGTTCATAACTTGTTCCATCAATTGAAACAGTTTATGTTCAATGTTTTTCATTTGAGTAGCATGAGGAGTGAGTTTGTTCGATATCTTTATCACCATACTGGAATAAGTTGGAACATTTCATACATTCAAAGTTCATCAATGTATCATTTAAATGAAACCCTTACATATCTTGTCCTCATATGGCTTGTTTCAATTTTTCTGTTTTGGAACTTTTTGTGGCTTGGTTTCAACTTATTTGCTATCTTCTGCAGGCTCACTTCAGTGCTTTAAAACCAGAGAATGCATCTAGTCATCCTGACTTAGTCATTGATGTTGCGGACTCATTGGTGACCGTTGGGCAGTATGAATCCGCATTAAAATACTATATGATGTTAGAGGAAGATGCAAATAAGTACAATGTGAGAAAATTTAATTAATATGTTGATTTCATTTTCTTCCAATGAATGGGACACAGCAGCACACTTTTCTAGCACTAGAACACAACTAGCAATTGACCTTCTCATATTCAATTTCTACCTATCTTCAGGGCTATCTACACTTGAAAATTGCAAGGTGTTATGCTTCTTTGACGAAAAGAGCACTAGCTATTGAATATTATTACAAAGGTAAATAAAGGATTCAGAAGAATATGTTACCTTGAAACTATAGTGTGAATAAAGTTGTTTAATTTGAACTTTGATGTCTGTTGTTTTATTATTCACCTCCAGGTGTTTCTGTGCTTTAGCTTGTAAATATGTCTGACCATCTTTATTTCTTGGCAGCTGTGAAAAAACTTAATGACAGTGTTGATGCTCGGTTAACATTATCGTCTCTTCTTCTTGAAGAAGATAGAGATGATGAAGCTATTTCTGTGCTATCTCCTCCAATAGAATCAGGTATCCTCGTGCTTGTTAAATTGCTTGAATACATCCTTGTGCTGTTTGTAACTTGCCGTATTTTGTCCTCAGAGTCAGCTCTTGATACAGAATCTGATATGTCTAAATTATGGTGGCGTAGTGGGAAAATAAAGTTAAAGCTTTCCCAAATATATAAAGCCAAAGGATCATTTGACGCTTATGTGGATGTATTGTTTCCCATAATTCGTGAGACATTATTTCTCGAGACTGTCCAGCAAAAGGTAATTCGATATGGCTTCCCCTTCTATGTTTTCTTCTCCACCCTTCATTCCCTATGTCTCCCCAATCTACTTTTCGAACGATATGTAAACCTGAATGAAAACTCCTGAGGTGAATATAATGGTTTCTTCTTTTCTTTTTCCCCCCACTTTTCCTTGAAACAGAATTTTATCCATAGAGATGAAAGGTGTGAATAGTTCAAAAGATAAAATTAGAAAGCAATTCTTTCAGTTTATACTGCAGAATGTGCAACCTTGATCATTAATTGGTTATGCTGCTCTGGCGCACTGGCAATGGGAAGCATGATATCCTATCACTGAAACTCTGCAATGACAGCTTGGTTCCCAAAATTATCTTACTTCTTTTTTATTTGAAAAAAGAGAAACTCTGTCATGATGCATCTTGCTTCCAATGATGTTTCTTCTTTTTTGAATAAAAATCTCAAGTAATCTCCACTATGGACTTATATAACATCCATTTATGGATTAAAGTTACCAATTCTTCAAAAAAGTCTCAGCTCTAAAGCAAATTAAGTTCAAGATGATATTTATGTCTCAATCCTCAATATACAAATAAAGGAGGCCTCTTGGATGATGAGTTGAGAGGAAGATGGTGGAGTTTCTGATTAGGATAATGAGGGGAGAGTGATCTGCAGAAGTACAAAGAAGCGCAGTAGCAATTTATTGTAGAAGGATGAAACAAGTACCTGAAGAATCTTCAAGTGTTAACTGGTTGTAGTCATGCAATTTTTCCTTTTGTTTCTGGTTCATGTATCCAGCTAAATTTTTCTGTTTCACCATCCTTTTAGTTTCTATCTTTCCATGTGCTCATTTTTGACCCCTGATGTTGATGATGAAGATTGATCATCTTGTTTATTTTCTAGCTGTGCAATGAAAAGAATCCATAAAACATAATGGACATTGGTGTCGAAATTCAAAGCTCATGTTGATTTGCGATACCTTAGTTTATAACTATAGCAACTTTTGTAACAATGTTCTTCATTTCAATGTCTACTCAGACTTTTCAAATCTTCTACTTGTCTATTCAGGTTAAAGCCCGTAAACGACTGTCTAGAGGTGTTCTTTCAGAAAGGGTGAAAGTGCTGGATGATCATCAAACTGACAATGTGTTTCATGGATTTAGGCCTGTTGCTTCATCTGCTGAACTGTGAGTATTTTTGTACTGCCCACTTTTGACATTTAGATTTCTGAAATCTTGAGCAGGTGGTACTTTGGCAAATGACCTTTCGCATCCAATCAAGTAAGCTTTTATTTGTTTGGGTGGGAATATATCGACTTAAGAAATCTAATTAAAGATTTTAGATTTGGCTAAAATTTTCTTGACGAATCTTATGACTCATATATCAAGAAGCTTTTCCGCCATGATTTTTTGATTACATCTTCGAGATATGCACATGGTGTAATGTATACATATCTCTATGTTCATTTTCGTATCTAAATGATATGGGTGGATTATACTACTCCTTGTAGTAAGTATTGTGCATATTCGAGTAATAAAGTTACCTATCTATTATGGATTAAACTTTTTAATTTTCATTGAGGAGTTTAATCTTTTTATAGTACAAATATATGTCGTTCTTATACGCGTGTGAATTGGAATTCGGTAAGTTTTAATGGTAACAGATATTTAGGGCATTCATTTCGTAAACCAAACCAAATTGAGCTGAGAATTTGGTACCGGAAATTTGGTATGTGAAAGTGCCATATTGAGTTCTGAACAGAATAAGTTGGTTTGTTGCGTGACTTCACCTTCCATCTCGTGGAACAGTTCTAAAGCTTCCAGAGCAAAGAGGTTGCTCCAGAAGAAGGCTGCAGTGAGGGAAGCCAAAAGAGCAGCAGCAGTGGCTGCTGGAATTGATTGGAAGAGTGATGATTCAGAAGATGAATCTCCAGTAAGGAATAAAAATTATGATCTGCATTTAAGTGAAAAATTCTTATAATTCTTATTGTGCTGGGCACAGGATTTGACTGGATCATCCTATTTTCCACTTTTTTGCTGACATAATAATTCGTGCAGCAAGTCTTTCGGGAGCCTCCTTTGCCGGATCTTCTAAAAGAAGAGGGAAATCATGTCATGATAATAGATGTGAGTTAATGGATTGCATACCCGTGGTTCTCTCTCATGTTGTTTGGTGTCCATGCATGTGTGTCTGTGGTTTTATTTTCCTTTAACAGTAATATTAGGAATCACGTGTAAAAACTTATAGAAATATTGGCTGAAGAAGAGAATCCAATGTGGATTAGACAATCATGGATACAATCTTTTCCCCATGATTTTTTGCCTTACATTATACAAATTTAATTCAAGTCGAGAGGATAAGATGCTGGCTTCGAAGTTATTTATTCCTATTTTCTGGTGATCCAGTTGAACTCTCAGCTTGAAGGTTGCTTATTGGCCTGCTAGTGTGTATTAATTATCTTCTGTTATGATAAATAAACAACAAAATAAAATAGAAAGGAACAAATCAATCCATGATGCAATCAAGAAGGTCTGCGTCATCACAAGATATAGAAGTTCTTCCACTTAATTGTCCTTACAACTCAATGACATAGAAGCCAAATGGTATTCCGCCAAACAATTTGCTGATCAGATGGATGTTTATTTTTGTTGGTTTTGTGTGTGTGTGTGTGTGTTGGGGGGGGGGGGGGTTGGGGAGAAAGAAGGAAAGAACTGTTCTGAATCAACAAAGTCAATTTTATGAAGGACTACCAAACAGATTACCTCATTTTACTTTTTATAGAAGAGATGTAGAAAGGTCATTATATTGAAGTTAAATATTAGATTTCTTATAGAATAAAGTTTCGTGTAATTTAACCCATGCTATGTCTGGTAAGCAATATCTTTATTATGTTTCTGAGCTGATTTTCCCGTGTGGCTAAGCACAAGTAGAACTTTTTGTTTCTAGCATCATCTGTTGTCCTTTGCCTTTATTGATTTGCAATTCATTTCTTAATATTCCTTACCAATAAACTTTCATTCGATCCATAGTTATGCAAGTCATTATCCTCATTGCGGAGGTATTGGGATGCATTAGAAATCATCAATCTCAGCCTGAAGCTAGAATGCAACACATTGTCTGTTCAGAGGAAGGAGGAGCTTCGTACTCTTGGAGCTCGTAAGTTTTAATACTTGAGAACATTTCTAGGTTCTCTTTTGTCCCCTTTGTCAGTTGTTCAATACAATGTGTAGTCAATTTAACCTTCTTGTGTTTGTGGGATGGACTGTTTATTGATAGGTGTAAGAAGCCTAAAGCGTTTCATGTCTTTTTTAACTTGTAGAAATAGCATATAATATTTCTGATCCTGCACATGGGTGGGATTGCGTGCGCTACATTGTTAGTCGGCATCCCTACAGCTTTTCTGCGTGGAATTGCTACTACAAAGGAATATTGAGGTACTGATGCTCCTGTTTATGTGTCAATGTTTCTCTTATTAATTAAATGTATATCATAGTGTCTAATGTTGTTCTATAAAATCTGACATTTAAAGTTAAGCGGATGTTTCTTTGCATAATGTGCTGATGTTATTGGGCGAACTTGGATAAAATTTAACTGACAAATTGAAGATGTATGGCTTTATATTCCATCCACTGTTCATAATGCGCTAAATAACTGTTGCATTCAGCATGATTATTTGTACTGAGGTGAGGGAACACCCCCTAACACACACACAGTCACACACAAAAGAGACAGAAGAGAAGAAGAAAGAAGAAAAACAAAATTGGTGTTGGCAAAAGTTTTTTGGAGTTTTCTTGGATTAGGTATTATAGACAAATGCCATCAGATAGAACGATAAGAATCACTGCCTGATTTAACCACTAAGAAGATGAATACAAACTATGGCTCCGAAAAACCATTACTCGGCTGTGAAAAGCTATCATGTAACTTTCACACGGTAATGTTCCGTATCAACAGTGTTCATGACTTTGTTCCTGCAGTTCTTTAGCCAAGAACATACAGTTTACAGTCTTCATGCCCGTGCTCAGTATGGCTTTTCACCTCTATTCTGTTTTATGGTTAATTTTGCTTCCTTAAGCTGTTTCTTTTCAACTGTAGAAACAATCGAATAAAAAAGCACAACAAGTTCCTTCATAGCATGAGAGTGAAGCACAAAGATTCTGTACCACCAATCCTTATTTCTGCACATCAGTTTACCATGATTAGTCAGCATCAAGCAGCTGCTCGGGAATATTTAGAAGCCATAAACTGATGCCTGACAATCCCTTGATAAATCTTTGTGCCGGTATGTGTCTTTACCTCGTAAAATTGAAAATTAAAACTGGGAACATAGAATATTGATGTTCCGTGTACTTGCTGGAGAAAATCTAAATGAAATGCTTTCCTTATATTTTTTCAGGAACTGCCTTGATAAACTTAGTGCTTGGCCTCAGACTTCAAAACAAGCACCAGACTCTATTACAAGGGCTTGCTTTCCTCTATAACAACTCCCGACTTTGCGGAGACAGCCAGGTTTTGTTCTATTTCGCCTCATCGTGTGTGCCTATTTGTTTATATACCCGCAAACTGCAATAGTATATAGCATCGGTTTACATTCAATAATTCAGCATTTTACTTCGGTTCCATTCTAACAACTGCTTGCGAAGAGAATGCGTTCTTCAATATCATGCGCTCAACTTCAGCTTGTGTACAATATCAGCTGTGAAATCTTGTTGCAGGAGGCGTTATATAACATTGCTCGGGCATACCATCATGTCGGTCTGGTTTCTTTGGCTGCTACATTCTACGAAAAGGTATTGGCGATTCGTGAGAAGGATTATCCGATCCCGGTACTCCCTAATGAGAATCAGGATCATGTGGATGATAAAAAGCCGGGCTACTGTGATCTTCGTCGAGAAGCAGCTTACAATCTGCACTTAATCTATAAGAAGAGTGGGGCACTTGATCTTGCCAGGCAGGTCTTGAAAGATCATGTTGTCTTGTGATACATTCAAATATGTATATTCACCTCTTCGGATGCACATGAACAGAATCCTGTTAATCCCAACCCTTCTTTTATATTCTAATTACTACATAATTTTTACAGTTCATTATATCTACTAGAAAAATATATCAAGATCTTCAATATTAGACTGATTTATTTATTTATTTATTATTATTATTATTATTATTATTATATTATATTATATTATTATTATTATTATTATTATTATTATATGATAAAAATTTGATGTGAAACTATAAATTAGAGTGAATCAGCTAGGTTAAAAGTCAGTTGGAATGGAAGCATCCCTTTAAAAATTGTTATTATTGTGCCCATGTTCATACGTAAAAAGTAAATAATAACTTTTTTATATTGAAGTTTTTATTGTTAAAAAGGATATTTGCAATAAGAAAATCATAATTTTTCTTAGATGATTGAATTTATAAAACTTTGCGAACTTGACTATTATGCTACATTTACTTTGGATGATATGATTAAAATATGATATATTAAATAGTGATTATTATCATGAAAAAATCACATTATATTTTGAATTTGAGGCACTAATCATGAATTAATAAAAACTAAAATAAATAAAAAAAATAAAAAATAATTAGTTATGATATCATAGCTAATCACCCAAAATAAAGATGCCCTTAAGGTATAATATTTTTTTGGTAATTCTGGAGCATGTACTGAGTTTAGACTCATTTTGTATAAACTGGTGAGAAGCACATGGGGTCAAACGAGATTTGTATTATTGTTATATTATAATAGTAAAATAAATGTATAACTAAAAGTATGTTAATTAAAAGTTAAAAAATATTATTTATTTTACAAAGTAAAAACATACTGTAGAAATAATTCATTTTTCACTTTATTTATTATTTTGTATTATAAAATTATATTTTTTTACATGCAATATATTCATCTTTTTAGTATAAGTAAATTTAATTCATGTATGTATATTCAGTCCAATACAATTACATGCATATAAACAACAAACACACATATGTATATGTGTGTGAGTGTGTAGGATATACAATAACTTATTCTTTTCAGTAAAACTCTTATACTTTTTAATAATATTACTTTACTTGATCATATTACACCGGACAAACAATGAAAATAATTTTTGTTTTGCTCTATCACCTCTAAGTTTTAGAACTTTTATCTTATTAATGAAAATTAGATTAATCAATGATATTTATGAAAAGATCAAAATATAAAGAAGTAAAAATTACTAACAATTTTACTATTAAATTAAGTTCTAATTTATTTTGAGATCTATATTGATGCGTACCAGATTTTTGGCCACATCAAAAGCTCTTAGGAATTTCAAGGAAAATCCTAAGATCAATGGGGACTAACCTTGCAAAACAAAAGTTAGCACTTCCAATATTTAAGTCAATAACAATTTATGGAAGAAATAAAAATGGAACTTAAACTAAAGTGAGAAGAATGGTAAAATATGATAATAGAGTATTATATTTTCGTACGAACTGCAAAATAGAGACTTAAAATAACCTAAATATCGAGAGAGAAATGAGAGAATAAGTGAACGTTTGAATATGAAGAATGATGTTACAATTGATTGCACAAGATCTCTATTTATAATCATGTACAGAGCAGGATACGGGAGTTATGCCATTGGAAAGCCCTTTGATTGGCTATTATCCAAAAAAAAAAAAAAAAATCCATTTGTGATTTGTACTTAATTTGACTGAGATACATCAGGTGAATTGAGTCTTGCCATATCTACCAGAAAATTCGAGAATTGGTTACTCCCTGATTCCCAGCTCATTTACCATCATTTACTTTGAACCACCTGGAGATTTTTTAGGATGATATGTCTTAATGTGTTGGCAAGTTTTATGACGTATCCATCTAGTTGGATGATAATGTGTTTGTCTAGAATGAACTTATTTCTTGGGCTTGCCAGTTCAGCAAAAGTATGAGGTAAGCCTGTGGGCTTTTCCTCCCTACCGAAGAGCCAGCTGCGCTTGCACCCAACTAAGCTAATATGTCTTGCTTGTGGGCTTTGCTTCCTAACTGGTGGGCTAGCTAGGCTGACTTATTTTGTTTGTGGGTTCGGTCCAATATTTTGATGGGGCATCATCACTCTTCCCTTACTCCAGGAGTGAAAATCGTAGAGATGGACTGCTAGAATAGGATATCCTGCAAAAAATAAGAGATCTTTCATGCTAATTAGCAGGATGAATCCTGCTGGACTTCTTGGGTAATGCTAACCGATTGAAGGACTCCAGCTGCAGAGCCCTTCTAACCAAAGGAACTAGAGCTTGCTGATTTAAGGGATTTTAATTGACTTGGTTGCTTGAATTTTCTGCTATGCTTTGTTGTTCCTATAGGCTAGTGAATTTACTTGGCTGAAAAATACCCAATTTATTTGCTATATAACAATGTTCACTGTAGGTGTCAGAGCAATGCTAAGTAGGATAAGAGGAGAAGGGTGCTCCGTCTTCTGTTAGTATAAGTTACCCAATTAGTAAAAGGGGATGCTTTATGACACAAGTTCAACCAGAAAACTAGGTAAGTAGATAAGATAATTCTTAACCTTAGTAGATAGACTATTGCTGGAATAAGCCTGTAGGTTTAGGCAACCTGTTATAGGGCAAGAAATATTAACTTGTTTTGCCCAACTGATGCATGCATATTTGTTCTAGTTATTCCTATCATTAGCAAGGCAGATGTGATTTCAATAGTAGGAGAGAATACATCTCACAGTAAATAAGTAAAGTTAGAACTCAAGTAGTATGTTAGCATAAGTAGCTTTTATTAGCATCAAGAGCAAAAGGCAAGGGTGCCCAACGTTGGAAGAGGAAGAAGGTTGAGACAGAGTTAGCCGTTGCAAACGTTTTGAGTGCTCATGTTTCCCCGCTGGATGAAGGTAAAGGAAACGAGAAGATGGTTCAACAGTTAATAATTGCAAATGACTTTTGCATCAATTACCGAAAAAAAGAGAATTGGAAAAGAGAGTGTCCTAAACTCCTCTCCAACTAAGGTATTATGTTTGTTATTGAGCAACATGATTACTAGTTCTACTTTCTAAGTATTGGTTATTTGCTTGGAAAGCTCATATATGCTAATGGTTTGCAGGTAATGGAAAAGGAGTACAAAGTTAAGACAAATGGTCCCAAAGCTAGGTGATGGTAAGGCTATTGCTGCCGAAGCTAAATAACTACTTGGTCTTAACTGTTAGCAATCATGTTAGGATAGAATACAATTATGTAACCTAGCATGATCAAAATTTTTATTAGCCTATTGTTGGACAAGTTAGACTATAAATTTGATCAATAAAAGTTCTTTTACTTTACGATGAGTCTGTTGGGTTATAAATTAATTATACTCATAATTGGATTATGAATGCTCAAAATAAGCGGCTTAACAAAAATCAAGAATAAACTTGCAGAATATGGCATAAATAAGCTAAACCATATTTCTCTAATTAGGATAAGTAGGTGGGTAGACTCAAATAATTTAGAAATAAACAACTTGAGTTTACTAACTTACAAATCCCCCTTGAGGAGGAAGAAAGTCATGAAATATTTTATAGGACAAAGTATGCTTGCCAAGTGGTATCTTGGATTGGATCCAGTTGGACATCTGGACGTCACTAAATACCCAAGACCAGTGGAGGGTTCACAAGTCTAAAGACCTTTGGAAGATTCAGAGAATTAAACTTAAAGTGGAGAATCAAACTGGTTGCAAATTAAACCATTCGATTAGATTTAGGTGGTGTGTACTTAATGGGAGTTCTTGAAATATCTAAATGCTAATGAAATTCTCACTTAATGAAATTCTCCCTAGAAGAGACATTGTTGAACTGTCTCTGATAAAGAAGAAATCGAACCTTAAATGGAGATGATTAGGTCGGTGTTTCACTGAATTATCTGGCCCTTTTGGGTTCACATTTAGGTCCATTAGTCATCACTATACGTGGTTCCCGCGAGCATTAAAAAAATATGTAATGAGATTAAGAGAATATATTTTTTTTTTTTTTGTGAAAACAACAATCAACTTGAGAGTGAGAAAAAAAGTCTATTAGAGAAAACAAACGTGAAGTAATAGAGAAAAAATATATTATAATTATTAATTTAATAAAAATAAAAAAATTATAAGCAAAAGAAATATGGAGAAGTTTAATGTGAGAGAAATAATGGAGCAGTGCGTGAGAGAAAAAAATATATGTAATTATAAAATTATTAAAAATTAAAATTACTATTTTAAAAAGTGAATGAAGGGTAAATTTGGACATTTTAAAGTTAGTACGCCAAATAGATTTTCTTTATAATAATATAGATATAGATAAAAGGATAAAAAAAAAACTTTAATTGACTAGGAGTCTAGGACTTTATAAAATTAGACCTAAATACTAAAAAATCTGAATTAAATTAATACCAAAATCTGTCTGCAATAGACCTAAATAGAAAAAAAATTAATAGTGTGATTGGCTGCAAATTTTAATTGAAAACGTACTCAAATTCCAAATTTGCCCACTAATTATGAATTATGATTATCATTGCTGTTAGGGAAATTTGTTTTGTGCCATATTTTGCCCAGATGCGCGAGTAGAAAAATAACTCCACTCTCGAGCATCTGATATCCAGCTGTTAATTTACATCAAAGCATCTGCAAATAACACGGCGCGTTGTAAAAAGCAGCGAGTAAGAGATTAAGTTAAAACGACGTCGTAAAAATGTTTTTTTTTTTTGGGTGTAAAAAAGTAAAGGGAAAAAGGATATATATATATATATATATATTATATCATATATCATATATTATTATTTACGAAAAGCATTTCTCCGCAAAAACCCTAATTTCTTTTTATTTATTCAATCCCTAGAAAATTCCTTCGCGTCCCTCTTTCTCGATCTTCTTGGTTCCCCGTTGCTGCAGAAAATTTTCCTAATTTATTGGTAAGATGTTTTTGATTTTTCTTTATTTTTCGTTATTTTTTTTTTTTTTTGGGGTCGGAATTTAGGGTGTTATATTAACCCTAAATTCGTGAAAATTTCTATTTTTCTCTGCTAAATTTTCATCTTTTTTTGGTGATTTTTGGTGGATCCGTTCGTATATTTGGAGGATTCTGCTGAATTTTGGAGGTTTTACAGCAAAAAGAGCTCTCTTCTTCACTCTATTTCTTTTATTTATTACTTTATTTTTGCAGATTTTATATTTCGCCTTACTGATTAAACTTTTCTTTTTTTTTAATTTTTTTTTCTTTTAGAAAAGTCAATATTGTTTTTCAATTTTAGAAATTCTGGATTCTTTAAAAATGGGTAATCACGATTTTTCAGCACATGGGTGTTTTTAATTTCAGTTTAATTCAAAAATTTCTGGAAATGGCGTCCCCAATTAGGGTTTTAGACGTAATTTAGCTACTGAAGATCTGCAATTTTTTTTTCACTGTTTTATGGTCGGCAGGTAATTTCGGAAAAACCAAGGGCAATTTAGGTAATCTTGTCAAATGTCAGGCGCATCTGAAGCAGCAGCCGTCATGGCAAGCCGCGAGCCTTTCGGCGTAACTCCCACCGCCGTCGACGCTCCGGCGCCGGCTATAAATCCGGCGGGTCAAGGCCTCAGCTGGAACAGCAAATCCACATTCCCTTACTGCCGACCGCCGCGCCCGCCGGGCCAAGTGGCTCGCCGCCGCCGCCGTACCAATCTATCCCTGCCGGTGCCACCGTGATCAATCACGTGATGAACTTGAATTCCGTTGATCAGAAGCGGAAGAGGGGGCGGCCCAGGAAGTACGGTCCAGACGGCAGCATGGCCATCTCCATGGCTTTCGCAACAGCCTATCAGCATTGCATGCCGCAACAGCAGCAGCAGACTTTCTCCCCACAGGCGGCGGCCCCTTCTCTTAATTTGCAGATGGAGACCCATCCCCCGGTGGGTGGCTCAGCCTCGCCCACCGTCAAGAAGGCCAGGGCAGACCCCCAAGCAATAAAAGCAGCAAAAAGGAGGCTTTAGGTGATGTTTTTTTTTGTTTTGTTTTAAAGAGATAATGTTCTCTTTCAAAGATTCTTTTGCTTTTTGCTCTGACAGCTTTCCTTTTTGCTTTCTGTGTCTTTTGTTTTAAGGAGTCTGTTTTCTGGTTTTAGTTTGTAATTTAGGCAGTGAACTATACATGGGACTTCTCATTTGATCTTTTGATGCTAGATATATAGAATGCTAGTGGGTCTATGAACTGCTATTTTCTGATGGGTCGACTCTATGTTGACAATGGAATGCTATATAAGTATGCTGGGACCTTGGATCTGAACTCTGACTAACTCCAGGATCTAATGGAAGCCATTTTACCTGTGTGCCCCTGTGTCTTTAGCCTCATTCTTGATTTCTTTAAAACTTATAACTAAAATCTGACTAGTGTTCTGGTATGTTCAAATTATTACAAATTTGTCATATTATTTACTTTTTTTTTTAACTGTTGTAGTTTTCTAAGGTTTTTTAATTGTAGTATGATATTATTTTAAATATATGTTATATTAGATTTCATACCTAAAATTCATCTACATAAATTGTTATAATGCTGTCATTTGCAGCTTTTCTATTATTTTTTTGTTTGTTAAATTGACTTTTTTGTTTATTTAATTCTTTTAATTCACATCACTGTAAAACTCTGCTCGCAGGTTCAAATGGTCTTGGATTTGTACCACACGTGCTCAACGTCAATGCAGGAGAGGTTAAATATTCAACATTTGTTCTTTTCTGTCTAGTTAATGGAACTTCATTCATTATGTTGCTTGTGATTGGTGGTATTCCAATCTTGCTTATGTTACTGAAAGCTGGAATTTAAAATAGAAGTTAAGAACCTGTTATGCTTTGTTTAATAATTTTCCAAGTACGTGCAACTATGCTTAATCTAATTTAGTATTTAATTCATGCCCGAATATAGTTAAAGCTCATTGGCTCCTTCCAAGATTCTCGCGCGCCCCTTTGTGTTTCTTCTAGCAAGGATGTCTTTGTTTCTTGACTTGAAAGAGACGGTTGCTGTCATTGAAGTAGTTTCTATTTATTGAACGTCCCCTCCCGTTGCCTTGCTTCACTGTTGCCAGGTGGCACAAAGCCATGTGACAGTTAAGCATTATATGAATGTCAGGGATATAGAAATTCGAACCAAGGAAATTACCATTAGCACTTGAAACTTAATCGAGGTAGAATTTAAATGGAATTAACATGTTGTAGCAAGGACTATTGTTTATAGATCGGAAATTCATATTACTAGTAAGCAGTATTAGGAAAAGTGCTAACAAAGAAATTGCAAAAGCTGGGATGTCCTTTTCTTTTCCCCTTTTTCTCAGGGTGTTCGTGTTTTCTCATTTCCCTTTTTTGACTTGGGATGTTGGTTTGTGGTGTTGGGAGAGGCGGGGAAGGAGAGAGAGTCATGGCTCAGACAAAACCGCCAAGAGTGTCATAAGAACTGATACGCCACTCATCTGTAATTTCTAGGGTTACCGTCTTACATAATGATCACTAAGACATATTTTACCTTATGTGAATAACAAAAGGCAAATAACAAGTAATTGAAGGTTTAACGACTTACTAGTGAGTTGCAGAATGTGGAAGAGTTACCTTTCCATGCAATAACCTTAAGGTAAGTTTACCGTACATCAAAGCAGTGTTGTAGTAACTCAAAGGAACTGTGACCTGATGTGGTTGGATTGAAGAAAATGCTTAGCTGAAGCCCAAACGCTACCTTCATTCAGCAATTGCACTGCTTTATATACCTAATACTTAGACGAGAAGCACATGAATGTTGCGGGATAGTTTCCATTAGAGGTTTATATATGCACTGCGACATACTCTCTGTTCTACTTCATCTGATTGAATGATTGCTTCAAAGATACATGATAAGATGTTCAATGGTTTTTATGAGTAGTGCAGATAATCTATTGGATCATGTTATATTTTGTATCTTTTGGTGAAATGTCGTTTAAGTTTAGATGTTAAAACTTCTTATCGAACAAATTGTACACTTTCGTTTTCACTTTGGCTGGGTAGGTCGAATCCACTGCGTCAGTGCGGATGGAACCCATATCCTGAAGCATAGTGTATTGACCATCAAAGATGTGTATGATAATTTTGAGAAGAGAAATTATGCACCGATGTTTTCAATGAGTTGCTAGACTTGGAATTGGAACATTTAATCATGATTAACATTGTACATCTTGTACGTGTAAATTCTTTTATGTCTCCTATATAGGTCTACGGAAGAACTATTTTTAGTGGTTCTACATCCTAAGTGTATCTCTCTATAATCATTTTCCTTTATGTTGGCTGTGCAATGCATATAGATCCTGCATGTATACTATATGCATTTCTCTAGATCTTTTTTTCTTCTTGCTAGGTTTCAATGTTAATCAGAGATTTCATGGTCCTTACACCCTTGGTACTATGCGTTATTCCTTTATTTTGAAGTAGCACATCAAGTAAAATACCGTATCATCTGATTTTAACTTTTGAATGTCGGTTTGCATGTTATTACCTTATCTAATTTTGATGGGAGCTTGTTCTATACTGTCGTCCCACCCTAACCCTTCCCAAGAATCTGGCGATGGGGGGGATATTGGTTTTAAAATTTTCTTTGCTATAGCGGTTGAGTTCTGTGTTGCATGGAGATCTTGATAAGGAAATGGAGCTGGTTCATACATTAGAATAAATGGGAGATGGTTATCTTACATCTTAGTAAAATCTAGCAACTGGCTTTTTCAGGATGTCTCTTCAAAAATAATGGCTATTTCTCAGAATGGACGAGAACTGTCTGTGTCCTATCTGCCAATGGGGCAATATCAAATGTGACACTTCGGCAAGCTGCCACATCTGGTGGAACGGCAACTTATGAGGTTATCTCTTTTTAATGTATTTGATTTGGATGTATATCTACCTTTGCTATCTTATTCGTTTGAAGGATATCTGGTCACTAGATTGGTTTAATTTTCCTAATTTAGAGTTTATTTGCACAAAAATTTAGGTGTGATAGATAAAGATTTGGATTTGTGTGGTTTGTGTGTTTAACCTATTCTTTTGTGCCTGCAATCAGTATAGGAATAGCACCATTATCTGAATTTTGTGATGTTTCTACAGATTGCAAATCTGGACTGGACTATAATACCTCAGTAACTTGTTTCTTTTTTCTTGCGCCTCCTAAATAAATATTTGAGTTGAGTTGTATGTCAGTGATTAGTGGGAATATCTTCATATGGAACTATGCACTTATCAACTTGATGCATCCTTTCCTTTGGTTTGCCCCTGTAAACAGTTTAGAATATCATTGACTTCTGAATTTGGTGATGTTGCACAACATTTGATCTAGGCTGTCAGAATATTTTTTCTTATACATTTTAAGTTAAAATGTTATTTCTTTACCATGGATTATGAGGAATTTCTTTTGGTCTCCATTCTTGGCTATAATCTTACAATGCGTGTAGGGGCGCTTCGACATCCTGTCTCTGTCTGGCTCTTTTATGCTTACTGAAGTTGCCGGTCATAAAAGCAGAACTGGTGGTCTGAGTATTGCTTTGGCTGGACCCGATGGAAGGGTGATGGGTGGTTGTGTGGCTGGTTTATTGGTTGCGGCATCCCCTGTCCAGGTTAGACTGCTCATTTAGTATCATTAAACTCAAGAAATAATCTAATGATTATGGAGAAGCATAATACTACCCACTTTTTAATGACTACTGTTGTGAGTGTAAGTATACAAAGCCTAATAATTAAGTAAAGCAAAATGGCCGACCAATCAATACCAGTGAGGTGTGGTTTAATGCATCAAACAATATTCAGTTGCATCTATGCAACCATCAGTTTGCTTTTATTCTGAACTGAAATTTGTCTCTTCTAGCATTTGTCTTGACTTATATTTGTATTAGCTGTTTGAATTTTCTCTCTCTCTCTCTTTCTCTTTCTGTTTGTCATTTTTGTGTATTTGGGAGTTGGGAGTGTACATTCATGTTGAGATCTATATTTCAGTCCATGACTTGCTTATTCCCAGTTGTTTTATCTTTTATTACAAGTGATTCTTTCACTTATTACAGGTTATAGTAGGAAGCTTTCTGCCCGATGGGCAAAGAGAAGCTACAACAAACTTTATGGAGCCGGCATCAGCTCCTCCACAGGTGAACCTGGGTGTTGTTGCTGGTGCCAGCAGCTCACCATCAAGGGGGACGCTAAGTGAGTCGTCTGGTGGTCCTGCAAGTCCGCTAAATTTAAGTGCTGGTGCTTGCAATAATATCCCACAAGGCATGACAGGCATGCTTTGGAAATAATCAGCTGTATAGTTATCCCTCCAATTGACAACTATGTAACATAAGTACTTGGTGTAATACTATCGGAATAAAGACCACTGGCTGCTTTCCATCTTGAGTCTTTCAGGAACGCGCCTCGCAGAGTTAGGTTCTTAGTCTACTGATCCTTTTGGTTTTTATTCCGGCTGTTGTAGTTGTTGTTGTATAAAACGCTGGTAGTTAGTCCTTAATGTCTTTTTCTCCCTCCAACCTAGTTATTGTGCTCTTTTAATTCTAATTCTTTCACTGTTGAGTAATAATACTGGTTATAGTTGTTACGAATTGTCTATTTGCTGTCTATGGACTTGCTGAGGTTGTAGCTGATCCTGCTGTGTCGTCCTAGACTGAGAGGAAAGCCCATGAGGCTTGAAATCATTGTCAAAGTGCTCCACCTAAGAAGTTCCTGGTTAACAGGAAATTGTCGGGTTCTGCTCATGATGTTAGATGACCTCTTAACATGTACAGTTCCAGTTCCAACACCCTTCACAATGCCTGCCAAGATTACTTATTATTACATTCCGATGATTTATGTATTTGCAGATGTCCAAACTGAAGCGATGCAGAAGAGTTAAGGTGTTATTCTGTTTATTATTTCTCATAATACTAAATGCTCTGTTGTGATCCGATAAAATTATCTACTTGTAACATTTTTGCAATGAAAGAGAATGCTTTACCCATGTAATTTGGGAGTGGACCATTTCTGGAGTTGATGCTTTTTCCTTTCCAGAAACTTCTGATGCACGAAATGTTAGCCAAGGCCTGATTTTAAGCAAAATTTTGTAGGTTCCCATGAATGGCAGGGGGCAACTTATAGTTGAAGGATCCGCTGCTTTTTTTCAGATAATTTCAAGTGAAAACAAAAGTGACTGATGAAGCCGACTGGCTATTAGACATAGATGTCCAGGCAAGTGGTGCTCTGACTGTTAATTATGAGTTCTGATAACAGCATTTACTCATAAATGCATTCAATAATTCATACACCTGTTTGGGTAATATCCAAGTAGGATAGTAAATTAGTAATACGTATACACACAAGCTTTGAATAAATTAAGACTTCTAGTAGACTACTTTATGGAATAAATAAATATTAAGGGTCCTGTCCTAATGTGTTCAAATAGAATTTTAACATTAATTGAACCATGATTAGTATGTAAATCCAACATTGTACTTTTCTTTATTTGTTTGTTCTGTTTTTTCATGAATGTGAAAGGGATCTTTTATGTTCTTCTGACTTAAATGCATTTAGAGTCAATTCGGAAAGGTCATCTTATATGCTGAACCTTCCACTCTACAAACTAAACCTATGCCTTTTTCCTGCCAAAAATAGTTCAGAATGAGTCATACTGAGTCCAAATACAAGAGATTTTGGACAAATATTACAACATTGTGTGGTTGTCTACTGCCTTTTGAATTAAACACAACTAAGAACAAAAAAAAAAAAAAGAAAGACTACACAACAATAGGTAAATTTCAGATAGATGTATTCCATCATAGCCAATCAGCACTACCTTCTACTTGAACAAACACAAAATTCAGGGCCCTAATTCCCTTTCCCTCCATGTTTCTAAAATAATGTGGCAGTTCTGTTGCCAACAACCAAAAAATAAAAAGTAACAGAAAGCAATCAAGAAATGGAAATATCATGGGAACAAATTGCTGTATCAGTAGGTAACTTCGAAATTTTAAAATATAAAAAAATTAGGAAAAGAAAAGGAAATGGGACTTGGACAAATTGAGGCGAGAACTAGAAGAAGTTGAAGTTGTTGAATCTTAGGTTTTGGAAGCTAGAACTTGCATATACATTAAGAAGCTCATTCTGAGCAGACCAGAAATCTGCTTTCAGACCAGCCCTCCTCACTGCCTTTAGTATCTTGTTTCTGTGTGCATACCCTGTTACCGCCACTTTCTGACTATTTCCATCCACTTCCACTTTCTCTATTCCTGCAAGATTTTTGCCAAAGTCAAGTGGAGTTAATACTAAGTTTTTCATCAATAGAACTATGAAGAAACATCATGTCTTTTTGCAATCAATGTTCACATGGTATTCTGCTACTAATCATTTATCGGTATATGGTTTTGCTGTTTTTCCTTGTATCTTGCAAGAGATGGAGGGAGGTAAAAACCTTTCAACTTGGATAAGCATTTCCTCAATCTCTTCTCGTGAATGCCAACCATCTCTACCTTCAGTTCAGTTGTCTGCATAATTATATATAAATTTGACATGATGTTAGAATTCTTTTTGAATGAAGTAAAGAAAAGAGGAAATACTTGTGATGAATTCTTGTACCTCCATCTAGAATGAGATGAAGTTGATGACAAGCAAAATGGAGGAAGGAAAGAACAGGACAAGAAAAGGAGAAAAAAAAAACAGAGGCGATGATCGTATTATGATTTGGTAATGAGAGGGAATGTCTATAAGTCTCTATGTATATATATGTACGAAAAAGATGGGTAACGAACAGGAAAGTGAATCTTGATCATTGGTTCTGCTGCTAAAAAACCAGGTTGCATACCGATCCGCTTTAGTTTTCTTGCTTTGCTTTTTCTCAAAGAAATCTGAAAAATCAAGCAGAAGAAACCGTTATATCGAAATCAGGGATCCATGGCTCAAAAGCTCGAGCTTCTGAGGTTGCCCCATTTGCCCAAAAGCAAATGTTGGTCTCAAATGATTGGGTTTGACGGGTCCAACTCTGCTTTTGTTGGAGAATCCCTTTTGATCACATTCATTGATTTAGTTTTCAGTAGTTTTATCCTTATGATTGCTGAATTATTATGACCACTGCAGTTCATGTCAGAAACCTCAGATTCTGACAGATTAAAGCGTGGTCTGAATATGGGAATAGAGAATAAAAACATGGCTGCCCTCTTTGAAATTAAGTGGACAGCAAGTTTGGTATTCTTTTTCTCGGGGCTGGTATTTCTTGATTGCTTGGAGATAGAGGGATTCATTTTTAGTATATAGTCGTTGTCATTGTCCACCTGTCTCTCTTTTCTGTTTTAGTACTTATCGAAGTTCATAATATTGCCAATGGTTTTCTAGTCTTTTAATGATAATGGTCAATTAAGAAACTCACTTCTGACTAATAACAATTGATGTATTCTATTTTGAAAAAGTTTTTCTGAGAAGTTCCCATATTTGTTGTAAAATTCATTTAATACTTGGAAACATTTACTCAGATGCCTCTCAATTTTTGTAACAATTCATATAGCAAATTAAATGGGAAAAATGCAATTTAGCCCCATATGATAATACAAATGTTCAAATTACCTTCTATGAAATAAATTAGCAATTTATCCTCTTGTGTTTTTTGAAATGTAGTAATGAAGCGATTTACATCCCTAAACTGGGGGTAAATTGGTGTATTTTTTTTTTTTTTTTTTCATAAGGAGGTAATTTGCATTCAACACCAAATTAAATTGCATTGAACTTACAATGTTGTAGAGACAAAGAGAGATGGTCTACTTTCAGTTTGGACTAACATACGCATCAGCACAGTTATATCTAGGGATGACAAATGTTTTCTAATGAACTCGGCCCAAGGTGGGAGGATGAGTTTTTATTTAATAGACCTGCTGAATTCATGACAAGTTTCGATCTTATTTAATATCTATTTTAAATAATATTGATATATATATACTTAAATTATGTGTAATTTGTAATATTACTTTATTATATATGTTTGACCAGTTATGATGGATAACTTCCAGAGACATATGTTGTTTTTCTTTTTCTTGAGCAGAGATTGAGACATGGAAAACTAGAAAAACATGTTCAAATCAAAGTTGGAAGTGAATTTAATTAGTGGGATGAGGATGAGTGTGAAGATGTGATTCATTCGTTCAGGAATAGGATCCTCGGAATCAGCAGCGCTGCTGACAAAGGAATGTTTGGATGTCGGGTATCAGAACCTCCTCTTCCCTTCTTCTAATTCTATTGTTTATCCTTAAAGATACGAAAAACAAACGTGGACCCATTTCATGAAATGTTTGAATCTACTTTTTAAGTTCATATCTGAAATTGTAAAACATTAAACCAGACACATAATACCAAAGTCGTGTTTTCTTTGTTGGTCCCAAGGAATGGGTAATTGGACCCACAAGCCTAAAAGTGCTACAACCATCCGGTAACGTTGTTCAAAACAAGAGATGAAATAATTTGATTTTTTATTTTTATAATATAATAATACTTGCTATAAAACAAATACTCATATGAGATTTAACTCAAACAATTCATACAGATACGTAAATATTCACATGCGCAGTAAGACTGAATTCAAAGCTTCAAAATATAATTACAGTGGAGTTGTGGGATTCGAGAGAATGCCAAGCATTAGAGGTGGCAGTTGAGTTAAATTGGCTCGTCACTCGAGTTTGAACTATAAATATTTTGTTCATGAGCTCGCTAGTCGGTTTGTGAGCTTTTTTTTTTTTTTTTTTTTTTTTTTCAGATACTTTATATGCATTTTATATTTAAGTACTTTTTATATATTTAACTATAAGTTTAATATTATATCAACTTCATATTCAAAATTTCCTCAACACATTTTAATTATTAATCAGTACCACATGTTTTAGTTTTAGATAATAAAAGATATGGTATTTTTATTTCCATTATTTAGTTTGTACATAAAACTAGTTTAATCAATAATTTAGTAAATTTGAATATTCTTTTTTGTAGATAATTTATTTAATATGGATCTTATGTTATATTTTCATATTCATTTGTAATCTCTTGTACTTTTGTAAAATTAACAAGTTTCAACAACTAACTTATAAAAAATTCATTTTGCGTTTTTTTTATACCAAGATGCAAACATGCAATCTATTTGACTACTTATGAACTTATATAAAATTTGGTGATTTTCATGAATTAATCTTAAGATGATGATGATGATGATAATAATAATATTAATAATAATAATGAAACAATTTTAATTATTTTCATCGTTATTGCGCTACATATATATAACGAAATCAAGCATTGTTTGGTACTTAAGTTTAAAAAATTCTTCTTTCTATTTTTGTAAATTGAAAGATATAAAGTTTAAGTTGCCATCACATATTCTAAAAGATGTATGTTCATGACCACTCATTTTACTTAAGAAAACAACTTATGTTTATTTATTTTATTAATATAGATGCACAAAATTATGTGAAAATGTTTTGATAATTTGATGTATATATATTTTGTATATTGTTACTAATTATGTTACTACTAGATTAATAAAAGATATATAATAAAGATATTACTAAATCACATATTGATAACATCAAATTGAAGTATTGTATCATTTGCTAAATGCCTTTTATAATTTATATGCCTAAGGTAAAAAAAAAATGTGAAGAAAAGTTCAAGGTCGAGAGCTACGTGCTCATGCTAAAGAAAAAAAAAAAAACATTCAACCTCAAGCCAGCAAAATACTGTTGATCTCGGCTCGAGCCCGATTCATTTACACTCCTAATTGGTTTTGACCCTTCCAATCAAAGGAAATCATACCGCCTGTATTAAGTCATGTACACATCTTATACAAGATGAGAACCTCCAAATCAGTTCATTGGAAAGACGATTGAAAGGTGGTGGATGAGCTCGGGTTTGGCTTGGTTGAACTCCTAAACTGAGGCCTAAGCTCGTGTGTTTTCCTAGTAGTGGAAATTAAATTGTTGTCACGCATTGAGGGGTAACCTGCACGAGATAAGTAGTGTGACGTTTGAGAAATAGTGATGGCCTGGGTTTCTTGATGTTTTATGAGTATCTTCATGAGGCCACCAATACTTCCTCTGAGTTATTTACTATCGTGAGAAGGCTGGAGCTCGCAGCAAGGAGGGGCTGGCCGTCCTTGCACAACAGTTCATGTCCAGAGGTGAAACCTCACCAGTTGGTTTATGTAGGGAAGAAGATAAAAATCTTTAGGGCAAACCTATTAACATCTGTAAAGTCCACACACCTATGCCATTGTTACCTAGCTTCGTGACGAGCACGACATTGGAAAATCATCGTGGAAATTGAATCTCCTTAATGTGCTCTATGACAAGGAACTTACTTAACCTCCTCCGGGATGACCTGGTTCTTTTCAAGACCGACATGTCTTTTCTTCTGCTTCATAGGACGGAAGTATAGATAGGTTCAAGTTATGTATCATGATGATGGGGTTGGTGCCTACCAAGTCGTGGGTTGACCACGCAAAAAGTCATCCACATTTTCCTATAAGAAGGTGGTTCGTTGCCCTGCTAACTCATGGCTCAGCTGGGAGCCCATTCTGATAATTTTGCTAGGCTCTCTTGGTATTAGTTGGATCTCAACAACTCCTCTATAAGATACACTCAAGTAGAAATCTCGTTACTCTGCTCGTTATACAACACAAATTTCTTACCCTTTTCTCTTTTGGATTGAGGGGGGTCTACTCCATGTCCTTTCTGTTACCTCTTTTCATGGTTTTGTCATATCATTTCTGTGTTGTGTATTGGTTAGCTGTAACCTCTCCTACTCCTGCTCTAGCAGGGAGCTTCAACTTCATGCGGTAGGTGGAGACGGCAGCTTGGAAGGCGTTTAGGGCAGCTCGTCATAAATGATGTTGTATGCTAAAGGCATATTTACCACGAAGAATCGGATCATCTTGGTCCTCCTATTAGGTTCTACCCTTAAATATGGGGAACAAGATATGTCCCAGGAGAT
Source organism: Sesamum angolense (assembly GCA_034509725.1). NCBI lineage: Eukaryota > Viridiplantae > Streptophyta > Magnoliopsida > Lamiales > Pedaliaceae > Sesamum > Sesamum angolense. Next base: position 598,820 of record JACGWL010000012.1, read on the forward strand.
GTACTACATCCTTTGCAAAGCCATACAACGAGATGTCTTTCAGCTCCAACATGGTATCATTGAGCTCTATCTGCAGGTAGACCTCATTAAATAGGATATTTGATGAGCTGCCAGAATCCACGAAAATAGGTTGAACAATATAGTTAGCTAAAGTAGTAGAAATAATGAGAGCATCAATGGGGTAAGTGAACCCCCTATGTGTCAGCATTTCCAGAGTGGATAGTAGGATTCCCTATTGGTACCTTGTAGTCAATTTCCAGTACTGTCCTAGTAGCACGAGCATGTGCACGCCTTGCCCTCCTAGAGTCCCCATCAGTGGGTCCTTTGGGTACATGTGAATCCCCCATTAGCAAGGATAATCTCCAGGCTCTGCTCCTTACTAGGAGCTTTCACCTTCTGGTGCTCCTTCCTAGAGGAATTAGTAGGGTGATCTTTGCTCCTACAGGAATCTCGAACTGGGGGCATTCATCCCATGGCTCATAGTGTTGGTATTCTCTACTTAGTTCTTTGAGTAACAGGCTTGGATGATTTTTATTTTTTATCTATTGTCTAAGCTGGCAACACCTGTTGGTTTATTGTCCATACTCATTGTGATAACTACAAAAAACTTAGACTTGGGCAACTGCAGAATACGGTGCCTATCTATGGCATGCTCTCGTACCAGTAGGAAAGTTGGTTCCCAACTAGCAAGGACCTTACAAAGTGACTGGAATACGAGCCGAGGGACACTGATAGTAGGAAACTTTCTCGACCATGGAACGTCTATAACCTTAGAAGTTTTACTCCTGAAATCCCTACTCTTTACCTGCAGCTCGCTGTCTTTATAATCATGCATCATTTCACATGAATAAAGACAATTCTTGCTTCCTATCTCATATCACACGCAGGCTAAGTTATCAGCTCCTAGCTGACTCTAAATAAGTCGCTACCACTAGTTGGCGCATATTTTTACATAAATAATTTCTAGCTGGCGTATGCACTTATGTAAGCCTCCACCAGCTGGCGCAGTCTCTTCATAACTAATAAGTTGCCCTTTGCTGGCACATGCATCTAAACAAGCCACCTTTAGCTGGTGCATGCTTTCAACAAGTCACCCCTAGCTGGTGCGTGCACTTACATAAGTTACCACTAGGTGATCCACAAAGTAAAATGAGCCACCACTGATTGGAGCATACATCCAACTCAACCATCACCAACCAACATATTCAACATTACAAGCAACTATTAGTTGGTGTATTCACTTCAGTTTCTAGCTACCTTCTGTTGGCTCATCTATTTCAACATAATAAAGCCTGCTTATGCTAACTCACTACTTGAGTTTTATCCTTATGCATTACTATGAGATATATTCTTTCCTATTAACAAAGTCACATTTTCATTGCTGCTAGCATGGGTAGCCGGAATAAAATCCGCATAATTAGTTGAGCAAAGTAGGTCAATATGAATTACATACAACAAGTTGCCTAAGCCTTAAATCTTGTCGCGACAAAGTACTATCTATTTAGGTCAGAATTTTTATCCTACCTATGCGCCTAGTTTTTGGCTAACACGTGTATTAAAGCATTCTCTGTTAAGCAAACAACTAATGCTCATTTTACTTGAAAATTACTTCAACCTGCAGTGAACATACTTTCTTAAACTTATAAGATGAGTGCTATCCCATAGAATGTTTAGAATAACCAGCAGGAACATTAGACATTGTAGAAAAAGTTGAAAAGCCAAAGAAAACAGGAAATAGCATAATTGCTTAAGAATAACATCCACAATAATTAGTAAGAAAAGAAAGGAGGAAGACAATCCCAAAAAGGCACCTCATGCCAACAAACAAATCTCCAAAGCCCACAGGAAGACATTTCGACACCTCATAAGTTGGTTTTGAAAGTAAGAGGAACATTCATTTATCAGCTGGGGGGAGGGGGCAACGCCTTCATCACCACCAGTAGGAGAGGCTACCCTGAGATAAAAACACATTCCACCATCTGGTCCTCGGGGTCCTCTAGAACCTCTTCATCCTAAGAAACATGAAATAACGCTTTTGGTAGCTCGCAAGGCACCTCCTTGTTTAGCTCAAGAGCATTTGCGCAACCAACATGGATATCTAAAAAAGAGGTGGAAACGGTAAGAGGAGGATACCCCACATCAACAAACTGGGATACACAGTTTGGTAGCCATGGCAGTAGTACTTTAGGGTTCTATCTGACAACAAGCGTCGAAACTCCAAAGATTTCTTGAAGTCCGCCATCCTGCTGGACCACATCTCCTCTAGCACTTTCTTCCCCTTCTCTGAAGAAGAGTAATCTTGAAGTTTCATCACCTCTTGCTCCGGATGCTGATGTAAATTGTTAATCTCAGACCTTAGATAGGCCAAACATGTCTCATGTTTGCTTTCTCTTTCTCTCTCCCCCCCCCCCCCCCCCCCCCCCCCGTTCCTCGTTCTCCAGCTTCTCTAATTTCTTTTGGGCATCTTCCGTTGTTGGTCCACCTTACTCCAGCTAGCTGAATAGACTCTCTTGCTAGCAAAGCAGCCTACAAAGCAGGTAAAGAACATGCCATTTTATATACAAATTAGAATATCCTAGCAAACTCGTTTTTCTTTTTACCTTGCTAATATGTAAAACCAACAAATTCATGACCGTAGGGCGGGGTATAACATCCAAATAGGATTTATCCAGGGGTGAAAGAGCTCTCTTAAAGAATTCGTCAGCTCGACTACACTTGCATCCCTCTTGCAACATGGACTGTGTTGATTGATGCCTAGTTTTTCCCTCTTGACTTTCATCTTAGCAGGTCGAGGCGTCCCAGCTCGTGTGACAGGCTTAGGGGCTAGAGGAGCCAAAGAACCTGTTGATCATGTAGCTCGCTTGGCAGGTGTACAAGCAGGATTCGCCTAGCGCTTTTCCTTCGAATCCTTAGTGGAGATTGAGCTAGCTGGAGTAGGGAGTGGATTTTTCACTGACGGATGCTTGGTGAAGGAGCCAGCTTTAGGAATCTTTCCCTCACTCAGAGCTTTGTCTTGCAGTAGCTAGTTGAACATGTTGACTGCAAGAAACATAGGAACATCAACACGTTACATGCATTTAACCTAAAAAGTCTGCACAAGCAAAATCAACAGAACATGCAAGAGACCATACAAGCAACCATGTCTACGACGACCTCTTTGGGACTCAGCCCATAACGAAAAAGAAGGGTTGGATGGACTAGCTTGCGAGGATGATATTGAAAAGCATTTAAGCGGTCCAGTAGGAGTTTGAAAGGAGCAGGACGATTACGAACTGAATATCTAGGAAGCTCAGGGGCAATAGAAACCAGGCAGTAGGAAAACACTAGGAAATAGGGGAAGATGTGATAAACTAATAGCTTTTCCACTCTTTAATGGTGGATTCAAAATGGAAGGAACTGGGCATCCCCTTAGAAGTAAAGTAAAACAATCCAAGGCTAGCCTTCTTCAGCATGAGGAAGGAATAAAATTGAGTGACCGAGGAGATCTCCGCAAAATTCTTAACCAAGATATAAAAGCTAGCTATCATATTGAAAGATTTGGGCACTAACTGACTCAAAGAGACCTTAAACAATGTAGACACATCTGCAAAGAAGGAGGGAATGGGAAACTGCCACAGTTTCCAGATGGGCCACGTAGAAGTCAGCAAAACCCTTGGGAGGTGAATGAGGGCGTTCAGCAGAATCGTGAAACGTATCAAGAATTTATAAGGTATCCCAAAAATAAACCTAATTTCTCCTATGTCCTCCTATATCAGGCATGATCGAAAAACCCTAAATGACTCGGCATCAGAGGCAACTACACTATCATCTATCATTCTTCTCTCTAACTCCTTTTTGGAGGTCTTTTTCCTACTACTTACTTCTTCCTCACCTTTGTTCACTGGAAGCCAAAGTGAGAAGTGTTAGGTTGCTCCTCATACTCACCTAACAAAGCGACCAGATCAATAAAAAGAATCATATACAACATGCTCATCTATACCCCCCTCTGACATGGTAAAACTAAAAGGAAGAAGGCAAAGAGAGCTTACCTAGGAGGTAGAAAAGCAATAGGAAATAGTGTAATATGGAGGAGAATGCCTATGAGAAAGTATTGAAAGGGTTAGAAATCCCTGTCCTTAAGCAAAAAACCAAGGAAGAAAGAAATAGAAAATTTACCTTAATGCGAGAATGGTATGAAAATGCTGGAAAGGAAGATGCATTAAATATGCTGCTTTGCTCCAATAGTCCCATCAGTTGAGGACTCGGTGGCTAGCTGACCACCGTCCACCAATCACGGAGCGCGTAAGCTTCGAGAAGGCAATGACTTTTTCATCCCTTATCACTTATAGCCATTACTACTCATAACTCTTTTTTACAGATACAATTTGAATTTCAATGACATCTTTAAGGAAAAAAGAGGGAATCCAACTTATTTCTTCTTAGCTAAAAACCTAAAACAAACCTCTGGAGGTTTGGATGTAATGTACTGAATTTTTTTTTTTCAAAAAATAAAAAAAAAAAGGTGCTAGGAAACTTGTATGAAGAGTCTAATCATCTTATTTAATGTATAATGTTATTTCAAGATTTTGGAAATTCTTTGCAGACAACAATTACATAATAGAAAAACTTGAAAGGCATTACCAAAATTTCTTCTAAGATTACGAAGACTCATTGTAAACAGCAACTGTATATATAATATTAAAACTGAAGGCTATAACAAAAATCTCATAAGTTTTTTGAGAAAACAAAAAAATATATAACTCGGTCAATTTTCAGACTAATTTAGTTAAATAAAGGTAAATAATTGGGTAAATTACAACCACTTCTCTCGAGATCGTGCATAATAATAAATAACTCCTTGTTGTTTGAAAAATTACAAAATACTTCTCCTAATTTTAATGTTCGTCTAACAACAAGCTCATCGCGTTAGCTTCCGTTGGATTTCCATCCAATCTTATGGTGAACTGCCCAAAATTCCCTTTTGTAATTACTCTCTTACATAATCTAAATCAAAAACTAGGAAATTAAAATCCTATTTAAGCTAATAAAGGCAGCTAACACCCTTTTAATGTCACCAACCTCCTAGATCTTCCAATCCTTGTTCTCACATACCTCATTAGCTAATTCGTTAGTTATCGGATTCCCTTCTCTAAACAATATGTGTGAACTTAACCATAGCAAATCTACACAACTTCCTAAGCTTAGTAAGAAACCTTTGCAAACTCCAGCGCCCCTCTACAACCCAAATGATAGTAAGAACAACTTGGGAGTCAACTTCAACCTATACCCGTTGATATACTCTTGCCACCGCTAGCTCCTGCCCTTCCACAACAATTGGCAATTTAACAAATGTATTTGTTTGCTTTCCATAGAATGTTAGAAAGCAAGGACTCCTTGGCTTGTCGTGTTCTGCAAAAACCCGTATTTCTCCTGCACAATGAGGATTCCTTTTAATGCCCCATCACAATTGAGTTTCATCCACTCTTTCTCCGTTCGTTTCCAACAAAAAAATATTGGCTTTGGATTTGGTGTTTTATGATAGTGAAAACCAAATCTTGCTGCCACATCCTAATCCCCCTTCTAGTGCAATGCTCGACGTTCCAACTATATGCAAGTGCCAAAGATAGTTAAATATATTGCGGATGATTTATGAGGATTACTAATTAAACCTCTTGTCTTGGTGTTTATCCCGATTCCTCATAATCTATATACACCAGCAAATTAGTATCGAAATGAGGAGCGAACATGACCTTTCCCAAAAGAAAGAGACTGTATTTTCTAGTGCTGCAATAACACATTCACAAAATTCATTGTTGGGATCAAAACATGAAAAAAACTCTCCAAAATATGCCTAATCAAGCCACGAGGCTTTACCATGAAGGAATAAGTGTTGGATTGTTTCTGATTCATTGTAGAATACACACATAGAAGCTAATTGGAGACCTTTCTCATTCATTCACTCATCAACTGGGAGTAAGTTATTCAACATCAACTAGATGAAAATGGAGATCATCGGATAGACGCACCTATCGCACATATCCTGTAATAAAGACCGTTGTATAGCTTGTCGTCGAGAAGCAGTCCAAGCAGATTTCAAACTGAAACACCCCTTTGTATTAAGCTTCCACCAAGCTCTATCGATACTCATATCATTAAAAGGAATACTAGAAACAACATTTAGAATATCAGGAGGATTACCTTTAGTAACTTATCCACATCACACATTCCCTCTTTCCAGTAGTAACTAACATTTTCATAATGCTAGAAAGGAGACTTTTAATCATCTCTCCAAGCGTCATTTCTCCCAACCAATTACCATTCCAGAAAGCAAGCCTTGTCATTGCCAAGAGATCAACCAACATGCTTTGGTAGTTGGTCTGCATGATAATATAACGTTTTCCAATTACTAGAGCTATTTTGATAGCTCTTTGCCAATGCAGGAGCCAAACTCTTACAGTATTTTTTTTTCCTGAAGGAACTTAGTCCAAATAGAATCAACTACCTTAAATCTCCACACAAATTTGTATGAAATTGCAGTGACCAAATCCTCTAGCCATCACTCCCCCAAACCTCCTTCAATCATTGACAGACACACTACGACCCATTTCGTCCTATCTAGCCGTCGTGCAGTATTTTTTTTCCTGAAGGAACTTAGTCCAAATAGAATCAACTACCTTAAATCTCCACACAAATTTGTATGCAATTGCAGTGACCAAATCCTCTAGCTATCACACCCCTAAACCTCCTTCAATCATTGACAGACACACTACGGCCCATTTCGTCCTATCTAGCCGTCGTGCAGAACTGAAAGAGCCCAAAAAAATTTGTTTAGCATTTGTATAATCTGGATTATCACTCCTTTCGGTGGCTTGGGGTTGCACAATAGGTGTACTGACATTGCAAGGAGACCCATTTTGATAAGATGGAGCTGACCCTTTTTGTGATAGAAATTTCTTTTGCAAATCTCCAATATGGGAAGCCATAGAATCAAGCAAACTATCAAACAATTCCACTCTTTTCCACTCTATATAAATAGGAGTGCCAAAATATGTGAGGTGGAAGCATCTTCATGCAGTACCCTGTCAACTGTTTAACTCTACTCTTGACAAGTAAAGGGGCTTTAAGTGCCAGTGTATAGGAGTTTTTCTCAATGTTGATAAATTGGTTGTAAACATCTTGAACCTCTTGAAAGAAATCCATCACCGTCTGTATGATCTCTACGCGAGTGCTAGTAAAGATAATTAAGTCATCAACGTAAGCCAAATGAGACGCCCTCTATTTTCCTTAAAAACCAAAGAGGTTTTGTCAGCCATTAACTTGATCAACCCTCGCGATATATATTCAGCGATGAGGAGCAATAACGAGGAAGAGAGTGGGTCGCCTTGTCAAAGACCTATAATTGGATGAAAAAAACCACAGAATTCCCCTTTTAGTAGGACGAAAAACCAACAATTCTGCATATAATACATCACCAAGCTGATCCACCGAGTCGGGAAAAAAAATGAGCGAGAATCTCATGTAGGAAACACCAGTCAACATGATCATAAGCTTTTGTGATGTCAAGCTTTAAAACCACATCCTCATCGATTTGTGATCTCCGATAGTTGCACAATCTCAAGTAGTATATTATGTCCAATATGCTGACTTCCCACAAGGCAATCTGATTAGCCGAAAAATGAGCCTCGAAAATCATAGTTTCAAATGTTCATTTAAGAACTTCGTGAATATCTTTATTCGCGTGTTGCAAAGACTTATCAGCTTAAATTCAACCCATGCAGCCGAATATTTCACCTTTTCAATCAAAACCATAGACGTAGCACTAAAACTTTTTGGAATTGGGGTGCCATTCATAAAATCAACCATTACCTCCAACATATCAGCCTTGATCACCTCCCAACATTATTGAGATGCATTAAACCTATCCGAACCTGCTATGCTAGTCACATCCATATATAGAAAACCACCCCATGCACCTCTTCTATAGTCGGCGGTGGGAACTAAGAGGTACACATCTCATCAATTACAAGTTTGGGAATGAAATTTGATAATGGCCGGAATTTGCTCTAGATGGATCCATGGAAAGCAACTTAGAGGAAAATTGGATTCAGACTCCTTTATATCCAATCAGTCAAGATATAGTCCTTCTCCTTGATAGTAGGGACACAAATCCTTGTCCGTTTTTTCTTTACTAAGGACTGGAAATATTTAGTGCTTGTTTTGTCCTTGAAAATCCATTTGCCGGGCCTATTTCTATCTCTAATAATCCTCCTCTACAAGAAGCATGTTCTGAAGAGTCGTGGCCAAATGGTTCCCCCTAAATTATCATCAGATGGGTCATGATTATAATGTTGTTCAGCAAGTTTCACTTCAATATATCTAATAAGTTCCCAATGACCTCCTGATTCCACTGTTTCAACCGAAGCTTGAGTATAGTAAGCTTCATCTTAAGCTTCAACGTAACACCTACATGAACTAAAAGGTTTCAGCACTCAACCATCATCTCCCAAAAAATGACCACGATGACACCACATATTTTGGAAATGAAAGGATGATGGGGACGCCTTTGTGGAGGACAAAAACTTATTGAACAAGTCGACAGTGATCCAACGATAATCTGGGGAAGTGTGTAGCCATTCACTTGAGAAAAAGATCAGGTCTAACCTTTGCCATAGCCGAAGGTTAGTCCACATATAGGCACTGCCATCAAAACCAGCATCCACCGAGCTACAACAAAAGAAAATTTTCCAAAATTTCTTAATTGACTCTTATATGCATTATCTATAATCAATATATATATATATATATATATATATTAATATAATCTAATAGAGTTGTAAGAAATAAGAACAAATATGGGACCAAAAAAAAAATGTAGGGGCAATTACACCATCATGCACGATTCATTGTGTTTTTTGAGGTGTTTGAAAACTTAAGATATAGTCCATTCAATTTTTCAAATACATTAATTTTTATTAAACTGGAACCTTTATCAATCATAATTTATAAAATTTTTTATTTTAACACTAATTTTTCATGATGAATTATTCAAAATCCGGGTCCCCATTAGTAGCAAAGCCACTCAACATTCTCAGTAGCACCACAAAGAAAGTAATTTTTCTGTGTACGTATTTTGAGAAGCGTTCTTATGGGTAAAACTTCATCTCTAGCTTAGCAACCTTCTTCTACTTGTTGGATTCACTGTTGAACTGAATTCATTATAATTCATTTTGATTATTTGGATTACGAAGAGTAATCGACTGGGTTTCTATTCTTTTTTGTTTATATACCATATCTTTCTTTAATTTGATTGTTTGAATTTTCATTTCAATCCAAGTTTCTACGTATCCTCTTCTTATTTGCACTCAGTCTTGATTATTTAGGTATGCGGCTTCTATTAATTATGCTTGAAATGTGTTGCTTTTGTGTAAAATTATTTTCATTCTATTTTGTGAGTTTTTGCTATTGCCATGATAATCTTTAAAAGAACAACATATTGCTTTGGACAAGTTGGGTTTTGGCTAACTGTGTTTTATCCTATATGTTAGCTACATTGTGAATGATTCTCCAGTCTCTCTCTTTATGTTTTTTTACTTATTCTCTTATAGAGTTGGTTAGTGTATATGGTGTATCAGAGTTGTAGGTGTTGAATCTAAAAGGGATTTGTTGTAACATGAGAAAAGTTAGTTTCATTCCCTTCCCAGGTTGGCAAATGCATTATGTAATGTTCTTTACAGTCTTGATAAGGGAAAGACTATGTGTTGTTTATTTTTGAATTTAGTTAATAGATTCAACAACTTATACTGAGTTGCAATTGTCTAATAATAACTTCTACATTCAAATTATTGTCCATTTGTCATCAAAAGGTAATTCACTTAGAACACTAGGATTATAAGCTAGGACAAAATGCATCCTACCCTCCTGTGTTATGCAAAAATAGCAATTTACCCCCTTGTGTAAAAAAAATAAGCAATATAACCCCCTGTGTCTTAATAAAATGAGCAAATTACCCCCACCTCACACGAGTAGTGTGAACATACGCCATTTTTTTTTAAAATTATTTTTTGTATGACTTTTTACAATGGTTGGATCTTATTTAAATTAACGGTTCACATCTTATCTTAAAAAATCAACGGCCCTGATTTAATTTACATATATAATTTATATACAAAAAATTTAAAATATATATTTGAAATATATGTAATATATATGAATATATAATATACTTACTAAATATATAATATATAAAATATGTATAGCTCAACCCCATCCCTCCCATCCGGCATCGATGCCATCATCCCCTCTTTCAGCCACTGCTGCCCCCTCCACTCCCCTTTCCTGTAGCCCCTTTCCTTCACCAAACCGTCGCTCCCTTCCCTACCCCAGCCTCCCTCGTGATGTTGCCCTCTTCCCCTCCCCTTTCCCGTCGCTCTTTCCCTCCCCAGTTTCCCCTGATCTGTCGCTCCCCCTCCCCTTTCCCGTCGCCTTTCTCCTCCCCAAGCCTCCCACCGTCGCCCCCTCCCCTTCCCATCAATTGTTTTATTTTTTTTATAACTTTTATTAATATTATATGTATATATTGTATATATAATGTGTATGTATAATTTATAATTATATTTTTATAAAAATTATTTTTTATTTGTATTATTATTTATATATAAATTATAATTATATTTATAACTTCCATAATGAACCATTGATCTAATTCAAGTAGATACGAGCCATTGATCGTATATATAAATATGAACCGTTGATCTAAATAAGAAAATATCTAAGCCGTGATTTTCTTATAAATTATCCATCATTAATATATATATATATGTATATATATATATATATATATATATATATATATAACGGTTCAAATTTAGGGGTAAAAATATCATTTAATAAGTAAGGTTTAATCAAAATTTCACATAGGGCGCGTGTATTGCACTTCTCATGAGGGGGGTATTTTGCTTCTTTTTTAAGAACACAAGGGGTGAATTGCTTGTTTTTTAACACAAGGGGGTAAATTGCTATTTTCGTATAACACAGGGGGTGGGATGCATTTTTCCCTTATAAGCTAACTGGCATATGACTGGAGTAATCAAGAAATGTAGAACAAGGCCAGTTGATACCACGTCAACAGGGGTCTATGACCTTTAAATTATACTGCTGATTTGAGATATAATTAGTTTGTAATACGCCTCCTAATGTTGAACATGGCTGGAATGTACTATATTTGAATCTAGAAACATTAAATATTTAATTGTAACTTGCAAAAATGCAACTGGTTCAATGAATATGCCTTCTGGATAGGAATTGTCAAAGCTGCATTTAATGGTGAGAAGTCTTGAAATCCTTACAAACTAGCTCACTATAATTTCTTCACAGCCATGTGCAATCACATAACCTAGTAACATGCGAACGCATGTATCTGTGTGTGTTTTCTAGAATTGAAAATCCTAGATTTGTCTCTCAACATGCAGTCAAATGTAATTAGATGATTGCCTATAATTTGAACTCACCCATTATGTAATAATGTACCAATTTGTTCTATTTTTTGCCCTCAATCTAATCATCATGTGTACCAGTGGGTAGGAGAATTTTGATATCATCATCTGCACCCCTAGCTGATTTATTCTATCTGAAGTTAGCGTCAGATACGGAGATTAAAATTTAAAGGTTAGCTGCTCAATTACATTTTGACTTGTATATTAGTGGGTTAAGACCCTGAGAAAAAATATCTTCCAGTGCAAAATTCCTTTTTCTTTGTAAAATTAGGGCAGTATTTTTATATCTTTCATTTTATTATAATTGAATTTGTAAAATCTGTTATTTGTTATATAAAAGAATAAACTCATAAATGTAGCTAATTTTCCTTATTAGCGATCATAAAGAGTGAAAAGTATGTCTAGTTCTTGAGAAAAATACATTTTAATTATTCAAGGTGAGTTAAGAAAGACTAAAGATTATGTTAAGCTCTCGAGCAATTCTTGATTTGCCTCATGCTTCATTCCACATAGTCTCAGAGTATTATTTCTCTTAAAAGATCAATGGTCTTCAAGTTTCACTTTTAGAATAGGATTTTCCAACTCATGCATTCTCTTATTTTGTTTGATTTTCTTCTATATCTCATCTATTTGAAATGTTAAATTTTTTTTACTTTTCTAGAATGATGTATAAAATCAACATGTGAAGAAGAGGAAGAACATTGTGGAAGGCCTTTTAATAGGAGGACTTTTTATATAAAAGAGAGCTATAAGTCCATTCATCTTGTTTGGGATAAGTTTTTAATTTTGTTAGTATTACAAGTTTTTGCTTGACTAACTCGACTAAGTAGGATGGATGGGCCGATAGTAAAAGGTAAAAATGATATTTTTTAGCCACTAACAAAAATTTGGACATGATAAAGTGTCTCGCTGACCCAAACCAGCGTGATTTGGATAAGCTCTACTCACCTACCCCAATTTTATTACCTATTGTGCCGGAGTTAGGGTTACCAACTGCGTCGTCTCACTCCGACTTCTATGAATATATAATGTATGTTTTCTATTAGTCATAGGGCAAAAACCATATGTGAGCAACTCTCCCTCCTCCCTTTTTCATTGTGCTTTTACCAATCATTTCTCGTATTATATTCTTATTGGTGTCCATATACATACAGTGAGTATAGTGTTTCATGCTGTAACCTTCAATGGATACGATAAGGTTGAACTATTTTTATGAAGATTGTTATCTCTTATCATTCAATTTGTGCTTAATCCAAATTACTGTTATTCTCATTTCTGTCCTTTTCTTTGTGTTCTGAATCCTTGGTAATCAATAGTTCTAGTTATATGTGGATCCATGTTCATAACATTCTTTTAGTGGAATTGATAAACTTCATTTTCCAAACTTGGTTGGTTGTATAGCTTTTATTTGACTACTATTTTTGTTTGAGTTTTCCAATTGATTCTTATATATGAAGGATATTATGATCACTCTTTCACTTTGTATAATAGAAATATCTTTGGATCATCTTCATAATTTATTATTATTTTCATTTGATATGGAACTATTTATAATGGATTGATTTTGTTATCATCAGACACTCTTGTGTGTTTTTTCCTGTTCTTTGGAGGATTTGTTGATCTTTGCTTAACGATTTCAGTTTATCGTTATTTTGTCATGATTGTCGAGTATTGATCAAGGATGAATATGCGATCTAAAATAACTTGTTTGTTAATTACTGTTCAATGCTTGTTGGTCGTGGATTTTTATCTTTCGAAACTTTATTTGAATTACTATTGTAAAAGGCACTTGCTAGTAGTAATATTGAATGTTGATATAGAATACATAGTTATGTCATTGATTTTTTCATTAGCTGGGTTCTAATAATCGAAAAAGAAAAAGAACATGAGTTGTTTAACTATATATTTGTCTTTCCGCCCGCACAAATTTGCAGGTCACTGTATTTTCTACTTTCCTCTTCATCGAGTTGAGACATATATCGTTGTTCATTGCATGTAAAAAATGGAGGATTAATCATTTAGATGGTCAAATGGCGAAACGATGTTGATGGTAATTTTTAGATTTGATGTAGTACAATGTGTGTGTTTTAATAATTATGGAGTGAAACAAACGAAAAACTGTTTCTAATTATTAGATCTCTATGTGTGTGTGTGTGTGTGTGTCCCTCTCTCTCCCCCCCTCTCTAGTAGCAACCATTAGTACTTAAATCTTATAATAAAACAATGGAATTTGGTTTTGTGAGGAACTCTAAACAATAATGCAGGGAAGCAAGGCAAACTACTAAAGTTTAGCAATTGTTTTTCAGGATCACAAAGGCCGTTCGCATCATATATGCCATAGGTGCGTTATCAAATGTAACGGTTCACAAGTGGTAACATCTGTTTGTAACTGCACTACAATTTTTTTTCAAGATTTATATATTATCTAATATAAATTTATCTAAATTCCAAATCCACTAATAATCTGATCTCTACAGATAACACAAATATTAGGGTGTGCAATATTTCATGGGGTTTTTGTTTGTAAATCTTTTTAATGGTACCTGTAGTCAATGCTGGAATAAACCACTACTATTGAATTTTGAGATGTTATACGTTAGTTGTCAACCTTCACTAGGTTATCACTTCCCCAGTAATTTTTTTCTTTTTAATCATTTTTTATATCAATTATCAAGAATCTCTTCATATGCGAAAATGCAACTATCAACTTGGTGCAGGAATTCTCTGGTCATAATTTTTCTTGTGAATGTACTCATCTTAGGGATGACACTGATTTATGAATAGGCAATGTTTCATAAGATGTCCCGATTTAGACTAGGCTATAAGAACCAGTTTTCTCAATCTTTTAAAGTTAATGTTTCCTTCACATTATGGATCCTCAGAAATTTTTTATATGGAATATGAATTTTTCAACTTGCTCTCCACTCGGTTATGACTTTTTCCATTGCGCAGGCCGATTTTGCATCTTGTCCGTTTCTGGCTCATTTGTGCTACCTGAAGTCGTTAGTTGGAAGTAGAATTGGTGGTTTAACTGATCTTTTAGCAAGACCCGATGGAAGGGTGTTGTTCACTGTTGCGGCTAGATTTCTGGTTGCAGCATCACCGGTACAGGTCAGTTGGCAAAAACAACGAATGTTTGTTTATGCTCACGTATTTTTCTTTTTATGGGTTAATTTTATAGATACCCCAGAGGTTAGGGATATTATAAAAAAATCATTTTAAAACATTCACTTTCACACTGCAATTACGTTTATATAATCGATCCTCCACAACTATTTGGTTTTTAGAGGAGAATCTACAAAGTAAACCATGTTGAAGGTTAGTATAACTTCAAAAACCGAGGCATACTTTTACAGTATACTTAGACTTCCGAAGGTGTTTCAAGCTATGTTATGCATGTGAACATATCCATTCAGTGTCGGATGGTTTTATTTTTTATTAAATTTGATCTTTCTATCATTGCAGGTCATAATTGGAAGCTTTCTGCCAGATCAGATGGAAGTTACCCCAAGTTATAGTGAAACAATCATCACCTCCACCAAAAGTGAAGCGGGCAGTGCTGGAGATACCAACTGGACACTACATAGAGTTACTCTTGTATAACAAGTCATCTGACATGGTCATTTAAATTTGAGCACATCCTCCCCCAACGTTGAAGCCAAGTAGCTACGGTGGTATTAGTTGCCCACAGCATAGAGTTACTCTTGTAGAAGGAGTCATCCAGTTGGCATGCAAGTCTGCTGAATTTGAGCTCTAGTCGTTGTGATGAAATCCCATATTGCACTTCAGGCATGCCGTCTAAAAAATTGACAGCAAAACTTTCCCACCAATTGATGATCCACATATAACATTAAGTACTTTCGGTGCTATATATTGTGATTAGAGAAAAAGCACCACATATGTTCCGTTGATTTGAAAATCAACCGATTAGAGTTATGTATATCCGGCCATAACACATTCCACCGATATTTAAACGCTACATAATGTTTGTACAGATCTCCCAGAAGATGTTGTAGAGATTGTAATTTATGTTTCATTTAGTTTAGTTTATGAACCCTGAGTTAGATATAGAGTTGATGATGACGAAAGATATGCTTATTTATTTATCTTTTTCAAAATGGAGAAAATTTAAATATAAAATAGTAAATTATGTCTAGTTAAAGAATATTTTTAAATTCATAGATTAATATAACGTTTAGATGATAACTCTTTATATTTATATATCCAACATATAAGGATAGAAATCGTAGCAAAGCCACTCAACATTCTTAGTGGCGCAACAAAGAAAGTGTTTTGTATGCGTGTTTTGAGAAGTGTTCTTATAGGTAAAACTTCATTTTCAGTTAGCAGTCTTCTTCTACTGGTTGGATTTACTGTTGATTCGCATTCATCTTTACTCAATTCAATTTATTGATTATTCGGATTACAAAAGAGTAACCGACTAGGCTTCTATCTCCCGTGTTTATACCATATCTTTCTTTAATTTGACTGTTTAAAAATTTTCATTTAAATCCCAAGTTTGCTAGGTATCCTCTGCTTATGCATTTGCTCAGTCTTAATCCTTTTATTTAGGTATGAAGCTTCTGTTAATTATGCTTGAAATATGTTGCTTACGTGTAAAATTCTTTCCGTTCTATTTTGTTGAGTTTTTTCTATTACCATGAAATCTTCATAAGAACCGCATATTGTTTCGAACAAGTTGGATTTTGGTTGATTGTGTTTTACCCTACTGGCTGTTAGGTACATTGTGAATGATTCTCTATTTTTGCTATCTTTGTATTTTTGTTCTCTTATTTATTCGGCCTGGTTTAGTGTTGGCTAGTGTATTGGTGTATCAGATTTGTAGGTGTTGAATCTAAAAGAGATATTTATAATATGAAAAAAGATAGTTTCATTCCCCTTCCTAGTGTTGGAAAAATTTCATTATGTAATGTTCTTTACAGTCTTGATAAGGGAAAGACTATGTGTTGTGTTATTTATTTGAATTTAGTAATAGGTTCAACAACCTATATTGAGTTGTAGTTGTATTGAGATGCAGGTGTTTTTCCATTAAAAAGAAAGGTATTTGGTGTACATGATGCGAAACAAACTTGGAGTGCATCTTTTTATGACATTCTTGGCTCATTATGCTATAAGATTAAATTTGGATGGTCAGCTACTCAATTCTATTTAAACTTGTATATTAGTGGGTCAAAATCGAGAGAAAAAATATCTTCAAGTGCAACATCCCCTGTTTTCTTTGTGAAATAAGAGCAATTTTTTTTACTTTATTAGGCTTGACTTTGTGAAATCTATTATTTGTTATGTAAAAGAATAAATTTAGAAATGCCACTAATTTTTCTTATTTGCGATCAGAATGAGTGAAGAGTATGTTAGTTCTCGAGCAACATATGTTTTAACTTTTCAAGGTGAGTTAAGAAAGAGTGAAGAGTGTGTCTAGTTCTCGAGCAATTCCTAATTTGCCTCATTCCTCATTCCACATAAGTTGGTCTCAAAATATTATTTCTTGTAAGAGATCAATGGTCTTCAAGTTCCACTTTTATAGGTTTGTCCAGCTCATGCATTCTCTTATTTTATTTCATTTCCTTCTATATGTCATCTATTTTCAAATGTTAAAACTTTCCACTTTTCTAGAACGACCTATAAAATCAACATGTGAAGAAGAGGAAGAGCATTGTAGAAGGTCTTTTTGTAAGAGGACTTTTTACATAAAAGAGAGCTAGAAGTCCATTCATCGTGTTTGGGATAAGTTTTTAATTTTATTGGTATTAGAAGTTGTTGCTTGACTAACTCGACTAAATAGAATAGGCTGGCAGTAAAAGGTGAAAAGGATATATTTCTATCCACTAACGAAAATTTTGGACATGATAAAGGGCCTCGCCCAAACCAGTGTGATTTTGGATAAGCTCTACTCACCAACCCCGATTTTATTACCTATTGTGCTGGAGTTAGGGTTACAAACTACGCCGTCTCCCTCCAACTCCTATAAATATACAATATATGTTTTCTAATAATCATAGGGCAAAAATCATGTAGTGGGCAACTCTCCCTATCCCCCTTCTGATTGTGTTTTTACCAATAATTTTTTCTAATATTTTCTCCTTGATGTCCATATACTTACAGTGAGTATAGTGCTTCATGCCGTAACCTTCAATGGATACGATAGGTTGAACTATCCTTTTATGAAGAATGTTATCTCTTATCATTGAGTTGTTGTGCTTTAATCTAAACTACTATTATTCTCATATTAGTCCTTTTTCTTTGGGTTTCTAAATTCTTGTTAACCAATAGTCTAGTTATATGTGGATCCTTGTTCATAACCTTCTCTTAGTGGAATTGATAAACTTCATTTTCTAAACTTGGTTGGTTGTATAGCATTTATTTGACTATTATATTTTATTTGAGTTTTTCCATTAATTCTTATATATGAAGGATATTATGATTCATTCTTTTGCTTTAAATAATAGAAATATCTTAGAATCATCTTCAAAATTTATTATTAATATTCATTTGATATGAAACTGTTTATAATGGATTGATTTGTTATCAAGAGACAATCTTGTGTGTTTTTCTTTCTTCGTTGATCTTTGCTTAACGATTTTCTTTTATAGTTATTCTGTCATGATTGTCGAGGTATTGTACAAGGATGAATCTCCGATCTAAAATAACTTATTTTGTTAATTACTGTGAAATGCTTGTTGGTCGTGGCTTTTTATCGTTCGGAACTTTATTTCAATTACTATTAAAAGAAGCACTTGCAAGTAGCAATATTGAATGTTGATATAGAATGTATTTATGTCATTGAATTTCCATTAGCTGTCAGTGTTTAAATATAAAAAAAGAGAAAGAATATGAGTTATTTGACTATCTATTTGTCTTTCCGCCCCCATAAAGTTGCAGGTCGTTGTGTTTACTAGTTTGCTCATCATCGAGTTGAGACATGGATTTTCATTGCATATCGAAAATGGAGGATTAATCGTTTGGATGGTCAAATGGCGAAATGACATTGATGGTAATTTTCAGATCTGATGCAGTACGATGTGTGTGTTTCAGTAATTATGTAGGGAAACAAAAGGAAAATTATTTCAAATTATTATATTTCTCTCTCTGTGTGTGTGTGTGTGTGTGTGTGTGTGTGTGTGGTAGCAAGCATAAGTACTTAAATATTAAATTATCACAATGGAGTTTGGTTTCGTGTGGAACTCTAAACAACAATGCAGCAAACCAAGGCAAACTACTAAATTTTAG
This sequence comes from Sesamum angolense, assembly GCA_034509725.1. NCBI lineage: Eukaryota > Viridiplantae > Streptophyta > Magnoliopsida > Lamiales > Pedaliaceae > Sesamum > Sesamum angolense. The sequence continues at coordinate 617,539 of JACGWL010000012.1, forward strand.
CAATTGTTTCAGGATTACAAAGGTCGTTCACATCATATATGCCACAGGTGCGTTGTAAAATGTAACGTCCAGCAAGTGGTAACATCTGTTTGTAACTGCAATTATGATTTTTTTAAAGATTGATATATTTTATCTAATATAAATTTGTCTAAATTCCAAATCCGGAACAATGTAATATCTACAGATAATACAAATATTAGGGTGTGCAATATTTCAAAGGCCTTTTGTTCGTTAACCTTTCATTTGCACCTATAGTCAATGCTGGAATCACACTACTACTGTTTGAATTTTAAGATGTTATACGTTAATTGTCCAAACATTCACTAGGTGATCACTCCCTAGTAACTTTTTTTTTTAATCATTTTCATATCGATTATCAAGAATCTCTTCATATGCAAAAATGCAACTAGCAACTTGATGCAGAAATTCCCTGGTCATAATTTTTCTTGTGAATGTACTCAACTTAAGGATGATCTTGATTTCTGAATTAGGTGATGTTTCATAAGATGTCCCAATTTAGACTAGGCTATCAAAACCACTTTTCTCAATCTTTTAAATTTAATGTTTCATTTCCATTGCCATGGATCCTCAGGAATTTTCTGAATGGAATATGAATTTGTCAACTTGATCTCTACTTGGTTATGACTTTTTCCATTTCTGTAGGGCCGGTTTGACATCTTGCCCCTCTCTTGCTCATTTGTGCTACCTGAAGTCGTTGGTTGGAAAGTAGATTTGGTGGTGTAACTGATCTTTTAGTTAGACCCGATGGAAAGGTGTTTTTCGCTGCTACGCCCCGATTTTCTGGTTGTAGCAACACCTGTGCAGGTCAGTTGGCAAAAACAACGAATGTCTGTTTATGCTCACGTCTATTTCCTTTTAGGGTTAATTACATAGATACCTCAGAGGTTAGGTATATTATTAAAAATTCATTTTAAAATATTATACTTACACACTGCAATCATATCTATATAATCGATCCTCCACAACCATTTCGTCTTTAGAGGAAAATCTGCAGAGTAAAACATGTTCAAGGTCAGTATAACCTTCGAAAATTGAGGCATACTTTTACAGTATACCTAGATTTTCAAAGGTGTTTCAAGCTATGTTGTGCATGTGAACATATCCATCTAGAGTCCGATGGTTTTATGTTTTATTAAAATTGATCTTTCTATCATTGCAGGTCATAGTTGTAAGTTTTCTGCCAGATGGCCAGAAGGAATCTACAACAAGTTATATGGAAACCATCGTCACCTCCACCAAAAGTGAAACGGGTAGTGTTGGTGATACCAGTTGGACACTGCATAGAGTTACTCTTGTAGAACAAGTCATCTAACATGGTCCTTTAAATTTGAGCACATCCTCCCCTAACGTTGAAGCAGAGTAGCGACGGTGGTACTACTTGTCCATAGTATAGAGTTACTCTTGTAGAACGTGTCATCCGGTTGGCATGCAAGTCTCCTGAATTTGAGCTCTAGTCCTTGCGATGAAATCCCATATCGCACTTCAAGCACGCCGTCTAAAAAATTGACTACAGAAATTTCCCACCAATTAATGATCCACATATAACATTAAGTACTTCTGGTGCTATATATTGTGCTGCTAAAAAAGCACCACATATGTTCCGTTGATTTGAAAATCGACCTAGTAGAGTTATGTATATCCGGCCATCACACGTTTCACCGATATTTAAACGCTACAGAATATTTGTACATATCTCCCAAAATGATGTAGAGACTGTAATTTATGTTTCATTTAGTTTAGTTTCTGAACCCTGAGTTAGATATAGAGTTGATGATGACGAAAGATATGCTTATTTATTTATTTTTTTCAAAATGGAGAAAATTTAAATATACATATTAAATTATGTCTAGTTAAAGAATATTTTTAAATTCATAGATTAGTATATTTAGATGATAACTTATATATAATACAACATGGATAGAAATCGTATATATTTATATCAATATCATAACTTTATTTATATAATATTATATCAATGAAAAAAAAAAAAAAAAACAAACCAAATATGGCCTATTTCCATATTGGAGGCAACTATTATTTACGTTAAAGACCTACATATTACCATCCTAGGTGGGGTGCACTCTATCTTACGCTTAAATGTAATTTTTTTCTTTATCTTTGTATTTTTGTATTTTAATCCTTTATCTTTCTGATATAATAAATACCTCCAAAAATTTTTATTTAAATTTTCACAATTTTGGTCGTTTAATAGTTGGAGTTTGCAAAGAAAGAAAGCATGTGCTTTGCATGTGCCCCTTTTTCTAATTTGGGGCTTTTGTTCCCATTGGTCTTTTATTGTCAGCGTGGAAGTAAATTTTTATCTTGTATTTTTTATATTTTGATGCTTTAGTTTTTATCATTCTATGGGTAGCAAATAGGTCCTGTGACTTTTAATTTTTTTTTGAGATTTTGGTCCATTAATTAAATTGATCAATGAGAACAAAAGATCCAAATTAAAAGAAGCACGTTCAGGGAATACGTTTTTTTTTTTTTTTTTACAATATTTGCAAACTCCAACTAATAAAGTACCAAAATCGTGAAAAGTTAAAATGTTATAGAATTTATTTACTACTCTAAAATAATAAATAATTAAATACCTAAATACACAAGAGAAAGAGGTTGAAAATTGCATTTAATCCCACTGTCTTAATTAGTCCTGGTTTTTTTTAATTAGGAAGTCAAAGTCATTTGGAATAGATTTCATTTTCAGATTATTATGAGTAAATTTTCCAAGAAATTTCACAATTAGCAGAGCTGTGAATCACATTTTTTGAGTTGGGCTGATCATGCCTTAAATTTCAACCACAATCTTATATTATTTTTTGCCTTCACAATACTAATTATTTTAGGGCAAATTAAATTCACACCACTTGAAATCCAGCCTAATTAATAAATTCTAAATTATTTGAAAATTACAATTATTCTATCTATGATTTGTGTTCTGCACTGTCTAATATTATATATATATATATATATATATAATTCTAGGGAAAAGTGCAATTTACCCTTGTAATATGAGAAATTAGCCACAAAGAAAAATCGTGAAAAATAAAATAGCAAATTATCCTTGTGCTTTTAAAAAAGAAGTAAATTACCCCCTATCTAAACTATTTCCTTCTTGACAGGGGGTAATTTGTTAATTCTTTTTTCACAGGGGATAAATTGCTCGTTTAATATTTGCTCATTTCACATATAACACGGGGGGGATAAATTGTATTTAATCCTATAATTATATTCTGTAGGACTTTGAAGAATTTTACATGTAATATTATCAAAATTCATATTTTAAACTTTTAATTGTAATTTGATCATCTTTTATTACTAAAATGCTCTTCAACCAAATTTCAAGTAATGCATCCCTCATCACTTTGTGGGATTCTCACTAATTTGATGAAAAGATAATTTACCGAGTGAAAGCATTGCACGTATCAATACACATGAGCTAATAACATGGGGAAAAAAAAGAGAGTCTTGAAATTAACAATAATTTGTAACTGTGGCCATTAAAATGCCACCTCCGTAACTTATAGGGCATAAAATGCAATTTAGTCATTCCTAATGTGGCTGAAGATGGCTTATTGGATGCTTACTCAACCAAATCCCAACTTAAAAAACCTTAATTTCATCCATGTCCGCAACTTTTGGTGAGTTAGCAAGCTCTGGTGATCAAAGTCCTCTAATTACTAAAAATTATAGGATTACGGGTTATAATTTGTCGCCTCTATAGTTAGAGTTCTAAAATACCACCACCCCTAACATACAGGGGAATAAATGCAATTTAGCCTAAGAAAACAAAATAGGTGAAAAGTTCCCTTTAACATGAAAATAAAAAGTCTAAACATAGGATACCCTGATTTTTGTCCTTTTTCCTAACAAAGGTGTAATATCTCCATCATTAGTCCCCCACTTCTTCTAGTGTAAGTAATTATCTTAGAAGAAGTTGAACAGTCGTTGCCCTTGGCCCGAGTAATCGCGTTCATTGGTTTTGGGTCCACGTGTCTGCATTCGTGGGGTCTGTGCTAGGCTCGCCTTTTCATGATCTTCCCCTATAGATATGTGTCACTTTCAATCCCATTATCCTCGCCCCAGTTATCTACAAGAGCTCGCCTTCTCAGACGCTTCGATCTCGACCGCCATCCTAAAGGTACTCATGTCATCCTCTAACTCCAACTCTAGTTTTGATTCTACTTCTAGGTCATCAGTGACCTCCCTCAATCTGGTAGTGCAATTCCTGTTCTTGATGTTTCCTCCATAGCTTTCTTAGTTAGTGCTTCTTAGATTTTTCTATAGACGGCGCCAGATGATCCAATCCAAAATATCCGACCTCCTCCAAGGTTGAACCTGAGCATGCTATACTCCTCCCAAATATGGAGATGGGCCCTGAGAAGAAATAAGAACGTGAGGCTAGTCGGGTTCATCCCCGACTAAGACCCTCCGACGCTCAAGTCAGTCCAAGTTTGAGGTAGAAATGCACGATCTGGAGATATAAATGAGGTAGAAAGCAATAATGAACCAATTAATGCATAACATTAGGGGTATTTATAGGCCCAAATGTATTATGTTGAATGGGCTACGTGATGTCATCCTAGCGCCTTTGTCAAAGATCATGTGGTCATGTAGTGTGAACAAGTCATCTAGGTCTAAATGTCGGGTATAGGAGCGAGCCCGGTCTCGAACCCGACCTGACTATTTGTGCACGGATCTTCGTAGTCCTTTTGATATTTTCACCTAAATGAAGGGCATTATTGTCCTTTTTTTTAAGAAAGGCGCAATACCTCCATCAAATTGGAACTTTTTATCAATCATAATTTATAAAATTAATTATTTTAAAACTAATTTTTCAGAATAAATTATTCAAAATTTGGGCCCCCCGTTTGTAGCAAAGCCACTCTACATTCTCAGTGGCACAACAAAGAAAGTGTTTTTTTGTTGTGCGTGTTTTGAGAGCGTTTCATGGTAAAACTTCATTTCTCACTTAGCAGCCTTATTTTACTGGTTGGATTTACTGTTGATTTACATTCATATTTATTCAATTCAATTTATTGATTATTCAAATTACTAAAGAGTAACCGACTAGGCTTCTATCTCCTTTGTTTATACCATATCTTATTTTATTTGATTGCTTAAAAGTTTTCATTTCAATCCCAAGTTTGCTAGGTATCCTCTTCTTATGCATTTGCTCAGTCTTGATTCTTTTATCTAGGTATACGGCTTTGGTTAATTATGATTAAATGTGTTTCTTTAGTGTAAAATTTTTTCCATTCTATTTTGTGAGTTTTCGCTATTGCCATGATATATTTATAAGAACTGCAAATTATTTTGGATAAGTTGGATTTTGGCTTATTGTGTTTTACCCTACACATTAGCTACATTGTGAATCATTCTCTATTTTTGCTCTCTTTGTGTTTTTGTTCTCTTACTTATTCAGTGTAATTTAGAGTTGGTTAGTGTATATGGTGTAACATATTTGTAGGTGTTGAACCTAAAAGGGATTTACTGTAACATGAGAAAAGTTAGTTTCATTCCCCTTCCTGGTGTTGGCAAAATTGTATTATGTAATGTTCTTTACAGTCTTCATAAGAGGAAAGACTATGTGTTTTGTTATTTATTTGAATTTAGTACTAGGTTCAACAATTATATTGAGTTGCAATTGTCTAATATTAACTTTTGCATATAAATTATCTGTTGTTCAGTTGTCAACAAAAGGTATTCACTTAGAATACTATGATTATAAACTAATTGGCATACTGACTGGAGCAACCAAGAAATGTAGAACAAGGCCAGTTGATCCCATCAATAGAGGTCTATGACCTTCAAATTATACTGTTGATTCAAAATATAATTAGTTTATAATACGCCTCTTAAAGTCGAACATGGTTGGAATGTGCTAGATTTGAATCTAGAAACATTAAATATTTTATTATTGCTTGCAAAAATGCAACTTGTTAAATGAATATGTCTTCTGGATAGGAATGGTCAAAGCTGCATTTCATGGTGAGATGTCTTGAAATCCTTACAAACTAGCTCACTATAATATCTTCACAGCCATGTGCAACACATAACCTAGTAACATGCGAACGCATGTATTTGTCCGTGTTTTTCTGGAATTGAAAATCCTATATTTATCTCTCAACATGCTATCAAATGTAATTAGATGATTGCCTATAATTAGAACTCACTCATTATGTAATAATGCACTAATTTGTTCTGTTTGTCCCCTCCAATCTAATCACCATATGTCCCAATGGGTAGGAGAACTTTATATCATCATCCCCACCCCTGGCTCATTTATTCTATCTGAAGTTGGCGTCAGATATGGAGATCAAGTAGATTATCTCATTAGGTGGACCTCGTGAGAGGTTATCAACGATTGTGTTAGTTACTTATTGGTATATACCTTGCTCATGCAGGTGAGTTTGCCCATTGAAAAGAAAGGTATTTGGTGTACATGATGCGGAACAAACTTGGAGTGTATCTTTCTATGACATTCTTGGCTCATTATGTTGCGAGATTAAACTTCAAAAGTTAGCTGCTCAATTCATTTTGACTTGTATACTAGTGGGTCCAGACCTAGAGATAAAATATCTTCAAGTGCAATATCCCTTATTTTCTTTGTGAAATAAGGGCAATTTTTTTTATATTTTTCATTTTATTAGATTTGACTTTTTAAATATGTTATTTGTTATATAAAAGAATAAATTCATAAATGTCGCTAATTTTTCTTATTAGCCATTAGAAAGAGTGTAGAGTATGTCTAGTTCTCGACCAACATACATTTTAACTATTCAAGGTGAGTTAAGAAAGAGTGAAGACTACGTCTAGTTCTCGAGCAATTCTTGATTTGCCTCATTCCTCATTCCACATAAGTTGGTCTTAGAGTATTATTTCTTGTAAGAGATTAATGGTCTTCAAGTTCCATTTTTAGAATTGGTTTGTCCAACTCATGTATTCTCCTATTTTGTTTCATTTCTTTCTATGTCTCATCCATTTTGGAATGTTAAAACTTTCCACTTTTCTAGAACGACGTATAAAATCAACATGTGAAGAAGAGGAAGAACATTGTAGAAGGCCTTTTTGTAAGATGACTCTTCATATTAAAGAGAGCTATAAGTCTATTCATCTTATTTGGGATAAGTTTTTAATTTTATTAGCATTACAAGTTGTTGCTTGACTAACTCGACTAAGTGGGATGGATGGGCCGACAGTAAAAGGTGAAAATGATATATTTCTCGCCACTAACGAAAATTTGAGAATGATAAAGGGCCTCGCTGGCCCAAACCAGTGTGCTTTTGGATAAGCTCCATTCACCTACCCCGATTTTATTACCTATTGTGCTGGAGTTAGGGTTACCAACTGCGCCGCCTCCCTCTAACTCCTATAAATATACAATGTATGTTTTCTAATAGTCACAGGGCAAAAACCATATAGTGGGCAACTCTCCCTATCCCCTTTCTCATTGTGTTTTTACCTATTATTTTTTCATTATATTCTCCTTGATGTCCATATACAACAGTGAGTATAATGCTTCATGTTGTAACCTTCAATGGGTACGATAAGGTTGAACTATCTTTTATGAAGATTGTTATCTTTTATCATTCAATTGTTGTGCTTTAATCCAAATTACTGTTATTCTTGTATTAGTCCGTTTCTTTAGGTTTCTGAATCCTTGGTAACTAATAGTTCTAGTTATATGTGGATCCTTGTTCAACATTCTTTGTAGTGAATTGATAAACTTCATTTTTCAAACTTGGTTGGTTGTATAACTTTTATTTGACTATTATATTTTATTTGAGTTTCCCGATTGATTCTTATATGTGAAGGGTATTATGATTCATTCTTTCGCTTTACATAATAGAATTATTTTAGAATAATCTTCAGAATTTATTATTAATTTTCATGTGATATGGAACTGCTTATAATGATTTTATTTGTTATCATTAGACAGTCTTGTGTGTTTCTTCTGTTCTTTGTAGGATTTGTTGATCTGTGCTTAACTATTTCATTTTATAGTTTTTCTGTCATGATTGTCGAGGTATTATACAAGGATGAATCTTCGATCTAAAATAACTTGTTTTGTTAATTATTGTGAAATGCTTGTTCGTTGTGGCTTTTTATTGTTCGGACTTTATTTGAATTACTATTGAAAAAAGATCTTGCTAGTAGCAATATTGAATGTTGATATAGAATGTATTCGTGTCATTGATTTTTTCAGTAGTTGTTTGTGTTCGAATATTGAAACAGAAAAAGAACATGAGTTGTTTGACTATCTATTTGTCTTTCTGCCCCATAAAGTTGCAGGTCACTGTATTTACTACTTCTTCATCGAGTTGAGACATGGATCGTTGTTCATTGCATATCAAAAATGGAGGATTAATCATTTGGATGGTCAAATGGAGAAATGAAGTTGATGGTAATCTTCAAATCTGATGCAGTACGATGTGTGTGTTTTAGTCGTAAACATGGAGTGAAACAAAAGGGAAATTACTTCTAATTATTAGATCTCTCTCTCTCTCTCTCTCTCTCTCTCTCTCTGGTAGCAAGCATAAGTACTTAAATCTTAAATTATCACAATGGAGTTTGGTTTACGTGGAACTCTAAACAACAATGCAGCGAACCAAGGCAAACTACTAAATTTTAGCAATTTTTTTTCAGGATTACAAAGACCGTTCACATCATATATGCTACAGGTGCGTTGTAAAATGTAACATCTGTTTGAAACTGCAATTATGAATTTTTTCAAGATTTGTATATTTTATCTAATATAAATTTGTCTAAATTCCAAATCCAGAACAATGTAATATCTACAGATAAAACAAATACTAGGGTGTGCAATATTTCGTGGGCCTTTTGTTTGTTAACCTTTCATTTGCACCTGTAGTCAATGTTGGAATCAGACTACTACTATTTGAATTTACGATGTTATACGTTAATTGTCCGAACATTCACTAGGTGATCACTCCCCTAGTAACTTTTTATTTTTATTTTTAATAATTTTCATATCGATTATCAACAATCTCTTCATATGCAAAAATGCAACTATCTACTTGATGCAGGAATTCCCTGGTCATAATTTTTCTTGTGAATGTACTCAACTTAAGGATGATCTTGATTTCTGAATTAGGTGATGTTCCATAAGATGTCCCAATTTAGACTAGGCTATCAAAACCACTTTTCTCAATCTTTTAAATTTAATGTTTCATTTCCATTGCCATGGATCCTTAGGAATTTTTTTGAATGGAATATGAATTTATCAACTTGCTCTCTACTTGGTTATGACTTTTTCCATTTCTGTAGGGCCGGTTTGACATCTTGTCCCTCTCTGGCTCATTTGTGCTACCTGAAGTCGTTGGTTGGAAGTAGATTTGGTGGTGTAACTGATCTTTTAGTTAGACCCGATGGAAAGGTGTTTTTCGCTGCTACGCCCCGATTTTCTGGTTGTAGCAACACCTGTGCAGGTCAGTTGGCAAAAACAACGAATGTCTGTTTCTGCTCACGTCTGTTTCCTTTTAGGGGTTAATTACATAGATACCCCAGAGGCTAGGTATATTATTAAAAATTCATTTTAAAATATTATACTTACACACTGCAATCATATCTATATAACCGATCCTCCACAACCATTTCGTCTTCAGAGGAAAATCTGTAGAGTAAAACATGTTCAAGGTCAGTATAACCTTCGAAAATTGAGGCATACTTTTACAGTATACCTAGACTTTCAAAGGAGTTTCAAGCTATGTTGTGCGTGTGAACATATCCATCTAGAGTCCGATGGTTTTATGTTTTATTAAAATTGATCTTTCTATCATTGCAGGTCATAGTTGTAAGTTTTCTGCCAGATGGCCAGAAGGAATCTACAACAAGTTATATGGAAACCATCGTCACCTCCACCAAAAGTGAAACGGGTAGTGTTGGTGATACCAGTTGGACACTGCATAGAGTTACTTTGTAGAACAAGTCATCTAACATGGTCCTTTAAATTTGAGCACATCCTCCCCAACGTTGAAGCAGAGTAGCGACGGTGGTACTACTTGTCCATAGTATAGAGTTACTCTTGTAGAACGTGTCATCCGGTTGGCATGCAAGTCTCCTGAATTTGAGCTCTAGTCCTTGCGATGAAATCCCATATCGCACTTCAGGCACGCCGTCTAAAAAATTGACTGCAGAAATTTCCCACCAATTAATGATCCACATATAACATTAAGTACTTCTGGTGCTATATATTGTGCTCAGAGAAAAAGCACCACATATGTTCCGTTGATTTGAAAATCGACCTAGTAGAGTTATGTATATCCGGCCATCACACGTTTCACCGATATTTAAATGCTACAGAATATTTGTACAGATCTCCCAGAAGATGATGTAGAGAATGTAATTTATGTTTCATTTAGTTTAGTTTCTGAACCCTGAGTTAGATATAGAGTTGATGATAACGAAAGATATGCTTATTTATTTATTTTTTTCAAAATGGAGAAAAATTTAAATATACATGTTAAATTATGTCTAGTTAAAGAATATTTTTAAATTCATAGATTAGTATAATATTTAGTTGATAACTGTTTATATTTATATATACAACATATAAGGATAGAAATAGTATAATTTATATCAATATCATAACTTTATGGTTTGTATATATTTATATCAATGAAAAAAAAAAAAACAAACCAAATAAGGCCTATTTCAATATTGGAGGCAACTATTATTTACGTTAAAGACCTACATATTACCATTCTAGGTGGGGTGCACTCTATCTTACGCTTAAATGTAATTTTTTTCTTTATCTTTGTATTTTTGTATTTTAATCCTTTATCTTTCTGATATAATAAATACCTCCAAAATTTTTTATTTAAATTTTCACAATTTTGGTCGTTTAATAGTTGGAGTTTGCAAAGAATGAAAGCATGTGCTTTGCATGTGCCCCTTTTTCTAATTTGGGGCTTTTGTTCCCATTGGTCTTTTATTGTCAGCATGGAAGTAAATTTTTTATCTTGTATTTTTTATATTTTGATGTTTTAGTTTTTATCTTTCTAAGGGTAGCAAATAGGTCCTGTGACTTTTAATTTTTTTGAGATTTTGGTCCATTAATTAAATTGATCAATGAGAACAAAAGATCCAAATTAAAAGAAGCACGTTCAGGGAATATGCTTTTTTTTTTTTTTGCAATATTTGCAAACTCCGACTAATAAAGTACCAAAATCGTGAAAAGTTAAAATGTTATAGAATTTATTTACTACTCTAAAATAATAAATAATTAAAATACCCAAATACACAAGAGAAAGAGGTTGAAAATTGCATTTATCCCACTGTCTTAATTAGTCCTGTTTTTTTTTTTTTTTTAATTAGGAAGTCAAAGTCATTTGGAATAGATTTCATTTTCAGATTATTATGAGTGAATTTTCCAAGTAATTTCACAATTAGCAGAGCTGTGAATCACATTTTTTGAGTTGGGCTGATCATGCCTTAAATTTCAACCACAATCTTTTATTATTTTTTGCCTTCACAATACTAATTAGTTTAGGGCAAATTAAATTCACACCACTTGAAATCCAGCCTAATTAATAAATTCTAAATTATTTGAAAATTACAATTATTCTATCTATGATTTGTGTTCTGCACTGTCTAATATATATATATATATATATATATATATATATATATATAATATATATAATTCTAGGAAAAAGTGCAATTTACCCTTGTAATATGAGAAATTAGCAAAAAAAAAAAAAAACGTGAAAAATAAATAGCAAATTATCCCTTGTGCTAAAAAAAAAAAGAAGTAAATTACCCCTATCTAAACTATTTGCTTCTTGACAGGGGATAATTTGTTAATTCTTTTTTCACAGGGGGATAAATTGCTCATTTAATATTTGCTCATATCACATAAAACATAGGGGGATAAATTGTATTTAATCCTATAATTATATTCTGTAGGACTTTGAAGAATTTTACATGTGATATTATCAAAATTCATATTTTGAACTTTTAATTGTAATTTGATCATCTTTTATTACTAAAATGCTCTTCAACCAAATTTCAAGTAATGCATCCCCCATCACTTTGTGGGATTCTCACTAATTTGATGAAAAGATAATTTGATATGAAGAAGGTGTACAGAGGCAGATAAAAGAGAAAATGGTGCCATATGTTATTATTTGTTTTTGGTATTTAATATTTTTTTTCTTTTATTGGGAAAAAAAACGAGCAAAGCTATTTAATTAAATATTTTTACCCTTTTCTCATTTGGTTTAGTTTTGCCAAATGCCTACAGAGATAATTGTAATTTGTAATTTAATAAGAACGAATTTATGATTATAGCAACTATTTTTGTTTAACAAAAAAAAAAAAAAAGGTGATAGGATACTTTTATAAGGAGCCTAATCATCTTTATAATATATATTTTATAACAAGATTTTGGAAACTTTTTATAGACTACAATTATGTAATACAAAAAACTTGAAAGGTATCAAATAAATCTCTTCTACAATTATGAAATTTCATTGTAAATTGCAACTATATATATAATGTCAAAACTGAAACCTATTACAAAAACCTCATAATTTCTATGAGAAAACAAACAAATATATAACTCAGCCAGTTCTCAGACTAATTTAATTGAATAAGAATAAATAATTTTACGAGATATTTTAAAGTAAGGTTAAATCCAAACTACCCTTATAAAAATTGATGCTACATTGCATTTATCGACCTATATATTAAGGGGTAACAATTTATAGAATATAGGTACAGAGGTGGCAAATTATACCCTTAGTTCAATATTTTTTAGTTAGAGAACTATGTCCTTTATAGTTATGTAATTCGCTGAAAATTGCTGATGTCAACGAAATTAAAATTTTTGTTGCCTAACCCGTACGCGATGCAAGCGATGTCTAAATTGCATTTTATACCATGTATATTAGGGGAGTGGCAATTTAAGGACAACAGTTTAAGTAAATACAAAGTTTTTTGTGAATTTGTTGCCAAGTTTGTTAACAATATTTAGGTATTTTTTATAAAATCAAAATGTGAAAAAAAATTATATTATTTTTTTATATCAACTTTATTCCACATATTTATTAGCATATTAGTTTTTCGTTATACTTATGCATTCTATCCATTGTTGTTTAAATTATTACAAATTAACCAAATAGACATTTCACCTACAAATCATTTACGGAGTGAAAGCATTGCACGTATCAATACACATGAGCTAATAACATGGGGAAAAAAAGAGAGTCTTGAAATTAACAATAATTTGTAATTGTGGCCTTAAAATGCCACCCTCCGTAACTTATAGGGCATAAAATGAAATCTAGTCGTTGCTAACGTGGCTGAAGATGGCTTATTGGATGCTTACTCAACCAAATCCCAACTTAAAAAACCTTAATTTCATCCATGTCCGCAACTTTTGGTGAGTTAGAAAGCTCTGGTGATCAGAGTCCTCTAATTACTAAAAATTATAGGATTACGGGTTATAATTTGTCGCCTCTATAGTTAGAGTTCTAAAATACCACCACCCCTAACATATAGGGGAATAAATGCAATTTAGCCTAAGAAAACAAAATAGGTGAAAAAGTCCCTTTAACAAGAAAATAAAAGGTCTAAACATAGGATACCCTAATTTTTGTCCTTTTTCCTAACAAAGGTGTAATATCTCCATCATTAGTCCCCCACTTCTTCTAGTGTAAGTAATTATATTAGAAGAAGTTGAACAGTCGTTGCCCTTGGCCTGAGTAATCGCGTTCATTGGTTTTGGGTCCACGTGTCTGCATCCGGGGGTCTGCGCTAGGCTCGCCTTTTCATGATCTTCCCCTATAGATATGTGTCACTTTCAATCCCATTATCCCCGCCCCAGTTATCTACAAGAGCTCGCCTTCTCAGACGCTTCGATCTCGACCGCCATCCTAAAGGTACTCATGTCATCCTCTAACTCCAACTCTAGTGACCTCTCCTAGATCTGGTAGTGCAATTCCTGTTCTTGATGCTTCTCCATAGCTTCTTAGTTAGTGCTTCTCAGGTTTTTCTACAGACGACGCCAGATGATCTAATCCAAAATATCCGACCCTCCAAGGTTGACCCTGAGCATGCTATACTCCTCCCAATATCGGATGGGCCTGAGAAGAAATAAGAACGTGAGGTTAGTCGGGTTCATCCCGACTAAGACCTCCGACGCTCAAGTCAGTCTAAGTTTGAGGTAGAAAATGCACGATCTGCAGATATAAATGAGGTAGAAAGCAATAAAGATGACCAATTAATGCATAACATTAGGGGGTATTTATAGGCCCAAATGTACTATGTTGAATGGGCTACGTGATGTCATCCTAGCGCCTTTGTCAAAGATCGTGTGGTCATGTAGTGAACAAGTCATCTAGGTCTAAATGTGGTATCGGAGCGAGGAGCCCGATCTCGAACCCGACCTGACTATTTGTGTGCACGAATCTTCGTAGTCCTTTTGATATTTTCACCTAAATGAAGGGCATTATTGTCCTTTTTTCTAAGAAAGGCGCATATCAAATTGGAACTTTTTATCAATCATAATTTAAAATTAATTATTTAAAACTAATTTTCAGATAATAATTTAAAAAGGGCCCCATTTGTACAAAGCACTCTACATTCTCAATGGCACAACAAAGAAAGTGTTTTTTTTTGCTGTGCGAAGCGTTCTCATGGGTAAAACTTCATTTCCCACTTAGCAGCCTTATTTTACTAGTTGGATTTACTGTTGATTTACATTCATATTTATTCAATTCAATTTATTGATTATTCAAATTACTAAAGAGTAACCGACTAGGCTTCTATTTCCTTGTTTTATATATTTTTTTTATTTATTTGATTGCTTAAAAATTTTCATTTCAAAGTTTGCTAGGTTCTTCTTTGCTCTTCATTCTTTTATCTAGGTATACGGCTTCGGTTAATTATGATTAAATGTGTTTCTTTAGTGTAAATTTTTTTTCATTCTATTTGTGAGTTTTCGCTATTGCCATGATATATTTATAAGAACTGCATATTATTTTGGATAAGTTGGATTTTTATTGTGTTTTACCCTACACATTAGCTACATTGTGAATCATTCTCTATTTTGCTCTCTTTGTGTTTTTGTTCTCTTACTTATTCAGTGTAATTTAGTGTTGGTTAGTGTATATGGTGTAACAGATTTGTAGGTGTTGAACCTAAAAGGGATTTATTGTAACATGAGAAAAGTTAGTTTCATTCCCCTTCCTGGTGTTGGAAAAATTGCATTATGTAATGTTCTTTACAGTCTTCATAAGAGGAAAGACTATGTGTTCTGTTATTTATTTGAATTTAGTACTATGTTCAACAACTTATATTGAGTTGCAATTGTCTAATATTAACTTTTGCATTCAAATTATCTGTTGTTTAGTTGTCAACAAAAGGTATTCACTTATAATACTAGGATTATAAACTAATTGGCATACTGACTGGAGCAACCAAGAAATGTAGAACAAGGCCAGTTAATCCATTTCAACAGAGCTCTATGACCTTCAAATTATACTGTTGATTCAGGAATATAATTAGTTTATAATACGCCTCTTAATGTCGAACATGGTTGGAATGTGCTAGATTTGAATCTAGAATCATTAAATATTTTATTATTGCTTGCAAAAATGCAACTTGTTAAATGAATATGTCTTCTGGATAGGAATGGTCAAAGCTGCATTTCATGGTGAGATGTCTTGAAATCCTTACAAACTAGCTCACTATAATATCTTCACAACCATGTGCAACCACATAACCTAGTAACATGCAAACGCATGTATTTGTCGTGTTTTTTCTGGAATTGAAATCCTATATTTGTCTCTCAACATGCTATCAATGTAATTAGATGATTGCCTATAATTAGAACGCACTCATTATGTAATAATTAATTTGTTCTATTTGTCCCCTCCAATCTAATCATCATGTGTCCCAATGGGTAGGAGAACTTTAATATCATCATCCCCACCCCTGGCTCATTTATTCTATCTGAAGTTGGCGTCAGATATGGAGATCAAGTAGATTATCTCATTAGGTGGACCTCGTGAGAGGCTATCAACGATTGTGTTGGTTGCTTATTGGTATATACCTTGCTCATGCAGGTGAGTTTGCCCATTGAAAAGAAAGGTATTTGGTGTACATGATGCGAACAAAACTTGGAGTGTATCTTTCTATGACATTCTTGGCTCATTATGTTGCGAGATTAAACTTCAAAAGTTAGCTGCTCAATTCATTTTGACTTGTATACTAGTGGGTCCAGACCTAGAGATAAAATATCTTCAAGTGCAATATCCCTTATTTTCTTTGTGAAATAAGGCCAATTTTTTTTTATATTTTTCATTTTGTTAGATTTGACTTTTTAAAATATGTTATTTGTTATATAAAAGAATAAATTCATAAATGTCGCTAATTTTTCTTATTAGCCATTAGAAAGAGTGTGAAGTATGTCTAGTTCTCGAGCAACATACATTTTAACTATTCAAGGTGAGTTAAGAAAGAGTGAAGACTATGTCTAGTTCTCGAGCAATTCCTGATTTGCCTCATTCCTCATTCCACATAAGTTGGTCTTAGAATATTATTTCTTGTAAGAGATTAATGGTCTTCAAGTTCCATTTTTAGAATAGTTTGTCCAACTCATGTATTCTCCTATTTTGTTTTATTTCTTGGTATGTCTCATCCATTTTGGAATGTTAAACTTTCCACTTTTCTAGAACGACGTATAAAATCAAACATGTGAAGAAGAGGAAGAACATTGTAGAAGGCCTTTTTGTAAGATGACTCTTCATATTAAGAGAGCTATAAGTCTATTCATCTTATTTGGGATAAGTTTTTAATTTTATTAGTATTACAAGTTGTTGCTTGACTAACTCGACTAAGTGGGATGGATGGGCCGACAGTAAAAGGTGAAAATTATATATTTCTAGCCACTAACGAAAATTTGAGAATAATAAAGGGCCTCACTGGCCCAAACTAGTGCGCTTTTGGATAAGCTTTATTCACCTACCCGATTTTATTACTGTGCTGGAGTTAGGGTTACAACGCCGCCTCCCTTTAACTCCTATAAATATACAATGTATGTTTCTAATAGTCACAGGGGCAAAAACCATATAGTGGGCAACTCTCCCTATCCCTTTTCATTGTGTTTTTACCTATTATTTTCTATTATATTCTCCTTGATGTCCATATACAACAGTGAGTATAATGCATCATGGTGTAACTCAATGGGAGATAAGGTTGAACTATCCTTTTGAAGATTGTTATCTTTTATCATTCAATTGTTGTGCTTTAATCCAAATTACTGCTAATCTTGTATTAGTCCGTTTCTTTAGGTTTATGAATCCTTGGTAACTAATAGCTCTAGTTATATGTGGATCTTTGTTCATAACATTCTTTGTAGTGGAATTGATAAACTTCATTTTTCAAACTTGGTTGGTTGTATAACTTTTATTTGACTATTATATTTTATTTGAGTTTCCCGATTAATTCTTATATGTGAAGGATATTATGATTCATTCTTTCGCTTTACATAATAGAAATATTTAGAATCTTCAGAGAATTTATTATTAATTTTCATGTGATATGGAACTGCTTTATAATGAATTTATTTGTTATCATTAGACAGTCTTGTGTGTTTCTTCTGTTCTTTGTAGGATTTGTTGATCTTTGCTTAACGATTTCATTTTATAGTTTTTTCTGTCATGATTGTCGAGGTATTTATACAAGGATGAATCTTTCGATCTGAAATAACTTGTTTTGTTAATTATTGTGAAATGCTTGTCGGTTGTGGCTTTTTATTGTTCGGACTTTATTTGAATTACTATTGAAAAAGATCTTGCTAGTAGCAATATTGAATGTTGATATAAAATGTATTCGTGTCATTGATTTTTTCAGTAGCTATTTGTGTTTCGAATATTGAAAGAGAAAAAGAACATGAGTTGTTTGACTATCTATTTGTCTTTCTGCCCCCATAAAGTTGCAGGTCACTGTATTTACTACTTCTTCATCGAGTTGAGACATGGATCGTCGTTCATTGCATATCAAAAATGGAGGATTAATCATTTGGATGGTCAAACGGAGAAATGACGTTGATGGTAATCTTCAAATCTGATGCAGTACGATGTGTGTGTTTTAGTAGTAAACATGGAGTGAACAAAAGAGAAATTACTTCTAGTTATTAGATCTCTCTCTCTCTCTCTCTCTCTCTGGTAGCAAGCATAAGTACTTCAATCTTAAATTAACACAATAGAGTTTAATTTTGCGTGGAACTCTACGCAACAATGCAGCGAAGCAAGACAAACTACTAATTTTAGCAATTTTTTTCAGGATCGCAAAGGCCATTTGCATCATATATGCCACAGGTGCGTTGTAAAATGTAACAGTCCAGCAAGTGGTAACATCTGCTTGTAACTACAATTATGATTTTTTTTCAAGATTTATATATTTTATCTAATATAAATTTTTCTAAATTCTAAATCCAGAATAATCTGGTCTTTACAGATAACACAAATAGTAGGGTGTGCAATATTTTCATGGGCTTTTGTTTGTTAACCTTTTCATTTGTCCTTGTAGTTAATACTTGAATAACGCCACTACTGTTTGAATTTTAAGATGTTATATGTCAGTTGTCCAAACCTTCACAAGGTTATCACTACCCAAGTATTTTTTTTCTTTTTAATTATTTTCATATCGATTAACAAGAATCTCTTCATACTAAAAAATGCAACTATCAACTTGGTGTGGAATTCCCTGGTCATAATGATTTTTGTGTTGCATCCGAACATATCCATCCGGTGTTGGATGGTTTTATGTTTTATTAAAACTGATCTTTTAGTCATTGCAGGTCATCGTTGGAAGCTTTCTGCCAGATGGTCATATGGAAGCTACAACAAGTTATATGGAAACCATCGTCACCTCCACCAAAAGTGAAACGGGTAGTGCTGGTGATACTAGCTGCACTATGCATAGAGTTACTCTTGTAGAACAAGTCATCCGGTAACTTGAGCACATCCTCCACCAACGTTGAAGCCAAGCAGTGCTGGTGGTACAAGTTGCCCATAGTATAGAGTCACTCTTGTAGAACGAGTCATCCGATTGGCATGCAAGTCTATTGAATTTGAGCTCCAGTCCTTGCGATGAAATCCCATATCACTTCAAGCACAGCCGTCTAAATAATGGACTGCAAAACTTTCCCAGCAATTGATGATCCACATATAACATTAAGTACTTCTGGTGTTATATACTGTGATCAGAGAAAAAACACCAAATAAGTTCCGTTGATTTGAAAATCGACCTAGTAGAGTTATGTATATCTGGCCATCTCACTCCGCCCATATTTAAACGCTACATAATGTTTGTACAGATCTCCAAAGATGTTGTATAGATTGTAATTTGTTTCATCTAGTTTAGTTTCTTAATCCTGAGTTAGATATAGAGTTGATGATGACGAAAGATATGTTTATTTATTTATCTTCTTTGAAATGGAGAAATTTAATATAAATATTAAATTTTGTCTAGTTAAAGTATATTTTAAATTCATAGATTAATATAATGTTTAGATGATAACTGTTTATATTTATATATACAGCATGTAAGGATAGAATTAATATAACTTATATCAATATTATATAATATCAATAAAAAAAAACAAATCAAATACGGCCTATTTTAATATTGGAGACAACTAATATTTGCATTAAAGACCTACATATTACCTTTCTAGATGGGGTGCACTCTATCTTAGGCTTAAATGCAATTTTTCTTCTTTATCTTTTGTATTTTTTTTAATCCTTTATCTTTCTAAGATAAGAAATACCGCCAATAAATTTTATTTATTTTTCACAATTTTGGTCCTTTAACAGTTGGAGTTTGCAAATATTACTGAAAAAAAGCATGTCCTCCTTTTTTTTTATTTGGGGCTTTGCTCCCATTGGTATTTTATTGTCAGCATGGAAGCAAATTTTTTGTCTTGTATTTTTTTATATTTTAATATTTTATTCTTTATCTTTCTAAGAGTAGTAAATAGGTCCGGTGCCTTTCAATATTTTGCGATTTTGGTCCATTGATTAAATTGATCAATGAGAACAAAAGACCCAAATTAAAAGAAGAACGTGCAGGGAAGACGTTTTTTTTTAAAATACTTGCAAACTCTGACTAGTGTAGGACCAAAATCGTAAAAATTCAAAAAATTACAAGATCTATTTACTATTCTATAAATATAAAAAATTGAAACACCAAAATGCATAAGAGGAAGAGATTGAAAATTGCATTTAATCCCTTTATCTAATTAATTAGTCTTGGTTTTTTTTCTTAGGAAGTCAAAGTCATTTAGATTTCATTTTCATATTATTATGTGGTTCATATGGTATGATCGTACAATGGAACCCCACATATATACCATAATTATTATGAGTGAATTTTCCAAGAAATTTCAGAGTTAGCAGAGCTGTCAATCACATTTTTTGAGTTGGGCTGATCATGCCTTAAATTTCAATCAAATTTCTTTTTTATTATTTTTGGCCTTCACAATACTAATTAATTACTTTAGGGTAAATTAAATTCACACCACTTGAAATTCAGTCTAATTAATAAATTCTAAATTGTTTGAAAATTACGATTATTCTATCCATGATTTGTGTTTTTCAACATATATAAATCTATTCTGTAGGATTTTGAAAAATTTTACATGTAATATTATCAAAATACATATATAAACTTTTAATTGTTATTTGATTTTTTTTTTTTTTTTTACCAAAATGCTCTTTGGACCAAATTTCAGGTAATGCATCGCTCGTCACTTTTTGGGATTCTCACTAATTTGGTGAAGATTGCAAGCAACAGGAGGTGAAGAGACAATCTATACTTTATTATTAAGGGAGAGCACCTCTTTGATGTCTCTCCATCTTTTCGTCTGTTTTTAAATTTTTTTAATTTATTTTATTTATTCATCTTATAACTTCCCACTCTTCCACTACCTTTTATATTTACTTTCTTCTTTTTTCTATGCATTTCTTCTTAACACTATTTTATTATAAAACTAATATTAATTTATATTATATTATTAAATAAAAACTATTTCAAAGTTATTTTGTTTTAAATAGTATTATAAATTTACACACACATAGTGTGTGTGCCACAAATACTAGTTTGATATGAAGAAGGTAGAGAGAGGTAGATAAAAGAAGAAAAATGGTGCTAGATATGTTATTATTTAAATTTAGTATTTGGTCATTTTATCAAATATTATTAAATATTTTTTTCTTTTATTGGAAAAAAAAAAAAAAAGCAAAGCTATTTAAGTATTTTATACTTTTCTGATTTGGTTTTGTTATGCCAATGCCGATAGAGATAATTGTAATTTGTAATTTAAAAAGAATATATTCATGATTATATCAATCTTTCTTGTTTAAGAAAAAAGAAAGGTGATAGGATAATTGTAATTTGTAATTTAATATGAATGTGCAATATTTTGCTATTTTTTTTAATAAAATCGGAATGTGAAAAATTTTATATTATTTTGTATATCAACTTTATTATCAAATATTTTATCACATTACCGTATTAGTTTTACATGATACTTACGCATTGTATCCGTTGTTGTTTAAATTATTACAAATTAGTCAAATAGACCTACAAATTATTTACCAAGTGAAAACAATGTATGTACTAATATACATGAGCTAATGACATGGAAAAAAAAATATATAGAGTTGAAATTAACAACATTTTGTAACTATGGCCCTTAAAATGCCATCCACCCGAGCATATACGACATAAAATGCAATTTAGTCATTACTAACGTGATTGGGAGTGGCTGATTGGATGCTTACTCAACCAAATCCCAATTTAGGAAACCTTAATTTCGTCCACGTCAGCAACTTTTGGTGAGTTAGAAAACTCTGATGATCAGAGTCCTCTAATTACTAAAAATTATTGAATTACAGGTTATAATTTGTCACCTCCATGATTAGAGTCCTAAAATACCACCACCACTAACATACGGGGGAATAAACGCGATTTTTACCCCTTTAAAATGAAAATAAAAGGTCTAAACATAGGATACCTTAGTTTATGTTCTTTAGTGACACAATTTTTGACTGTTTTTTTTTTTAACTAATTTGGGTTGGATAAATTTTATTTTACACTCATTTAGTGACTATAAAATTTCAAATATTCAGTTACCCAAGTAGTTTTATTTTTTTTTCCAACCTCAATACACTTCAAATTCTTTGTTAAGAATGTTTGCAGTTCAATAAATTGAGCATATTCCGAGCATAATTAATTTTGTAAAAATACTTTTTAAAATATATAAATATCATAAAAAATAATGTAAGTTGGATATATATATATATATATATATATTAAACATTTAATATTATTTTACAACAAAAAAATTGAATTGTAAACAAACAATCTTTGTTTTCTAAACAAAAAAAAAAATCTCGGTTGGTCCATCGTATATAGAAATTTTTTTTGCCCGAACCAGGTATGATCGAATTAATCAATTACAGAGCAAGTGTGATACACTTATTTTATCATTAATCACTTTCCTTATATATTAATCACATAACATATATACTGAAGTTATCATGTAATTGATTCAAATTGAATTAAGTCATATCTAAACAAGAGTTTCAACTTGGCGCGCAATTAATCTGCATTTGATTGGGGAAGACTCTGCAAGCTAGTCAATGGCTGCTTCTTACACCATCAATCAATCTCCATTGCCTTAATTAATGAGGGGGAGAAGAAATGAAAGGGACTTTGGTTAGGTTACACCCAACCAAACATGAAATTAGAATTTTATTTTAAATTATATTATTTTTATTTTATTTAATATAAACATATCACGTATAAAAAAAATATATGATCTAATTTATTTTTAAAAAAAATGTATGTAGATATATAGAGTATATTAAATGAAACAAAAATACGATTAAATTTGACATAGAAAATTCAGTTGGAATATATACAATTCCTTTACAATATATCAGTTTACTGTTAAGGAACATCTAAACTCGGAATTGAATTAGATAAAAATAAAATAAAATAAAGAATAAATAATTTTTATTAATTATTAGATATGAGTTAATTGTAATTTTGATGGCTTAGTGTATGGTGTTTTCCATAGTTAGTTCCATGCTTTTCATAAGTCAGTTTTATTCTCGTACCTTAAAGATAGTGCAAAACAACGCCCTGTTGTTAATTTTTTGACGGAATGAGTACGTGGCCATATGTTAACTGCATATTGTTAAAATATTAGTTCCACTGTTATATTATAATTTTAATCCCAAATTATAGGGGGTTTTGGAATATTAGTCCCATGCCTGTCAAAATAGAAAAAAGAAAAATAGTCCCATAATTTAATGGACGGGCAAAAAGCATCACGTTGTTAAATTTTGGATGGAAAAGCCACGTGTGAGTTTTAACACGAATGAGGAAGATTCTCGACAAAATAGTTATGGAGAGAATTTACATCATAACTCACTATTTTTTTAGGCGACGGGTAAAAAGTTCTTCTTTTTCTTCCATTTTCTTCTTTTCCTTGCATTTTTTCTTCTTCTCTAGAAATTCTCAATTTAAAGGGTGGAGAGGTTGTACAAATTGACATGTTAAAAGAATTTTGGTTGTTGTTGTATGAAACGGATTTGTTCAAGTGATTTGTAATAACATATGTTTTATCATATATATGCATGCTTAATTCGGATGTTTTTGGAAGGTTTTCATTGCATAAATAATTGAATTATGCATATTTTGAATGAAGGAATGAAGTTGACAAGTTTTGAACAAAAGAGAGTGAAAAAGGCTCATAATGAAACTAGAAATGGAAGATAATACACACTTATTTGGGCACTTGTTAAGGCGTAATCACGCCCTATTCAATGTTCAAAGTTGTCTGTGAGAAACAAGCTATTTGTGCACACAAATTCCATCTCTCGAAAAATATCTCACTACTAAAAGTACCAAATGCTCTGTTCTCTCTCACGCACATACTAGCCCCCATGCAAACCTTACACATGAAGGCGGCGATTTGGTGTTGTTGATGGCGGAAAGCAGCAATGACGGCGACGACAGGGGTTCTTAATGGTGACTTGGCGGACGGAGGGTCTAATGGGGATGTGGCGACGCGGCTTGGTAAAGAATTCAACTTATTGGAATTCCATGCTCTGGCAACTCGGGTTATTGATGATGAAGATGATGCCTTCTTGGCGGCGCTCGCAGCATCGAATGAGCGATGGACTGCTAAGTTTGGTTGCAATGAGAATACAGGAAATGGCCATGTAGAGAAGGCGGAGCTGAAACAGGTTTCTGCGCATCAGGTTACGCCGTTTCTCCCCCCGCCGCCAGGACTCTGCAGGATTTTGCGATTTTCCACACCCGAATAGACAAGAAGTGTGGCAAAGCTTCACCCTTCCGATTTCATTTGGGGTGGCACCGATAACTGAGACCAATCCAATGGCAATTTCCCACCGGCGTTGGGCCACCATAGTAGTCGATTATTTCCTTCGACGCAAGTTGTATCATCAACTGAATGCTTTCGTTCGATCCAAGTGGCTGATGCTCATAGAGGTCATTGCCACGATCAATGGGTTCTATTTTTTCAGGTTCAAGAAGGAAACAACCATGGAGGAGGTGATCGAGGGTGTCCTATCTCTATTCCAGAGGCAATCAATTGTACTGCAACGGTGGGAATCGGGGATGGTGCTTCACAAGCATACTCATACGCAGGTTCCTATTGGGACCAAATTACATCATCTACTAGTCAAGTTTTGGACGGACGAAGGGCTTACTACGGTTGCAAGTGGGGTAGTTTGGCCTCTGTATCTGGATGCTATTAATAAATCATGCACGTGGCTGGACTTTGACCTTGTGTGTGTTATGCTGGATTTTTCGTCAGCATTGCTAAAACATGTAGTGATTGTGGGGCTGAAGGAGGATGGGGGAGAGACAAATTGTCATATGGACATTGAATATAAGTGGCTGTTGGTGAAGTGTGGAACGCGTAAATCCTTGGGGCATGTTGCAATGTCATGCCCAACAGTCAAGAGGTCGAGCAAACCCTTGCTGAAGGTGTATGTGCAGAAACCAAAACCTACTATTGTTGCTGCTGCTGCTGTTTCTGCGGAGAGCAATGCTCATTCGCCGAGCACAGAGGCATCAAAGACCGTTGATTCAGAGCGAGTCTCGTGTCCCGCTCCGGAGGCAATGGGGAACGGTAAGGAAATCACACTCTATAATCTTTTTGCGATTCTTGATGTGGAGTGTGAGTGGGCAGAGTGCTCGAATTGGGGTTCTAAATAGTGCAGCCCAATATGGGTGTCCCATTATCCAAGTGGTTGTTTGGAATGTCCGAGGGCTTGATTTCCATGATCACCAAGTGGCAGTTGATAACTTGGTGTCTGAATTTAAGTTGCAATTTATTGGTTTTTTGGAAACTCATGTTGCTAAACTAAATGTCTCGTGAATCCAATCAGCTTTATTACAACAGTGGACGTGGTTTGTGGATTATGGTGGCCTAAGGAACCGAATTTAAATTGCATTGGATGAAAGGGAAATTAATGTAGAGATTGTGAGTGTACATGGGTAGCTACTCTATTGCTAGGTTGGTGTCTGCTATGTTCATGTGACTTATTTAATTGCAGTGGTTTCTGGTGCCAATGAGCTTAGGGTTACGCGTGATCTTAGGGGCAGTCTTGGCTAGATTTCGATGGAGGTAGGAGATGAACCGTGGCTTGCTCTCAAGGATTTCAATACATTGCTTGATATGAGTGAGGTTTGTGGAGCTTCGAGAGATATTTTGAGGAGTTCCAAACATGTATCGTGGACAAGGGATTGATCTCCTTATCTATGCGGGGGACACTATTAACATGGCACAATTGTAGTGCGAACGAGCGCAGCTTATGGAAGCGTGTGGACATGATGCTTGTGAATGATCGACGGGTGGCTAGGTAGTCGGATGCGCACTATTTTTGTCTCATACCACGAACGTCGGACGATTCTCCTCCTGTCTTGCGGGGGAATGCGGCTCAGGAGGGTGTAAATATGTTCCATTATGACAATTATCTTGCTAGGTCACCGAATTTCCTTCCATCTGTGCAGAGGGTTTGGCATCCCATTGTAGGCACCTCTATGTATGCGGGTACGTGGAAATTAAAAGCGTTGAATCAGGTTTCCGAGGTCAACGTCATGCGAAGGGTGACTTATCAACTAGCATAAAGCTTGCGGTAGAGTTCTCAGATATCTCTCAAGGCCTGCTGCAACAATACCGTTTGGATGCTTTTCTTGCACACCTGGAATTATGTTGCCGGCTCGTTTATGCAAAGGTGGTGAAATTAGCACAAAGTATGTTACAACAATGAGTAAAAATTTAGTGGCTCAGAGGAGGGGACCAATATACTCGGGTTTTCTTCATATGGTGGCAGAGAGGTGAGCAACCCAGCAGACTTTCCAGATTTCAGACAAGGAAAGGCGGTTGCTTACAGCTTAATCGGAGAAAGCCGCACGCAATTTCTTAATATATGATACCTACGCCCATTGGCTTGACACATTATCTTTAAGAAAGAGACGAGTGTATTGGTGAAGCCAGTTAGCCCTTCGGAAGGGGGGGGGGGGGGGTGTTTGATATTGTCGAAGACAAGTCACCTGGTCCCGAAGGGTATTCAGCGGGGTTCTACAAGGCTGCTTGGGATGACCCGTGCGGTGTTGGTATTCTTCAACTTGGGATGACTACTTTGGTAAGTGAACACGACGTTGTTTGCACTTATCTCAAAGGTTTAGTCGCCCTCTAAAGTGGCGGATTTCCAGCCTATCTCTTATTGCAATTATTCTGTGTAAGGTCATTATAAAGATCATTGTATGACATTTGCAAGCACTATTGGATCAGCTAGTTAGCCCGTGTCAGAATACCTTTGTGCCAGGGCGAATGATCAACAATAATTATGTTGGTCTAAGAGTTTTTTTATGGTTATAATGCCCTCGAGATGTGTTTTGAAGGTTGACTTGCGTGAAAGCCTATGATATGGTGTAGTGGAACTTTTTATGGTTGTGTTTCAATTATTTGGCTTCTCGGATATATTGGCTTGCTGGATCAAGGAGTACATCAGGGTTGTGTCATTCTCAGTCTCCCTTAATGGCACCGCGCATGGTTTCTTTCAGGGTGCACATAGCTTGCAGCAAGAAGATCTTTATGTCCTCGTATCTATTTGTGTTGATTATGGAGGTGCAACATATGATAATCCAACAATTGATCGAGCAAAGTTCCTTGTTCGAGTACCATTGGCAATGTAAGGAGTTCGGTCTCTTCCAGTTGTGTTTTATTGACGATCTGTTACTTTTCTGCAAGGCGGAGGAAGAATCTATTTGTACCTTTCAAGAAGGCTTGCAAATCTTTGCCACTTTTTCAAGCTTGTGGGCAAACCCAAATAGGAATCAATTAATCCTCTCAAAGGCGATGTATGGGACGCGATACTGTCTCCTTAGCACATTGGGATTCCAAACGGGCATCCTTCCTGTGTAGTATTTGGGCTTGCCACTCATAACTTCTCGGCTTTAAGAAGTACAGTGTAAGCCACTTCTCTTGAAGATTGATAGGCGCGTCAAGGGATGAGTGTCTATCTAGCTTTCCTATGCAGCACGTGTACAACTTATTCGGTCTATACTCATGATGCTGAATGTCTACTGGGTGATGGCATTCATCTTGCCTAAAGGTGTAGTGCGGGAGATTGAGAAATGGCTGGGGGTCCTTTTGTGGAATGGAGCAACTGGAGGTGGTTTTGCTAAAGTGGCATGAAGGCAATTATGTCGGTCACAAGATGAAGGCGGCCTCGGCATTTGTGATATTGGTGCAATGAACAATGGGCTAATGAGCAAGCGCTTGTGGGATGTTATCCAAGGTAACACATCATCTCTTTAGGTTTCTTGGATTAAGCAATATAGGCTACATAGGAAGATGATTTGGTGGTCAGTGAAAAAATCGGTTTGTGCAGATAGCGTAAGTTGCTTTGCTTACGCACGTAACTGCTTTGACCGTTGATTATAAGATTTGGAATGGGGAAACGTTCTCCCTTTAGCAGGACCTTTGGCCCCTGTTGGCCTCTGGCTACATAGATTCATGCAAGAACAAGCCTAACGAACACTACAGTTGATCCCAAGCTGTGTTGCTTTCTTGGGGATGGGGTGCGGCAATGGCCACCCATCACGGACTAGGGTTGTATGGAGATATTGCACAACCTACTTTCAGTGCATGGTGGTCGAGATTGGACTGGATGGAAGGCGCACGGCAGCAAATTCACCAGTACAACAGTCATCTCTCTCTATGCGCCGCTGGGTCCAAAGGTTGTGTGGGCTTTGTTATTCCTGGGTCCGTTCAAGATCCCCTTGATAATTTATCTTATGGCTTGCTATCCTTGGAAAGTTAACAACGATGGATGAGCAGTAGTTTTCACATTTAGTTGGGAGATGATTCTATGTTTTGGTGGAAGTATTGAGACTCATGCACACTTATTCTTCATGTGTTGGTATGCCCGCCGGTGTCTCATGATATTGAAGCAACAAACACGGGTGAGGTGGCCGAATAGGAGCTAGGAGGAGGACATCCGGTGGATGGCATGGCGATGGGGAAAATGACAAGTCGTCAATGCAACCTACCGCGCCGCACTCTCTTCATTGGTTAATCATCTTTGGCATGAGCACAACCTGAGGTGGTTTCAACAGGTGTGTCGAACACTGTAAGTGCTAGCCAGTTTTGTGATGGAGGAGGTCCGTTCTAGGATTATTAGTTTTGAATTATGATCTAATGTAAGCACTTGTGCACTGTATAGGTTGTGGCGGATACCGTGGATGCACGGGCCAACTTAGGTACTTGGCTCTTCAAGGTTGTATTGATCAATTGTACCATTTACTTTTTATTAATGCAATTTACCGTTACCCAAAAAAAAAAAAAAAAACTTTTTGGGAAGTTTTTATGTGGGGATTTATTTCCCTTTATTCTTGGTTAAAGGTGCTCTAACAAACACCATACCTGTATGATCCGCTCCATGTAACTGTAAGGCTTAATTCTCCACTTGGACGCCGGCTTCTGTTGGCGTACTTACAGTCGTTGTTACTAAGTAGTACTCTCAATTTCCATCTTTAGAACATATTAAGTTTATGTATTGATTCGTGATCGAAATCAAAGGCATGTTATGCAAAAGCCTTTAAATGAAGGTTCTGATACCATGTAAAATTTACAAGGACTGGAGAAAGAGAAGGAACTCCATTTCTCCGATATTTCTGAAGTTTGAATTGATCAAAAGTTGTTTTGCTACAAGGGAAAATTGAAATTTTATAACCGAAAAAAATTACTGCCTCAAATAACTTGCCACCTAAGCTTCAGCTAAGCTACAACAAAGCAAAAAAACGTAAACAACTAATAAAAATACTAAACCTGAAACACGCTAATGACTAAGGACAAAACAAAACATCGTTCAAATATTAGTGAAGGTGCAAATCTACTTCTTCTCATTCTGCAACTCAGCAATGGTCAAGTTACTTACTTTCTCATCAATTTCTCTTATAATGTAATTAATTTGTTTCCACAATTCAAAATACTTACGTAGAGTTAATGCAACGTGTCTTGACAAGAGACAGACGAAGTCAAAATCAGTTGCAGCAATGGCACCAAACATAAGATTCCATTGTCTCCGGAGAGGACATGGGAAGTCGTCTTAGGAAGTGAAAGCCCTCAAATCAAATTCCAAATGTCCTTATCAAAATATTCAAAATGGATCCCAAAACCCCATCGCTTTAAGATTGTCTTAAGTATCATCTATGAGATTCGCATATTCTTTCCATCTAATGACGTTGTCAAAAGTCTTCTCTTGTTCTCTTCTCAATAAAACATTCATTTCCTCTTTCTTTACTTCATCTCCATCCTCCACCTCACCACTACTATTTCAATTTTTATACTAAATTATATATATATATATAATATATATATATAGAGTACGATCTAATTATACAAATATTTATATTTTTTTATAAAAAAGATAATTACACTCCCCTCCGTTTAGATTTGGTATAATTACACATAAATTCCCTGTGGTTTGGGAAATTACATCTAGCACCCCTAAAGTTTGCTTCCGTCTAACAAATAAGCCCATCCGTTAGTTAAAATTTACTGAATTTGCTGGTATTAACTAAAAAAATTAGATGAAAATTGATAGTTATTCTCGATTGACTGATTACTGACTTATTACAGGTTGAACAATTTTTTTCTGATTAAATTACCTTTTTAATTGTGAGAATATACATCTTCAAATGATTAACGCGTGAAAACGTATAAGAGTAATTTGGTCATAAAAGATTTTATTTGACTTACAATAAGTCAGTAATAAGTCAATCAAGGATTAATATAGATTTTTCTGATTTTTTTATTAATATCAACAATTTTGGAGAATTTGGAGTAACGGATAAACTTATTTGTGAGACAGAAACAAACATTAGGGGTGTTAGATGTAATTTCCCAAGCCATATGGGGTCTACGTTACAAGTACATTCGTTAAAGAGTATTAGTCCAATATACTTAAAGGATATTTATGCAAAGTTTCGTTATTGAACGGGGATGTGCTTGTAATTATAATTACTACCTTATCGAATGTACGTGTAGGAGTATTTGTGTAATTAAACATAAACAAGCAAGGAGTGTAATTACAATTTATCCCAACTTTTATGATATTTCAAAACTAAATGTCACTTTCTAAAAATGAGAATTGTTTTCCTTAAGGTTATTCACTTAGTTTGAGTAATAATTTGATGTACATTATTTGCTTTAAGAATATATAGGTATATTACCTAAAAATGGTATTATTATTATATTATGTAACACATGGTGTAAGAATAATTAAAAGAATCAATTTTGAAACACATTCTCAGTATATTTGACAAATAACGTTCTAGCTAATATTTTAACAAATATTTATAAATTAATTAAATTACCCATTACAAAATAACATAAGTTGATTATAATAGTATTAACTCCTAGTAATTAGCTATTGAATATATTGTTTAGCTGTAATTTGTGACCAATAATTCATATGTAATATAGTCATATGAACAAATTAACATTTCCATTTTATAATTAACAAACTTTCAACCACCAATATAATTTTGGTATTTTAAGCAAAAAAAAAAAAAAAAATTACCAACTTAATTAATGATCCAAACTAAAAGAAAACCGAGCCTTGATACTTATGTTATTTTAGAGGTCAGGAGTTCGAACTCCGTCAGGTGCGTGGAATATTATATGTTGTATAGCAGGAGTTTGTCTACTGCATAGTAAGAGTTTGTCTACTGTAATGGTATTGAGTAGGATATGATTATTGTAATAGTATTTGTTAAATATTGAAGTCGACAGAAATGATCGTACTTGTACTCAATTTATTTCAATTAATAAAAAATTAATCGCTCTTACCTCAAAAAATATTATTTTTGCATAAGAATATATTTGTGACTAAATTCTACTCTATTTGAAATCTATTAAAATTACTTTCCATCTCTATATACGTTTCTAACTTTTAGCCTCTTATACTCTATTTTTTTGTAGTGCTAAAAGTACGGAGAGAAAAAATATAATTTTAATCCTATAACTTATGACGGATGGCATGCATTTTTTGTAATGTAATCCTTTAATTTTAAAATTTTGATAATTTTTGTGTTTGTTTGAACAATTTCTCAGAAAAATATACGGGCCTTGCATATGATCAAATTAAGTTGTAATTTTAGTCTTGTAATTTAGAAGAATTTAGCATTTTTAATCTTGTGACTTAGGGGTTGGTACTTTTGATTTTGAACAGATTGATATATAAGACTAAATTTATAATTTAATTGAATTATGCACAACTCACGTGCAATTTACTAATGAGAGTTAATGAAGTCTTCTTTTTTTTTTTTAGAAATTTAATGATTGAAAAGCACCAAATTAATTTCTTTCGTTTGGTAAAATTACTTTTAGATTATTCTTTAATAATGTCCTCTTTTTCTTTTAAATTCATTTCTTTTACACCCAAATTTATGTGTTTTTTTTTTTTTTTATCTACACATAATTTCTTTTGGGAATAATTATATTTACACTCATTGATCTATGGTCTGTACACAAACCACCCATATCATTTAGATAATTACACGCACACACACCAAAATATAATTATCACTTACATAACCACCCCTCACTTTTTTAAAAATTACACACATATCCCCTAAAAATGTTAGTATCATTACACAAACTATTCCTATTTGTTGACTATTAAAATTACACACATAGTTTTGTAATTATACAAAAGATAAGGGTGTTTTATATAAATAGACCTTAGGTTAGGGGTATAAATGTAATTATCCCTTTATTTTAATACCATATATATATATAAATTATTTTATGCACACGATATATATGTTGACCTGCAACGCAGCCGACAGAAAACCCAAACTCGAAAATGGCGCTGAAAGTCCTTTCAGCTCTGGACTCCGCCAAAACTCAGTATTACCACTTCAAGGCCATCGTCGTCGCCGGAATGGGCCTCTTCACCGACGCCTATGACCTCTTCTGCATCCCTCCCATCATGAAACTCCTCGGCCGCATATACTACAGCCACCGCCCTCGTTACGAAGTCCCCGCCTCCGTCACCTCCGCCATGCTTGGCACCGCCCTCCTCGGCACCGTCACCGGCCAGCTCGTCTTCGGCCACCTCGGCGACCGCGTTGGCCGCCGCCGCGTCTACGGTCTCTCCCTCCTGCTGATGGTGATCAGCTCCATATGGTGTGGTTTCTCTATGGGCACGTCCAGGACCTGCGTCCTGCTCTCCCTGGGGTTCTTCAGGTTCATGCTCGGGGTGGGGATCGGCGGGGACTACCCTCTCTCAGCCACCATCATGTCGGAGTTCGCCAACCGGAAGAAGCGCGGAGCTTTTATAGCGGCGGTGTTCTCTATGCAGGGATTCGGGATTCTTGTGAGCTCCACAGTGACGATGGTGGTGTGCGCCGTGTTTGACAAAGCCACGAACGCTTCACCGGGTGATGAGACGCCGGAGGTGGCGGACTTGGCGTGGCGGCTGATACTGATGGCCGGGGCAGTGCCGGCGGGGCTGACGTATTACTGGAGGATGATGATGCCGGAGACAGCCAGGTAATTAAATGATCAGTATTAATGGTAAAAGAATTGAATTATTACATTCATTTATTGTTACAATTATCCTAATAATTGCATTATTGATTTAATTGAAATTATAGCTCTACTATTTAATTTCTTCTTGCACTATAATTATAATTACTGAAATGTGTTTATCGCCATTGACTTGTTGACATCTTCATATAAAAATTTAGCTGCTCTTGACAATATATCTATATAACCATTGAATACAATTATTTTTTTTTTGTCTATATTATTTGACTTTATAGTCTTTTAGGGCTAATAGTAGTAGTGTTTAATACATTGGATCTATACGATAGAAAAAGTCGAAATATATCTTTTTTCTGAGAACGTACGATTTCAAGAGTTGGAAAAATGAAAAAAAAAAAAGAAAAACCTAGCTCTGATGCACACAAAAAACGCTCAAAATATTTTCACCTAAACATATATTTTGTTTCAGCCCATCTCCAAAATGGACCGAAAACAAATACAATCATAGTGCTCTTCTCATAAGATAAAATGAATACTATTCCACGTGAAAATAATTACTGATATATATAATCTAAACATCCTTAATGCAAAAGACAATTCGAATATTCTATTACAAATCTTTATTATATCTGTATTAATTATAGTATATACACATTATATATATAAGTTTTTCTTTCTTTCTTTTTGTATACGTATATAAAAATGCAGCACAATTGCTCCATTCGTTTGAGGTTGTCCAAATTCAATCATAACTACAAGTTTCGGACATGATGGGATTTCAACTTCAAACAGGTACACAGCATTGGTGGAGAGGAACGTGGAGCAGGCAGCCAAAGACATGCAAAAAGTGCTATCAGTTTCACTCAGCCAAATAGCTGAATTGCAAGAGGAAGAACAACAAGAAGCATTTCAAACCAACATCCCACCCCCGTCTAACAATTACCCCCTTCTCTCCAAAGAGTTTCTCCGCCGCCACGGCCGCGACCTCTTTGCCTGCGCCACCGCTTGGTTCCTGGTCGACATTGTTTTCTACAGCAGCAACCTATTCCAGTCCCAGATATACCACCGCTATATCCCCCACCAGAACAAGCTAAACGCCTTCCAAGAAGCGTTTCACGTTGCAAAGCTCCAAGCCATCATTGCCATCTGCTCTACAATTCCAGGCTACTACGCCACCGTCTACTTCATTGACAGCATCGGGAGAGTGAAGATCCAAATGATGGGGTTTCTCTTCATGGGCTTATGCCTCTTGGCAATAGGAATCCCCTACATCGTGTACTGGCGCGACAACACCAACATAGGATTCATGATCCTATATAGTCTAACGTTCTTTTTCTCCAATTTCGGTCCCAACACGACCACTTTCATCGTCCCTGCGGAGCTTTTCCCAGCACGTTTTCGGTCGACATGCCATGGGGTGTCGGGGGCTACAGGGAAAATCGGGGCAATCATCGGTTCCGTCGGGTTTCTGTGGGCGTCGCGCAGTGAGAGAGAGGATGGGTACGGCAAAGGTATTGCAATGACGGCGTCGTTGGTGATGCTGGGTGGGGTTTGTGTTGTGGGGATTGTGGTCA
This sequence comes from Sesamum angolense, assembly GCA_034509725.1. Lineage (NCBI taxonomy): Eukaryota > Viridiplantae > Streptophyta > Magnoliopsida > Lamiales > Pedaliaceae > Sesamum > Sesamum angolense. Next base: position 652,276 of record JACGWL010000012.1, read on the forward strand.
CACATTTGTTCACGTTTGAGACGATGGGGAGATCACTGGAGGAGAATGAGAAGGAGGATGAAATGAGTGGGGTGTGTTTCTTGAGGTGCATTAGGGCTCCATGTACTCGACCGCAATCGTCTGGAAATTAATATTATCAATGTTTAATTAGTATCATCAAGTTGTAATAGTTTTCACCCATTTTTTGGTTATTTCTTGTATTCCTTTTACGAGTTTTAATCTTGTCTAGTTGTTTGTAATTTTAATGTTCATAGGATTTTCAACTAATTTTATCTAGTAAAATAGAATGCGTATTCTCAAGTTTATTTCTAAATTTCTATATTTATAATTGATATGCTCGAAATTTGGGAATATTAATTATTCTTATGAGAATTCGTATTCTCTTAGATAAGAGATTAGTATTTTCCTAATATTTTGAGAATGAAAGTTTTCTTCTTCTTTTTTTTCTTCTTCTTCTTCTCCTGTATTAGTTTAATATTTAGTTTTAATTATCATTACATTTAAGGACCTTTGTATCTAGTATTGGGATATAATTATGTATGTATGGTAATCCATTAATTAAATACATTAGTCCATTTGGTCGTTCGAATCAATTTAATTTTGTTTTGACAGAAAAATATTACCTATAAATTTATTGAGTCAATAAATTATGTCTTATGTGAAAAATAATTATTTTCATATATATATATATATATACATATTCAGTAATATATACACATATAAGATATTTTATAAATTGCTTATAACATTCTTTATGCAATTTTGAAGATAATATTGTTCACTGAATTCAACATATTTAATAAAATGATGTTTCTGGTCCAGTACGAATTGGTTTTCGTAATTTAGTCCAGTAATTTTAAAATCATTAGAAAAAAATATGATTTTACATTACCTTTAATTTTTTAAAAAAATAATCGTTATACCCTTATTTAATATATATATTTTTTTATTTTAGATACCGTTGGATCTTCTTTGATCAAATAATGATCGTTAGGTCTAATCAATTAATCTCAATCGTTAGATTTTAAAAAAAATTAAAGGTCCGAACTCGACAAAGTATATAACTTATATTATATATAATTTAAAATTATATTACTGTATATAAAAAAAATAAAAATTAAAAACTAACTACCCTACCCCTACTGCCAACCCCACTCCCCAATCATCGCCCCCACCCGCCGCCTCTCTCCTCCTCCTGCCTTTCCCCACCAACCCGGCCCGCGCCACCCGCTCCTGCCGTCCCCCGTATATGGGAGCAACAGAGCTAAGGGCATCACCGCCAAATCCGGGTAACGGCAACGTCGCCCAGCTAATGACTAAGGGCGATGGCGACGGTCGCCCATGGTCTGGGCGACGACAACGTCGTCATCGCTCTGCTATGCAGGGGCGCACTATAAAAAAACGCATGATTTGTAACAGTTTTTTGTAACAGTCGTAGGCCGTTAATATATGCATGGATTTTGTAACGATTTTGTAATGGATCAGACGTGCTGACCTCATTGGGATGGTAAAAAATATCCTTTTTTTATAATGGTTATAACTGTGCCTAAGGCCGTCACAAAGTTTGTGTTGTGCCTAAAACCGTTACAATTTATTTTTTATTATTAATTTGCGACATTTCTTGTAACAACTTTTTTTGTAAATTTTTTTTTTTGTGAAATCAATAGCCGTTATAAAACCCGTCTCAATAGCCGTTTCAAAACTTGTAATAATAGTTAGTCATTACAATGACTATTACAAAATAATGGCTATATTTTTCAAAGAGCTATTTTCAATGGCTATATTAAGAGTTTCAAAAGTCGTTATATAAGCCGCTACAAAAAAAATTATATATATGTTCAAATTGTTTTAATTTTATTAAAATTATTGTAGAAATTCTTACTAACCACAAACACACTCAATACACTGATTTTCTAGCATATTTACTTGAGTGACTTGTAGCTTAATTAATTAATATCACTCAAATTTTGGACAGTCAGATAGTGGTCATCTTTTGAGTTGGTTGACCAGGTAACAACGACTAATTAATATTGTATTTTATTTAATTAAATTAATCATAGTTTCCTATATATACTGATTTAATTAGTTTTATGATAGATTTTTTATTAATCGTATATGTTAATTAATTATTTTATGTATATATTCACCTAAGAAATGTGTCATGCATGTAATATTTATAAATTTATAAGTTGTCAAATTAGAAACTTAATTATATGTATTACGTGTGAATTTGCAGTGGTATTTCCATTTATGTTACGAGAATTAAAGAGATGGATGTATAATAAAAACCTTCTTGGAGGCAGGTCTTACATTGGAGATTCAAGATAGGGTTAAGACTTTCATTGAATGGGCTAAGGGTCAGCGTGGACATATGGATGGACACAAAATTGGGTGCCTTTGCCGAAAGTGTAAAAATATAAAATTTAGAACACCCGAAGAAGTTATCACTTGTGTATGCGAGGATTTATGCTATAACATTATAATTTGACTTCTCATGGCGAGAAGAGTGTGCAAGAGTATTTTGAGGCTGCGGCTGTCCCTCCAGTGCTGGAGGAGCAAACCCCAGCTGCCAATTTCGAGGGTAATTATCCACATTGGGGTAATGAACAACATATGGATTGGGTACAGAGAATGATTTTTTATGAAGCCGAGCTGAGTTATTTTTCTTCTTCTCACGATGGTATGCCTGATGATGGTATGAGGTCTGCCCTGTTGATGCTGGTCCTAATTCATTTTGTTATAGCGGTGGCTCCTACAATTATGAGTCAGGGTTGGCAGATTGTTTTTACAATGTAGTGCCTGCTGCCGACCAGCCATTATGAAACGATTGCATCAAATCTCAATTAGCATATGTTGCTAAGTTGGTGGATATCAAGGCTGACGATCATATTTCTAGGCGATCATATAATCAAATATCCCAGTGGGCTAATAAAATATTGCCCCTCGCTCACACCCAGCTGAGAGATTACTACAACACGAAAAAGTTGATAAAGGATTTATGTTTACCCATTAGGAAGATTGGTGCGTATAAGAATAGTTGCATGATGTACCGAAAGGACGACGTCGATTCGGAGTACTTCAAGTTTTGTGGGGACACTAGGTACAAGCCGACCCGAGGACGTGACCTACGCCGGAAGAATCCTCGTATGTTGTCCTTAAGTACCTGCCGCTTACTCTCCGTCTGGAGAGGTTGTATTCTTTTAGAGAAACTGTCAAGCACATGACGTGGCATGCCACACATCAGACAAAAGAGGGGTCGATGTGTCATCCATTCGATACCGAGGTACGGAAACATTTTGATCGAATGTATTCCAATTTTGCAAAAGAGCCGCGTAATGTTTAGTTGGGCCTTTGCGCAGATGGTTTTGCGCCGCACGGTTAGTACAATCATATTTATTTATGTTCGCCCTTTATAATTACACCGTACAATCTCCCCCCTGGTATGTGCTTGAGTTCTGAGTACATGTTTCTGACGACGGTGATCCCTAGCCCTTCTCATCCGAAGCGTCTAGTCAATGTGTACTTGGAATCACTGATCGAAGAGTTGCTACAGTTGTGGCATGTGGGTGTTAGAATGTATGATCATGCCACGGACAACACATTCATTATGCGGGTGGCGTTGATGTGGACTGTGAACGACCTACCCGTCTATGGGATGGCGTCTGGGTGAAGTAACACCGGGGTTATGGGATGTCCAGTTTGTATGGATGACACAAGGTCATTCCATTTGCAGCACAGTAGGAAGGCGTGCTACTTTGACTACCATAGACAGTTTTCTCCTGAGCACCATCCCTACCGAAGGAACAAGAAAGCTTTCACAAACAATCGTGTCGAGAATAAGGTTGCACGTCCAAGGCTAACAAGAGACCAGATCCTCGATTGGGTTGCAGACATTAGTGCTGCAGTTGAAATATCATTGTTATTACCTATCGGCTATGGTAGCGATCACAAGTGGACGAAGAAAAGCATCTTTTGGGATCTTCCATACTGTCAACATTCTAATCCGATACAACCTTGGTGTCATGCACATAAAAAAATATGTTTGACAATATTTCAACACGATCATGAACATCAAGGGAAAAATGAAAGATAATTTGAATGCACACAGAGATTTCAAGATCATATGTAATCTCCCGGAGATGAAGTTGGATGAACGTAGACCGAACGTTATGCCCTACGCGAAATGAGGGTGTGTGAATAGATTCGTGGCCTCAAGTTTCCTGATGGCTACGCATCTAACCTTGTACGTTATGTTGATATGATAGAATTGCGGATGCACATGAAGAGCCATGACTGTCATGTATTCATGTAGAAATTGATCCCTTACTTCTCGAGCATGTATGGAGCGCATCAATCGAGGTTAGTCTTTTATTCCAAAGCATATGCTCAACCATGGTTGATGTCCACAAGTTTCATGAGTTGGAAAACAGTGTTTCCATCATATTGTGCAATCTTGAGAGTTTTCTCCAGTTTTCTTTCACTCAATGGAACGTCTCATTGCTCACCTGGCATGTGAAGCTTGCATAGGGGGGCCGGTGCAATATAGGTGGATATACCTATTTGAACGGTTCCTATGTAAGTTGAAGAAGAAGGTGAAAAACAGAGCACATATCGAAGCATCCATTGCCGAGGAAATCAGCTTGTTTTCATCAAAATACTTTGAGTCGGACGTGCAATCTAAATGAAGCATGCTTCATAGAAATAATGAGTCGACAATTAGTCGTACAATTTGTATATCAGCCGGAGGAAGTTGTACCAGTCCCTGTAGTGGCTATCGACAATTAGTCGTACAATTTGTGTGATCCCAATGGTTTACAAGTTGTGGTCGATCTTTCTGTGACACAATAGCAGACCAGAGGTATTTCATGGAGTCAAGCGCATCAAACTGATGATGAAAATGAAGATGATGCAGGTTAGTTTGTTCCACTTTGACAACTATCTTGCATTATCCCCTGGATTCCTTGCATCTGTTCATTCTATTTGGCGGCACCCTGTTGTTGGTACTCTTATGTATTCTGTGACTTGAAAATTGAAAGCTCTTAAGCCGGTTTTCCGGCAACAAAGACGTTGTAAGGGGGATCTGGCAATGAATGTCAAGCTGGCGGCAGGTTTCTTGGAGGTCGCTCAGAACATTCTCCAGTTTGATAGGCACAATTCTCTCCTTTTGCTTTTGGAGCATTGCTGCAGGCTTGTTTATCTCAAAGCTTCTAAGCTTGAACAGGTTATGCTGCGACAGAGAGCGAAGCTTCAATGGCTGAAAGGTGGAGACCAATGCTCCAAGGTTTTCTTCCGCTGGGTGGCCACTAGGAGGGCTAACAAGCGGATTTTCTAGATTTCAGATGACGATGGCAATGAACAAACAGAACCCACCATTATTAGCAGCATCTTTGTGGATTTTTTCCAGGGTTTGTTAGGTGGTGATCGGACAGATAGGGCCATTGACCTTCGATATTTACGCCCCTGGGCTCGGCATATTCTCACGGATGACGAGGCCCGGGCTATTATTCATCCTATTACCATTGATGAGGTGAAAACAGCTTTCTTTGATATTGAGGAGGACAAAGCCCCTGGGCCAGATGGATTTTTCTAGGGTTTCTTTAAAGCTGCCTGGCCGGTTGTGGGTGTGGAGGTGTCGAACGCCATCATTGACTTCTTCAAGACGGGCCGTCTCTTGAAACAATTGAATGCTACATTGCTCACATTGATTCCTAAGGTACGAACCCCTCAGTCAGTTGCAGAATTCAGGCCTATATCTTGTTGCAATGTTGTTTACAAAGTTATTACCAAGATTCTTGTGAGCCGAATTAGAGAAATTCTGGATTTACTCATTAGCCCTTCTCAAAATGCATTTATCCCGGGTCGACTGATTAGCGATAACATCCTTTTAGCTCAAGAACTCTTTTCTGGGTATAATCAATGTCGGCTCCCTCCTAGATGCGCCTTAAAAGTGGATCTTCGGAAAGCATATGACACTGTGGAATGGGATTTTCTGATTGCCACTCTGCGAATGTTTGGTTTTCCTGTCGTGTTTTGAGGAGTGTGTCACTTCAGCACATTAATCAGTTGTTGTGAATGGTGGGGTGCATGGATTCTTCGCGGGGCACGGGGCTCAGATAGGGAGACCCCATGTCCCCATATCTTTTTGTTCTTGTTATGGAAGTCCTTCACATGATCTTGCAGCAACTTATTGAACAGGACGGGAAATTTCAGTACCACTGGAGATGCCAGGATTTGAACCTGTTCTAATTATCTTTCGCCTATGACTTTATTCTGTTTTAAGGCGGATGTGCGTTCGGTATTTCTTTTTGGCCGGGGACTTGATCTTTTCGCCACACTCTCGGGTTTACACACCAACCCCCAAAAGAGCCAATTGATTTGTAGAAAATAAGAATGGAAAAAGAGAATGTTGTATTTTACTATTAATCATTCCACCTCTATATATAGTAGTGGAATTTAGAGATGACTACAACTTAATGGATAATAACAAAGATACCTATCTAATTAGATAACAATAGATAAACACAAATAGGAAAAGGATAATCACAAAATATTCTAACACTCCCCTCAAGCTGGAGCAAATATATCGATCATGCCCAGCTTGTTACACAAAACATCAAATGGCTTTCCTCCTAAGGCTTTGATAAAGTTATCTGCTCTTTGTTCTGAAGAAGGAGTAAAGGGAGTGCAGATTTCCTGACTCATGACGGCCTCACGAACAAAATGACAATCGACCTCAATATGTTTAGTCCTCTCATGGAAATAGGATTACTGGCAATATGAATAGCTGCTTGATTGTCACAGTGCATAGGTACCGGGTCATCGTACATAAATCCCAACTCTTTCAGTAGATTCTTCAACCATAAAATTTCACTAGTGGTGTGAGCCATAGCTCGATACTCAGCCTCAGCACTTGACCTAGCAACTGTAGTTTGTTTTTTACTACGCCAAGTCACAAGATTCCCACCAACATAGGTGCAATATCCAAAAGTAGACTTCCTATCATCTTTCGCCCCAGCATAATCTGCATCAGAGTAAGCTTCTATTTTCACATGTCCATGTCGCTTGAACAATAACCCTTTACCAGGAGATGCCTTTATATACTTCAAGATCCTTAGAGCAGCTTCCCAATGAACTAATCTCTGCTTATCCATAAACTGACTTACCAAACCAACGGCAAAGGAGATATCAGGTCTAGTCACAGTTAAATAGATTAGCTTGCCAACAAGTCTTCTATACTTTGTCTTATCTTCCAAATAATTACTGTCGTCATTCCAAAAATCCGGATTAGAATCCATAGGAGTGTCCACTGGTTTAGTGCCGAGTAAGCCTGCTTCGTGAAGGAGGTCACACGCATATTTTCTCTGAGATAGAGAGATTCCATGTTTGCTATGAGTGATTTCAATCCCCAAAAAATACCTTGGTCTCCCCAAATCTTTAGTGACGAAGTGCTTCTGTTGGTATGTCTTGGCCTCTTCAATTCCGACAAGATCACTACCGGTGTTCAAAATATCATCGACATAGACTGCAAGAACGACCATACCTGATGTCGTAGTTTGGACAAAGACTGAATGATCTACTTGGCATCGTGAAAAACCAAACTCACCAATAATACGACTGAATTTATCAAACCATGCTCTAGGACTTTGTTTAAGACCATAAATAGCTTTCTTTAATTTGCACACCATTCGTTGCTTCTCCCCTGAGCAACATAACCAGGAGGTTGCTCCATGTAAACAGTTTCATTCAAGTCACCATATAAGAAAGCATTTTTTATGTCCATGTGATACATCGGCCAACTGAGATTGACTGCCAAGGAAAATAATACGCGGATAGAGTTAAGGCGAGCAACAGGTGAAAAAGTTTCAAAATAATCTACCCCATATGTCTGAGTGAAGCCCTTTGCAACCAGACGAGCTTTATACCGTTCTAGGGTCCCATCGGCACGAAACTTGAGAGTAAATACCCATCGGCAAGCAACAATATCGGCATTAGGAGGTACCTCCACAAGTTTCCATGTCCCCCTTGAAACGAGAGCAGACATTTCGTCGTCCATGGCCATCTTCCACGCGGGTGTCGTAGCGCCTCACAATAAGTATTAGGATAGAAACAGATGAAAGTGATACAGAAAAAGCTCGATAATTAGGACTAAGATGTTGAAAGGAAAGAGAGTTTGCTAAAGGATGAGCAGTACATGACCTTTTACCTTTCCGAAGAGCAATAGGGATATCATCGGTTGGTGTTGCAGAAGGGTTTCCAGGAGCTGCAGTTGGAGGAAGATCGGGCGGAACAATGAGCGTGGTAGTGGTGGAGCGGTTACGGCGGGGAATACACCTGTAATGGGCGGGGTAGGTGGCTCTGTATGTGGGGGAACAGACAATGTGGGGGCAGGCAAGGGAACTAAGGGTGGAGGAATGACGACAGGAGACTGTGGGAGTAGAAAGAAGTAGATTCGAAGAAAGTAACATCTGCAGATGTAAAGGACTTACGAGACTGAGGATCATAACACCGATACCCTTTCTGTGTCCGTGAATATCCCAGAAATATACATTTGACAGAGCAAGGAGAAAGTTTATCAAGATTAGGGGAATGGATACGGACAAAGCACACACACCCAAAGACCCTAGGAGTTATCCCAAATAAAGGCTTATCAGGGAAAAGGCAAGAATACGGAGTTTCCCCATGAAGAACAGTTGAAGGCATGCGGTTTAATAAGATAACATGCAGTGAGAACAGCATCTCCCCAATATGACTTGGGAACATGCATGTGTGTCATTATAGTCGAGCAACATCAAGGAGATGGCGATGTTTGCGTTCTGCCACGCCATTTTGTTGAGAGGTATATGGGCAAGAAGTCTGGTGTAAAATCCCTTTGGAATTACAGAAGTCCGAAACACTTTTTTGGACAAATTCAAGTGCATTATCAGTACGAAGGATGTGAATATTAACAGAGAATTGAGTGTAGATTTCATTGTAAAAGGAAGTAATGATAGTAGGGACTTGAGATCTATCGTTGAGTAAGTAGACCCAAGTCATTCTAGAATAATCATCGACAAAGGTGATAAAGTAGCGAAACCCACGAAGAGATTCAAAACGACATGGACCCCAAATATCAGAGTGAACTAAAGTAAAAGGAGAGGAACTATGTTTTTCGACTCGAGGTGGAAAACTAGCACGATGGCGCTTACCGAGTTCACATGACTCGTATTCTAAGCAAGCCAAATCAATAGGTAAAATTTTCAATAATGTAGGAAAGGATGGATGACCAAGACGAGAATGCCACTGAAGAGGGAAACCGAGGCAGAGAGGGGCACGAGCATCGACAGGGAGAGAGTTGTATCGAGAAAGTATAGACCACCACGCTCATGACCGGTACCAATCGTCCTCCGTGTTTGCAGATCCTGATCACACAGTAAGAAGGGTAAAAGGTTACGGAGCAATTGTGTGTTTTAGTAAGAGGATTAACAGATAGTAGGTTAACAGGGAACTTGGGGGCAAAGAGCACATTGGTTAGGGTTAGATAATCCGTGGGTCAAACTGTGCCGGAGCCAGATATAGGAGAGTAGGAACCATCAGCGAGGCGAACAGGAGGGAATTTTGGAGAAGTAGAGAAGGTTAAAAAGGAAGAACGATTACCAGTGAGATGGCTAGTAGCACCTGAATCTATCATCCAAGACTCACCGTGAGACGCAATAAAGGTACCCGGAGAGGAAGGTGAGGCAGAGGGAGCAGCAGGGCGATGGAGTAGCAACAGGGCGATGGAGCAGCGCCGGGGGCGGCGCGAGACAGCGCCTGAAGCGGCGTGGAACAGCGCTGGGAGGCGCGCGGAGCAGCGCTTGGAGCGGCGCGGCGCTGGCGGCGAGGGGAAAAGGTGGAGTTGTGGCGGTGGCGGGTGAGGGTGGGCGGGATTAGGGTTTCACTGATTGGGATTAGGGTTTCACTAATTAGGGTTTAACCCTTTTTTTTTTTTTTTTTTGAACCTGCTGTGATACCATGTAGAAAATAAGAATGGAAAAAGAGAATGTTGTATTTTACTATTAATCATTCCACCTCTATATATAGTAGTGGAATTTAGAGATGACTACAACTTAATGGATAATAACAAAGATACATATCTAAATAGATAACAATAGATAAACACAAATAGGAAAAGGATAATCACAAAATATTCTAACATGATTATTTCTAAGGCAGCTTCGGGGCTCCGTGATTCTTTGCTTGTGACATTGGGGTTCCAGGAAGGTCACCTTCCGGTCAAATACCTTGGTCTCCCACTATTTCAGCACGACTTTCTTTCGCAGATTGTCAACCATTACTTCAGAAGATTGACAGCCGCATTAAAGGTTGGGAAGGGGTCCAGCTCTCCTTTGCTGGACGGGTTCAACTTATCAAATCTGTTTTGATTTCCTTCGAGGTGTACTGGGCTACGACATTTATCTTGCCAAAGGGGATTATCAATGAGATGATTAAGCGTTTACGTACATTTCTTTGGAAAGGTACCTCTTCCAGTGGTTACCCTAAAGTGGCTTGGGAGGCTGTATGTCGACAGATTGAGGAATGTGGCCTTGGTATCAAAGATATTCTTGCCCTGAACCGTGCACTGATGAGTAAACACTTATGGGCAGTCATCAAACAGGATCGGACCTCTATTTGGGTTGATTGGATCATCCAGATTCGTCTTCGGGACTGCTCGATTTGGACAGTTAAGGATAACAAAGGAGCTTGGGGTTGGAGGAAAATGCTCTCACTTCGGCATTCTTTGGTGTCTCAAATCCACTTTTGCGTTGGAAATGGAGAATCCATTTCACTTTGGCATGATCCGTGGCACCCGCTTGGACCTCTCATTTCTCGTTTCCCCCGGGGACCTCAGTTGACCAGTACTGGACTTCTCGACAAGCTTTCTGTGGTTATTAAGGATGGGCAGTGGAATTGGCCTTTGATTACTGACATTGCATGCTTGGAAATCACTAACATGCTTCCCCCTATTTCGGAGGGCCCGGACAGAATCAGTTGGAAGTCTAAGGATGGCTCCTTCAACACCTCGCAGCTTACGAACTCTTCCACCACCGGGACCCAAGGTTTTCTGGTCCTCTCTGTTGATGGGTCCCTTCAAAATCCCGAAGAATTGCTTTATCCTTTGGCTTGCTATCATGGGGAGATTGTCTACATTGGATAAACCATGGCTTCACCATATTGGCGGGTATTGCATTCTGTGCCCGGATGGTGTCCCTGAGACACATGACCACCTTTTTTTTTCATGCTCGTTTTCCCGCCGTTGCCTCGCCACTATCCGACAGCAGATCCCACTTCCATGGCCCCACCGGGATTGGCAACATGGTGTTCAATGGGCGTCATCCAGATGGCGTGGAAAGCATGTGGTTAACGCAGCATATCGATCTTTATTGGCATCACTTGTCTACCACATCTGGCAGGAACGCAATTCTAGGCGCTTCCAGCAACGTAGTCGACCACCCTCGATTGTAGGCAGTCTTGTTGTGGAGGAGATTAGACAGAGGATCATTAGTGTCCCTTTACGAAATTCTATTAGCTCACTTGGTCTTTATAGAATATGGAAAATCCCTTGGCCTGTCGAGGGGTGTTCCATCTGACCTTTTTGTACTGTTTTAGTTTCTCTTTTTATATTAATGCAACTTACCCACACCGAAAAAAAAATGAAGATGATGACGAAGATAGCTTTGAGGACTATGAGACTGACAATGATGAATTCCGAGCTACATAATGTATATATTTTCAATAAAATATTTTTATTTTGCAATGTTCTAAGGAAAATGATAATATTTTTTTTAAATTTATTAATTAGAACAGTCAAATTATCATAAAAATTGTTACAACGACCGTTAGAAAATAAAACGGGATAAATGACGGGAAATAATTTTGTCACGGCCGACTTAGAATACACTGTTACAAAAGCCGTTGCTAATTAATAATTTTGAAATCAAAATAAAAAAATAATAGAAACATTAAATTCGAATGGCCATTACTACGACCATTACAACGGTGAATTTGAGGAGTCGTTACAAAAGCAGTTACAAAAATGAGCCACAAAAAATTTAGATTGGGAAATACTATATCTTTACATCCGGGCATCTGATCCATACCAAATTTAAATGTATACAAGTATATGTCTATGAAATCATATCAGATGGTATGATTTAAATCACATGGCCTAATTTAAAGATTCACTAAGTTGAATAATCAATATATACATTTCGGAAAGGATATTACGAATTCGTGTACCCAATAAGGATACAACTTCGCCAAATGGATTATTTTATATGTGAGATCATATCTGACGATTGGATCTGAATTTTGACAAGCTGATTAACCCATGCAGTTAAACACTGTAAGATAATAGTTGCATCAATGTAATACTAATATTTATAGATGTACAAATTTATCGCAAAATGCATACATGTATCAATGTCAAATGCAATATTTTTATTTTTTTAGTTTATTTTAATTATATTATTCCACATAAATTGTACGATTCCACAACACACAATTGTCGATCAAATGGTAATTTTTTTTAAAAAAATGATTTCAATAAACATAATTAATTATTTGGAATACTCTTTGCAACGGCTTTTGTAACGACATTGAGGAAAACGACTTTGTATCCATATTTTGTATTATCTTTTATAACGGTTTTTTACATGGCTATATTTTTGTGATTCCTTTTGTAATGGCCTATCAATTTTTGTAACTCCCCTAGTCATGATATTTTTTTTAGCGGCCATGGTTTTTCCAAAAATATTGTATATATATACAACACTTGGTCGATTTTTCTTCCCCTCTTCTTACTTCTTCTACCCTATTTTTTTCTCTGTGTTTATTCGCTTCTCCAGCCCCGACCCCCGGTCCCGGCCCCACCTTAACCGCTTGCCCCACCAATGTCAGCCCCCTGCCCCACCTCTCTCTCTCTCTCTCTCTACCACTCATTCTCCCTTCCCCCGCCCCACCACCACCTGGACCACCGTCGCACAACCAGGTAAGTTGTGTTAATTTTTTTATTTTTTTATTTTATTTATTGAACATTTATCGTAATATTTATTTAATTTATTCAAATATTTATTGTTAAATTTTGCAAAAAAATTTAAACAAATTTACATTTTAGTATTTTTTTTTAAAAAAAAATCTGCATTATTAAATAGATTTTTGCATTATTTTGAATTTTTCTGAAAATTTTTGCGGCTCTAACCAGGAGGGCGTCGAACTTGGAAATGGTATTCTTGGTTGGGATTTGAAGAAGTCCCCATCCAAGAGTCATTGGGAGAAGGCACTAGCCTTGACCTCCTGGGTAGCTAAGTGCACCTCCAAGGGTGCCGTGTTGAATCTCGGCAAGTACTTCTTCAAAGGTTCTCCATCCTTCTATCGAATTGTGAGAAGGCTGGGCTCAGTTTTTTGATGATTTTAGATACTGGAAAAATGGTGCAGAAAGAGAGATTGGAACTCCTAGAAACTTCCAATTGCATGTGTGAGCGATCGATTAAACCTTTGCTAGGCTGCCCTGGCTAAGGTAGTGACAAAGAAGCGACATTTGATCCTGTTTGGGTATCGATGCAAGAGGACCGCATTCTCAATGTGTGAAAGATGATCTTGTGGGACCGTGGTACCATCAGGGCTATAGCCAAAGTACGACAATTCATGGGTAGTTCGCTCGCCATCGCTCTTTCCTTGAAGGGGACACCCTACTGTTCCTTTGAGGGCGCTCCCGTAATATGGTACTGGACGTCTTGGAGGTCTTTCTATAGGCACTCCAAGTGTGCGAGCCATTGAGGAGGGACATCCTGCGGGGCTTGGAAGAGGGGTCCCTGGCCTCCTGCGACGAGCAGTGTAGGTAAAAGGGGAACCCTTTCACCTTTTTTCTCAAGGGCATCCACATATGAAGGAGTCACAACGCAAACTGGGGCTAGTGTCGCCTTTTCTCTTCATAAGGCCTCTGCGATCATTTGTTATATGGTCCCTTGGAGTGCTAGGGACAATTCACCTGAAGAGTTTTTAGAGGAGGTACTACAGCGTAGAGGCTAAACAAACTGGTCAGTAGGCCTGAGGGTCCTGGGGCTGTTATTCCACTAGAGGGAGCCAAGGGTGCCCCGGGCACAACTTGTAGGGCCTAGGCGCTACCAGGTATCTCCGCACTCTTCTACTTTGCTCAATGTGTTGCTAGTTGTTTCTATTGCTACTCACGTCTTTAACTCTGTGTTCCTACAGATGGTGCCACTTGACGCGTGCGAAAATACCACGGGTCCAATGGATGTGGATTATTGTTCAAGGCTTGGGTCGAAGTGCATGCGGTTCCTAAAGAGGGGCCTTCAAAGAGCACATTAGCACTTCGACGCCCATGTAGTATTGAATTCAAGGTGCAATAGAGCAAAAAATTAAGCAAATTTGATTAAAAATTGAGATACGGTGAATGAAGTTGATGGAAAGTGCAAGAATTCGTGATAGAGTGCTTAGAGAGAGCTTAGAAGATAATTTGGAGAGTAAGAGAGCCCTCCTCTACCTAGAGGGACCAAACCTAAATTTATAGGAAAGTGCCCGTGTCTACTAGGAGTCTATCTGACTCCCAATCTTCTTGCGGGGATTGGTTGAGAAGGTTGGATAAGGGGTAGGTTGTCCTTATCTGCAGCCGGATGTGCAGTAATAAGAGTCTCCTTCAGTCTTGGGAGACCCCTCGCCTGCAAGGAGTCCTAGCCACAAAGTCCCTCCTTGCTTACACTAGCCTTCTAGGGCTGATGTCGTCTGAGGTGGCTATTGACACGTGGTCGATTGGGTGCCACGTAAGAGAGTGAGTCGTCACGTGGGTTGCCCAAGCCTACGTGTTCCGGATCGGGAGTTGGGTTGTCCCCAATATCCTAGTCATTTTGGGCTGGGCCATCGCAAGCATACCCATCAAAGTGAAAGAAGAAACACTATTAAAAATTTACTCAGCTAATTTATAAATAATAATAATAATAATACAACTATTTAATTATATATTTATATATTTTAATAATAAATATATATCCGTATATTCGTGTATGATACATTGTAATTTTAATTAAAAGGAATAAATGATAAGAAATTATGAGTATCTGTCTTATTTATGGGCATATGTAATTTAATATTTTAATTCTATTTGCATGTTTTGATAGTAAACATGCAAAATACATGATCAAATAATTTGTCATGAACTAGTAAACATGTTGCTAGTTAGTCATATCCCCTGATCAATCACAACAAAATAACAACTTAATCTAAAGGGCAATTATCCTATACCACCTAGTAAATATGGTCTAACAATTTAGAGGAAAATGCCAATGGTACATAACTAAAATGCAATTAAACACTATAAAAAAAAGGAGTTTTGCAACAACATTTTTTGGAACGATCATGTGGCCTTTTTAAAAGGGGACGGTCTTAGTAGCAACTTTGAAATGAAAAATAATTGCTGATATCATATATTTTTTGTTTTAAATTAAAATTTGAATGTATATCATGAATTAAATTTTTAAGGGATAATTACACTCTCCTCCCCTGAGACTTGGTATAATTACACGTAGACCCCTTGTGGTTCGAGAAATTACACCTAGCACCCTTGAGGTTTGCCTACATCTAACAAATAAGTCCATCCGTTAGTTAAAATTTACCAAATTTTTGATATTAACAAAAAAATAAAAAAAAAATTATATTAGTCCTTGATTGACTTATTCCTGACTTGTTGAATGTCAAATAATTTTTTTTTTGGACTAAATTATCCTTATAACGGTGAGGGAGTGCCCAGGTCTGTTGGGGGTCTATCGCCCTTTCGAGATTTTCAAGCAAGTTGGTTGGGGTAGTTAGGATAAGGATAAGTCGTCCTTATCCATATCTAGGAGTAAGAGTCTTTGCTTCATTCCAGGGAGTCCTAGCCGCCAAGGAGTCCTTCCTTACATGTTTTGTCATTTTAGGACTGACGTGGTCCAAGGTGGCTGCTGACACCTGGGTTGATGAGTTGCTACGTGGGAGAGAGAGCCGCACGTGTGAGGGCCCTTTGGGCCGCTTGTTTTGGTGGGCCTTATTCATGGTTCGAGTCGGGGGATGTCCCAGGCCTCGAGTTCGGGGATGTCCTAGGCCTTAAGTTCGGGGCATATCATAGGCCTAGACCTTTGGTCTCCTGGGATTTTTATGGGCGTGGGATGTCTTGGGCCTTTCGGTGGGTATCATGGGCCTTCGATTTCTTTTTTCTTTTTGGGCGCTTGGGCCTCTTTGGGCCAATTTATTTTCATGCACATTAGTAGCCCCTCCCCCACTCTAATTAGTGGAGATTTCGACACTCATTAGAGTAGATGTTTTCAGGGGTGTGGTCCGAAGAGGGGATTCCTGCAGAGAATGTTATTAGTATAAGCATGCTTAGAAAAAGAAGACTTACGTCGTGCCTATACGGAGCAGAGCTTTTTATGAAGGTGCCACCGCGGAGGAGGGCTTAACAAGTGTCTTTTGTGCCTACTCGGATGTGGGCTTATTTTTCTGGAAGAGATGTTTAAATAATAAAAATATGTATATATTACGAATAGGTCTTACATAGAGCAAAGTTATTGTGCCTCGAAGGATAAGCGCTTATTTGAGAGGGGTCTCTTTAACATAGGGCCTAGGAACCTCTCTGAAAGAAGAATAAGCTGTCTGCCGGAAGCAGGGCTTAGATGCCTCCGTGGAGGAGGGATTAGGTGCCTGCACGGGACATAGCTTACAAATCTCCCGAAGAAGGACCTAGGTACCTTCACGAAGGAGGGTTAGGGTGCCTCCACAGAGGAGAGCCTTTGTGCCTGTATGGAAGGAAGGACTTTTTATGTGAAATATTACAGATATTCCCTAAGGAAAGCTTGTATGTGAAAGTTTATTCACTGAGGGGGATGCCTGCCTGGGCCAGCATGTGAGCCAATTCGGTGAATTTTTACTAACGGAGGGACTTATTTGTTACATGAAATCAAATCTCAGGGGTGTTAAACGTAATTTCGCAAACTACAGGGGATCTACATGTATGATGCATGAAAAAAATGCACGGGTCCAAAGGATGTGGACAATTATTCAAGACTTGGGACAAAGTGAATGCAAATCTTGAAGGATGGACCTGCAAAAAAGGAGTTAGCACTTCGACGCCCAAGTTAGTATGAATTTGAGATGAATTAAAATGGAAAAATTAAGTGAATGTGATGGAAAATCGTGATATAGTGAATAAGATTGGTGCAAAGTGTAAGAACACTTGATAATATGCTTAAAAAGAGCTTAAGATATAGTTCAGAGAGTGAGAGAGGCGTGAGAGATGTATGAAGGCTGTCTTTATCAGAGTATCTGGGTGTGTATGGAAATGTCCTTCATGTGGAAGACCAAGGCTGTATTTATAGAGGGAGCCCCCTCGTCTGCTAGGGGTCTATCCCCCTTTCGAGATTCTTGGGGAAGTTGGTTAGGATAGTTAGGATGAGGGATAAGTCGTCCTTATCTATAGCTAGAACTAGGAGTCTTTTTTCAGTCTAGGGAGATCCCTCGCCTGTAGGAAGCCTACCCGCTAAGGAGTCCTAGTTGCCAAGAAATCATTCCTTACCTGTTTTGTCATTTTAGGGTTGACGTGGTCTGGGGTGGCTGCTGACACCTAAGCCGAAATTTTTGTGAACCTTAATCAAGGTCCGAGTCGGGGGATATCCCAGTTCTCGAGTCCTGGGCAGTCCCATGCCTAGAGTCCAAGGATGTCCTATGTCTCATTTCCTCTTCTTGAGCTTTTTGGGCTGTCTGGCCCTGTCTAATTAGACTGTGGACTAGGCCATCCTTGGCCTCTTTGATTGTTATGAGCGTTGGATGTCCTGGTCCTCCTGGTGGGTATTATGGGCCTTTGATATCTTTCTTCTTTTTAGGCCGCCTGGGCTTCTTTGGGTCAATTTATTTCCATGCACATCAGATACAATTAGTAATGGTTTCGTCTAGAGCCATTATAATTTTTTTGTAACGGTTGAAATAGCTGCGGATGGAATTTTGTTTCAAAAGCCGTTCTAAATTAATAAAAACTTTTACAAAGTTAAAAGTGTACCATTCCAAGATTTCTTTTTTTAGTGAAACCTATATATATTTCCAGAATTTATCACAAATTAATTAACACATAAATACGAGAAACAAAAAAAAAAAATCTCAATTGTTACATGAATAATGATTCATCTCATCTAGGGGTGGCAATTTTTACAAGCGGGTGGTCGGGTTGCAGGTCTTAAGGACCAGCGCGCCCCAATTTAATTATTTAATATAATATATATATATATATATATATATATAATATTATATATATGTATATATATATATATTATATTACTTTATTTTGATATTGTAAATACTAACAAAATATTATATCATTCTATTTGTTGATTGTTAGGTATTTGTTTAACAGTTGATAAATTAAAAAATTATCCTGCAATAGTTAATGGGTCTATCAAATTATACCCGTCCCTGCTGGTTTGTACCGAGGTGGTGCGGGGTCTAAAAAGAATCGGGGCCGGGGAGGGGGGGGGGGGGGTTAGGTCCTTTTAGAAGTTGGCGGGACAAATCTTGAGTACACCCAATCTAGCTCTATCGCTACCCTTAATCTCATCCAATCTCAGTTTTGTGATTTCTCGCAAATTATCAACATCACAAAGTCCATGTAATTAATTATAATTAAAAAATAACAATAAGAACTTATTTAAGAGTTTAATATCTATGGAGAGAGACTTTGTGTGAGTTGATATATGAGAAGATAATTTCGATATATAGATAAATATACGATAGATTTTCAACTGTGATATATAGCCGTTGTAAAATAGCCATCAAAATTATCACAACGTTTAGCAATGGTTGAGCCAATCAAAATTTGCGACATAATGGATGGAATGTTACTGTTGCAATGTGTCTGTTGTTTTTCAAGGGGCGCAATGCTGTCGCAAAATCTATGTAAAATAAGGTCCAATTCAACTGATGAGAAAGTTCAAATCATCCGAAAATAATTGCATATTCTGATAAATTTTGAAATGAATTTTTGACAATTAGCTAAATCAGTCATCACATGTTCCAAAAAAAAAAAAAAAACCATCATCGTGGCAAAAATTCGTCAAAAGTTTCTGATAAAGTATGACCATCGCAAAAATTATCGAAAAATTTGATGATTTGCAATTGCAACATCATTTGCAAAAATTATTTATATTTATCATCTTTTTGTTATGTATAATATATATATATAATTATATTTGTGGAGTAATTAGTTAGCTCAAACTGGATTTAATATGGAGAGCCTCTTGGAATTTTATCTCAGTGAATTAGTCAAAGGCTACCAAACATAAAATTACAGCTGTGACTCCGCTTAGGAAGTACTGAAAGTCTTGTCAAAATATTCAACTATGGATTTAATTCGCATATTCTTCCACGTAAACACTATGCAAAATAAACATCAAATTATGATATAATTACACGTTTAGTCTCATGAAATAACGGTTCAATATTTTAATTTTTTGTTCTACGAAAATTTTTCAAAATAATTTCAAAATTTGTCAAAACTCAACACATTTTTAGAATTCTATTTTATGAAATCTTCAAAATATTTCAAAAATTGAGAAAAATCGATACATTTAGTCCGTAAATCCTATAAAGCATAGCACTAAAAATGTATGAATTTTTTTTTTTTTTTAATTTTGAGACTATTTTTAAAAATTCCGTAAAATAGAATACTAAATATATTTAATTTATTTAATTTTGAAACCACTTTAAAAGTTATGTATAGTAAAAGACTCAAAATATTGAATCCCTATTTTATAGGACTAAAAATATAATTTTGTATCAAATTAACATTGTCAAAAAGTAGCTAAGAAAAATTCTTATTCGAAATTAGGTTCCATCGAACCAATTTAATCACAAAGTAAATGTATCATACTTGTTCTGTGATTAGTCATTTTTCTTAAATTGTACACTAATTACATGATAAGTGTATTGTATTTATTGTGTAATTGATTCAAATTTGACTGAGTCAGATTAGACAGAATCTCCCAAATAGGTAGGTCTTCTCTTGTTCTTCTCAATATAAATAGTAATTCCTCGTAGCAAGTTTCTTAACTCAACTTGAAAATCAGTGGTGTATCCAAGAAAATGGCGCTGAAAGTCCTTTCAGCTCTGGACTCCGCCAAAACTCAGTATTACCACTTCAAGGCCATCGTCGTCGCCGGAATGGGCCTCTTCACCGCCCCTATGACCTCTTCTGCATCCCTCCCGTCATGAAACTCTCGGCCGCATCTACTACAACCACCGCCCTCGCTACGAAGTCCCTGCGCAGTCACCTCTGCCATGCTGGGCACCGCTCTCCTCGGCACCGTCATCGGCCAGCTCGTGTTCGGCCACCTCGGTGACCGCGTTGGCCGCCGCCGCGTCTACGGTCTCTCCCTCCTGTTAATGGTGATCAGCTCCATATGCTGCGGTTTCTCTATGGGCACGTCCAGGACCTGCGTCCTGCTTTCCCTGGGGTTCTTCAGGTTCATGCTCGGGGTGGGGATCGGCGGCGACTACCCGCTCTCCGCCACCATCATGTCGGAGTTCGCCAACCGATGGAAGCGCGGAGCGTTTATAGCGGCGGTGTTCTCGATGCAGGGGTTCGGGATTCTTGTGAGCTCCACCGTGACGATGGTGGTGTGCACCGTGTTCGATAAAGCAACGAACGCATCCCCGGGTCATGAGACGCCGGAGGTGGCGGACTTAGCATGGCGGCTGATATTGATGGCCGGGGCGGTGCCGGCAGGGCTGACGTTTTACTGGCGGATGATGATGCCGGAGACTGCCAGGTGATTGTACAACTGAGTATTAATCATGATTTATAGTTTTTTTTTTTTTTTGTAATTGAATTTTTTGATTTAGACCTCATAACATCATATTACTAATTCTACATTTTATTTTTTCCTTGCACTGTAATGGTGTATACAGAAATTAACTTTTATCACAATTTACACCATGAACAAATTAAAAATACTTTAGTTTGCACTTTACTCCTATAATTTTTTATGATTGTAAAATGGTCCTTCAACTTTTTTAATTTTGCAATTTTGGAACATATAATTGATGAAAATATTTCAAAGTTGGTTGGAATTATGATGCCATTTTTCAGCTAGTTTTGAAAATCTTGACCAATTTTATTTTAATATTGCAAAACTTTAAAAGATAGAGAACTATTTTACAACTTTAATAAGTTGCAAGAGTAAAATGCCACAAAAATATAATTACGTATAGAACTAAAATATAATTAACCCCTGGTAAAAAAAAATACCTAAGCTCAAAACATAAATTTAATCTTTTATTATAAATAAATATTACATCTCATATTGTATTATATATATACATCATTTATACTAATATAAAAAGGAAAAAGATTCCATACTCACAAATATCAATTAGTAACACTACCCCACCAATTTTTTGTAAAATAAAAAATGCCTTTCAACTAATAAGATAACTATCTTATTCAAGTTTTCAAATTATATTTACTAATAAATTTATTTTATTCTATTTTATTAATATAATGTAGTGATTTGTATAATTTGCTCTTATTTATAATACCATCTCATACATTTCCCTTAATGCACCATTTAACTACAATATTTGGACATGATGGGGTTTCAACTTCAAACAGGTATACAGCATTGGTGGAGAGAAATGTGGAGCAGGCAACCAAAGACATGCAAAAGGTGCTATTAGTTTCACTTAGCCAAATTGATAAATTACAAGAGGAAGAACAACAAGAAGGATTCCCAAACAACATCTCACCACCGTCTAATAATTATTCTCTTCTCTCCAAAGAGTTCCTTCGCCGCCACGGCCGTGACCTCTTCGCCTGCGCCGCCACTTGGTTCCTAGTCGACACGGTTTTCTACAGCAGCAACCTCTTCCAGTCCCAAATATACCATGGCTACCTCCCCGACCAAGGAAACGTAAATGCTTTCCAAGAAGCATTTCACGTTGCAAAACTCCAAGCCATCATAGCCATCTGCTCGACGATTCCAGGTTACTATGTCACTGTCTGCTTCATTGATCGCATAGGGAGAGTGAAGATCCAGATGATGGGGTTTCTCTTCATGGGCTTAGGCTTGTTGGCCATAGGAATCCCGTACAACGTATACTGGCATGATAACACCAACATAGGATTCATGATCCTATATAGTCTAACGTTCTTTTTCTCCAACTTTGGTCCCAACACGACCACTTTCATCGTCCCTGCCGAGCTTTTCCCTGCACGTTTTCGGTCAACATGTCATGGGCTATCGGGGTCTGCTGGGAAAATTGGGGCAATCATCGGCTCCATCGGCTATCTATGGGCATCGCTTAGCGAGAGAGAGGATGGGTATGGAAAAGGTATTGGGATGACGGCGTCATTGGTGGTGCTGGGTGGGGTTTGTGTTATGGGAACTGTTATCACACATTTGTTCACGTTTGAAACTATGGGGAGATCATTGGAGGAGAATGAGAAGGAGGATGAAATGAGTGGTGTGTGTTTCTTGAGGAGCATTAGGATTCCATTTACTCAACCACAATCGTATGGAAATATTTAATGTTTAGTATAATATGGTTTCAACGTGAGCAAATTGTAATAATTTTACCCCTTTTTTGTCCTAGATTGGATATGTTTATGTTTTTTTTTTTTCTTTTGGAACACGGAAATGTCTGTTTCTTGTATTGCTTTTATGGATAAAATTGAATTTTTCAATAACAAAGGGGGCGATGAACAACAACGATTACTTAGGATCAGCTTGGATTTTTCTCTTTATGCAGAAGCTCTTAGTAGGATGTTACAGATGGCAGAGGAATGGATTGACATTAAGGGAATTGTTGTGGCTAGGGGTGTCACACTCATTTTTTGCAGATGACTATATCATCTATTGTCAAGCTACCAAGGATCCTCTAAGACACATTCAGTCGATCCTACGAGTGTATGAACATGCATCAAGACAAGTTGTTAATTTTCAGAAATCGGAGGGGATGTTTAGTACGAATTGCGAATAAGAGCTATGTTACTATTTGGCTAACATCCTTAATGTCCAAGTGGTGTCAAGGCTGAGGAATATATGGGTTTCCCAAATACAGTTGGTCGGTCAAGAAAGGAGGTTTTTGCAAATATTCCTGACCACATTTAGAAGAAGAAGATACTTGGTTTAAATGAAAAACTGTTATCGGAAACGGGACAAGTTCTTATTAAATTTGTGCTTCAGAGGATTCCCACGTATGTCATGTGTTGCTTTCGTCTTCCAACATCCCTCTTCTCAGCGAATCGTATAAAGCTCGTTACTATCCAAATTCAGACTTCTTTCATGCTAGTACAGGCTTGAAACCTTCGTTTTCGTGGAGAAGTGTTCGTATTTTTTAGCTTTTTGAAAAAAAAAAGGATTGATGGTTGAAGGAATATTGGTTTGAGATTTGGAGAACAAGGCTAGAATAAGAATAGTTAAAAATCAACAAAAGAAGAGCAAGTGAGCTAGAACTTGAAAAATGATAGTTTTAGTTTGTTGCAATGCTTTATTTCTCACTTCTACAAATCCTCATACTATATGCCTATTTATACTAGCTCATAGAAGCTTCTTGAAATTGTATTTGTGGCTACAATTAGAAGCTTGCTCAAGAAGCTTTGAACTCTCTAAAATTTTGCTAAAAAATTATCTAGGATTTTTTCTACAATTCTCTAGAAAATATCTAAGATATTTATTTGTAATGAAACACATTAATCTTCTAATACTCCCCCTTAATGTGTTTATGGCAGACTCGATCTTCGTGCGTAGTTCTTCGAATTTGTTTCGTGATAGTGCTTTAGTATATATATCCGCTAGTTGCTCTTCAGTGCTGCAGTACTTGAGTTCAATCTCTTCTCTGGTAGTTGCTTCTCGCAGAGAGTGATACTTGATGTCAATATGTTTAGTTCTATTATGCTGCACCGGATTTTTAGTTATGGCTATTGCTGACTTGTTATCACAATAGATTGTCGTGGGCTCTTCTTGTTTCTCTCCCATGTCTTCTAAGATCCTTCTAAGGCAAGTGGCTTGATTTGATGTTGCAGCAGCTGCAATGTATTCTGCTTCCGCTGAGGATTGTGCCACAGTAGCTTGTTTCTTGGAAGCCCATGTGAATATTCCTGACCCAAGTGAAAAAGTGTAGCCTGATGTGCTTTTCATGTCGTCCACTGATCCTGCCCAATCAGTATCTGTGTATCCAACCAACTTTGCGTCATTTGTGGACTTGAACCATATTCCATAATCTTTCGTATCTCGTAAGTATCTTAGAATTCTTTTTGCTGCTGCATAGTGTACTTGGCTCGAACTCTGCATAAACCTTGATAGCAGACTTGTGGCGAACATAATATCTGGTCTTGTGGCAGTTAGATATAGTAGGCTTCCAATTAGACTTCTGTAAATGGAGCCATCGACTTTTTGTGATCCATCTTCTTTCTTATACTTTTCGCCAGTAACCAAAAGAGTAGTAACTGTCTTGCAGCTTTCCATTTTGAACTTCTTAAGTAGAGTCTCCGTGTACTTCCTTTGACATATAAATATTCCCTCTTTTTCTTGATTTATCTCAATTCCGAGGAAGAAATGCATTAGGCCAAGGTCACTCATCTCGAATGTCTTCATCATGTCTTCTTTGAAGTCTTGAATCATCTTCTCATTGTTTCTTGTATATATGAGATAATCTACATATAAGGAAACAATTAGTGTATCGTTACCTTGACTCTTTATGTAGAGAGTAGGCTCGCTCAGGCTCCTCCGAAATTCTCGATCCATGAAGTATTTATCTATTCTGTTGTACCAAGCTCTTGGTGCTTGTTTGAGCCCATAAAGTGCTTTCTTTAACCCTAAAGACTTTTTCTTCAAAACTTTTTACTATAAATCCTTGAGGCTGTTCCACATAGATTTCTTCATCGATATAACCATTTAGAAATGCAGACTTTACGTCCATTTGATGTATTTTCCACTTCTTATTTGCTGCTATTGCGCTGCTATTGCAATAAGAGCTCTTATTGTATCTAAACGAGCTACTGGAGCAAAAGTTTCAGTGTAGTCAATACCTGGTAGTTGAGAATATTCTTTTTGCTACAAGTCGAGCCTTGTGCTTCTGTATTGATCCATCTGCATTCAGCTTCGTCTTGTAGATCCATTTTACTCCAATTACTTCTTTGTTTTTTTGGCCTGTCTGTGAGCTCCCATGTGTTGTTCTTTTCAATCATCTTGATTTTTTCTTCCATTGCTTGGACCCATACTTTATGTTTTATAGCGGTTTCAAAACTCTATGGTTCCAACATGATGAAGTTGCATGTTCGTATATATCACTATGAAGCTTTGTCCTTCTTGGCGGGGTTTCTTCCTCAATCTCTTCTGATGGTGGTGGCCTTCTGGGTGATCCTGGTGCTTCTTGACTCTTCCTTTCCATTTCTGCTTGTCTGTTCCTTCTTGTTGTTGTTGCGGAGGTGTCTCTTTAGGAATCATTACACTTGTCTTTCTACTTTTTCTTCATCCCAGTTCCACATGGCATCTTCGTCGAACTCAACATCTCTACTGATAATTAGTTTCTTGGTCTTTAGGTTGTAGATTCTGTAGCCTTTTGACTGTGTGCTGTAGCCGAGGAAGATCCTTTTCTCTGTCTTCTCCTCAGCTTATGCCTTTTCTCTGTTGGAATATGTACATAGCAGATACTGCCGATACTCTTAGATGCTTAGCTGAAGGTTTCTTGCCGCTCCACGCTTCTATCGGAGTCATGTTTTGAACCGCTTGGTGGGACACTTGTTGAGTAGATAGACTGCAGTGTAGACTGCTTCTGCCCAAAAAGCTTTTGGCAAGTGTTTCTCCTGCAGCATCAATCTTGCCATTTCCATGACTGTTCTGTTCTTTCTTTCTGACACTCCATTTTGTTGAGGATTATAACTGACAGTAGTTTGATGTTCGTTACCATCTTCTTCACAGAACTTGTCGAATTCTGAGTTGTTATATTCTTTTCCTCGATCGCTTTGAGAACTTTTATGCTTCGACCACTTTGTTTCTCACCAGATTTTTGAACTTCTTGAAAACCTTAAAGACTTCGGATTTTTCTTGCATGAAGTATACCCAAGTCATTCTGGAGTAGTCATCGATGAATAGGATGAAATATCTGTTTTGTTCATGTGATGGTGTCCTCATTGGACCAGACGTCAGTATGAATGAGTTCCAAGACTGTTTTAACTCTCCAAGAGGTTCCTGAAGGGAATGGCTTCTTATGTTGTTTCCCTTGTAGACAGGCTTTGCAAGCTCCCTCGACAGTTTGGATTTGTGGTAAGTCTGTCATTATTTTCTTTTGATGTAGTATTTTTAAGCCTTGGAAGTTGAAGTGACCAAGCCTCCTGTGCCATAGCCATGACTGGTCCTCTTGTGCTTTCATAGCTGTGCGGCCCATATATTGGAGATGTATTGGAAACATCTGTGTTCCTTCATTCTTACTTCCGCAATTTTAAGAGTTTTATCTTTGTTGTCATAGATGTGCATGAATCTCCTCCAAAGTGTAGAGTATATCCTTTCTCCATCATTTGGCCAACACTGAACAAATTTGTTCTTAGGTTAGGGATGTACATAACATCATTAATGATGCGCGTACCTTTTTTTGTGTTGATAGCGACTGATCCTTTTCCTTCGACTTTCACGATATGATTATCCCCAAGTTTGATGTTGTCTTGAATGACTCGTCCAGTGTTTGAAAAGCTCCTTTGTTGTATGCCATATGGTTGCTAGCGCACTATCAATATACCATGTAACATCCCCTGTTTCGGCTACTGAGTTGCATGTGTAAATAGTTGATCACTGCTATTATTTTCTTCTATGCAGTTAGCTTGATGATTTTCTTTGAGACTACAATCTTTTTCCACATGTCCAAACCTCTTGCAATTTCGGCATTGTGGTTTTCCCGAAAGTAACAATCCTTCTCAAGATGATTTGTTCTTTTACAAATACGACATGGTATGTATTTTCCTTTATTCTGCTTCTTCTTGTCTCCCATTGTACTTTTAAATTTTTTCTTCTTTTCTATTAGAATTATGAGATCTCATATTTAATTTAGATTGAAAAGTATTTTCAAGAGAATTTTCTTCTTGCCTACTTCGCCTTTTCTCATATGCTCAAGTGACCAACTAACTCGGTGACAATTAGTGTGGTGATATCTTTTGTTTCTTCAATAGTTGTTACTATTGGGTCATACTTCTCAGTGACACTTATAAGCAATTTTTCTACGACCCTTTTTTCTGGTATATCCTCCCCATAGGCTTTTAGTTGATTCACCAATTCACGTACTTTTGTATAATATTCATCAATCGTCTCAGAATTCTTCATTTTCATATTCTCAAAATCTCTTCTAAGAGTTTGGAGTTTAATGATACGCACATTTGCACTGCCTTAATATTCCTTCTGCAAAATGCTCCATGCTTCTTTTGCCGATGTAGCAACACTAATTCTTGAATAATATGATCTGCCACTGTTGTTTGGATATAGTATAAAGCCTCTGAATTCTTTGCCTTCTTATTCTCCAATTTACCTTTCTCGGGCGACGACGAAGTGGAACTATCCTCCGGCAGAGTAACCCCTTCTTCTACTATCTCCCACAGTTTTTGAGATTGAAAGTAAGTTTTCATTTTAATGGCCCAGTAATCATAATTTTGGCCGGAGAAAATGGGGACTGAAATTTGTTTGGCTAATGAGAACATGGTGGTTGGACAATACAATTAGTTTTGATAAGAAAGTATTTAAGATAAGAGTATACGCCCAGTATACGTCGGACGAGGCTCTGATACCACTGTTAGTATTTTAGCTTTTTGAAAAAAAAAGGATTGATGGTTGAAGGAATATTGGTTTGAGATTTGGAGAACAAGACTAGAATAAGAGTGGTTAGCTAAATCAACAAAAGAAGAGCAAGAGAGCTAGAACTTGGAAAATGATAGTTTGTAGTTTTTGCAATCCTTTCTTTCTCACTTCTACAAATCCTCATACTATATGCCTATTTGTACTAGCTCATAGAAGCTTCTTGAAATTTTATTTGTGGCTACAATTAGAAGCTTGCTCAAGAAGCTTTGAACTCTCTAGAATTTTGCTCAAAAATTATCTAGGATTTTTTCTACAATTCTCTAGAAAATATCTAAGATATTTATTTGTAATGAACACATTAATCTTCTAATAAGAAGTCTTATATCGACCCAACTGCTCTTAATTGCAGGTTGTCCGAATGGTACCTCAGTATGTATTTCAATCAATGGTTGTATCCCTCGGCTTGACTTTTTTCGTCCACTTACTCCTCCTACGATCCTAACAGAATCTGCTATTGTTGACTCTCTCATTTCTCAGGACTCAAAAAGTTGGAATTCGGAGTTGTTAGAATAGATTTTTCTGTGGAGGATGTCATGCTTATTTTCTCCATCTCGCTTTCTTCGTCGATATCATGAGACCGTATCATTTGGCATTTTTCTAAGTCTGGAAAATTTTCTGTTCGTAATGCCTATAACCTGGCCAAGAAGGCGGACGAAAGACTGTTGGGTTTGACGGTTCGTGAATCGAGTGGAGAATCAAAATAACTGGATTTTTTTGTGGCGAACAAATTTGGCGAATAAAGTGAAGGTTTTTCTTTGGAGACTCTGTTGAACTTCCTACTACTCAGAATCTTAAATAACAAAGGTTCAACAAGAAGGACGCCCACTTTGTGGTGTGGAAGAGAAAAATGAGAAATATACCATGCTGGAGTGTGATGTTGCAAGGCAAGTTTGGGCGTCAAATATCCTTGGCGAACTGTGTCGAGTTGGACTGATTCGACAAAGGTTTGTGTAAGATTATGTCAGGAACTAAGAACAGAGGGTTTATATTTTGTGTAAGATTGGGGTCTATGGAGAAATAGAAACAAACGTTTGATGCAGGGGCTCCATTCAGACACCTGAGGAGTTAATATTGGCTTGCATACATATTTTGCAGTCATTTACAGATGCCCAACAAATACATCAGGGTATAGGGCTTAATTTGTTTTTCCTCTCCTGCTTTCTATTGGTGTGTTTAGCTGGATTTATGTGAATGGGGATGTCTCTAATGTTGGTCTACTCTTGGCTATCTAAGCTTGTGTACTCTAAGTTTAGTGAATGGAAAAAAAAAAAAAAAAAAAAAGGAACACCCAACTACAGGGTGGTAAATTTGTTAGCTCATAATTTGTTAATTTTGAGAGATGAGAAAGTACAGCGCAACAGATTTATAGAGAGACATTCTAATCAAACCTTGAAAGAGTGTGTATTAAAAATGTTTGATTACACAAAATATTTACTTCTCTAACTCTCAACTCAACCTATATTCTATAGAAGTAAAGTCGCGGGAAGAAGCAAGAAAACATAACTCTTGAAGTAATCACACAAACTATACACGTGGCAAACAACTGGAGCTGCCTACTTAGAGAACATAATACAGAAAGAAAAAAAATGGGTTGCTAAAAAGTACCACACTCTCTCCTAGAGCTCTTGAATCTTTAAGCTGATATCTTCATCATATATCTGCAGCCACCCCCCCAAAAGTTGGAGGCGAAATGGTATCCATGAGTGCCAACTTGAAAATGATGGAAGTAAAATCTACACCTGCAAGATCCTTTGTAAAGATCTTATCTAGCAGTGGTCTACTAGCAATATAGGTGGGAAAAATAAGACAAACTTTATATTTACCGCGCACCATATGACAATCAATGTCTTAATGTTTTATGCGTTCATGAAAAAAAGAGTTCTCCATTATATGAATTGTAGCTTGGTTATCCACCAAAAATGGTATATATCGGGGACAACAACTTGGAACTCCTGAAGAATATAAGAAAGCCAAGTATGTTCACAAACGATTGAAGTGATGGCCCGATATTAGCCTTGGCTGAAGATTGTGACACATTATTTTGCTTTTGGTTTTCCATGAAATCAAGGAAAGGCATAGAAAGATGCAATATTCAATTAGATATCTTCGACAGTCTAGACAAGACTCCCATTAGCATCAGAATAAACCGCCACCTTCAGATCACAAGAGCTGGAAAGAAGGGGCCCTTAGTAGGGGTGCCCTTAATGTACTGTAGGACATGAAGGGTTGCATCCTAGTGTTGTTGTGTTGAGCACTTGATGAATTGAATGAGTTGTTGGACGGCATGCGAGATGTTTGGACGTGTGAATTCTAAATAGAGCAATCGTCGAATGAGTATATGATAAGCCTCAGGATCGGCAAGCAATCCTTCAGCATCTTGAGTAGGTTTAATGGCTTGTAGAAGATGAGTCGAGACAGATCAAGCCTGACAGACCTGCACTTATAACAATGTTAGTAGCATATTTCCTTTGTCAAATAAAGGTGCTAGAAGTAGATTTTGTAATTTCAAGTCCTAAGAAAATTTAGCATGTTACAAATTTTTTACTGTAAAAAGGTCATTTGCGTAAGTCTTCGCTTTCTCGTATCAAAGTCTCGTTGTGTCTGTAAGTAAGATTTCATTTACATACACAATCAAGGCCAAGAGTTGAAAATCAGTATCCTTGACGAACAAACAGGGTTCATGTACCAATTTCATAGTGAACTCATTGTTCCATTGTCGAGATACTTGTTTTAACCTGTATAGTGAACGTTTTAAATGACATACCAGTCTCAGTTTTATCTCATACCCGTCCAGAAAGCAGTGCAAGAAAGCATTACCGATATCTATTTGGTGAATAGGCCATCGCTTAGCTGAAGCAACAGCAAAAAAACTCTTACTGTAACCATTTTATCCTGGCTACTTGATTGACTCCTTTAGCCACTAATCAACCCTTGCACATATCCAAAGGCCCATTAGGTTTCAACTTCACCTTGTAAACCCACTTCGGCCCATGGCTCATTTCCTTGTGGCAAAGGTTTAAGCTCCCAAGTTTTTTTTATGTAATGCCTCCAATTCCTGTCTCATTGCCTCTTTCCATTTGACACTTTAATTCGGCTTCAGTATAATTACATGGCTCTTGCATAACTTGGCAAATTTGGTTAAGTAGCAGTAATGTTGCGGGGAGAAACAAGAAAACGTGACTCTGAACTAACCTAACAAATGATACAGGTGACAACATACGTGGCAAAACCAGGGCTGGAGCGACCTACTTGGAATATATAATATGAAAGAAAAAAAATGGGTTTGCTTAAAAAGTTTGACGATCTCTCCCTGGATACCTCTTCAAATCTTCAACTAATGTCTTCCGCATATTTCTGCAGGGGATTTGAAAATAGGACCCATTAGAATAACTAAATTTTGTTGGAATGTATGCAAATATGGAGAAATTAAATTAGAAATTTGGGTAAAAAAAATGGTAAAATTTACATTTTTCGGTCCTGTAACTTTAGATCGTTAGCATTTTAGTCCTGTAACTTACTTCATTTACACATTTAAGTCCTTTTTTTTACGAATTTAGTCCTTAGCATCTCACATTTGTTCTTTTTTGGCAAATTTAAATCCTGTATTGCAATTTTTTGTCCTAACGACTCATAGTTACGGATCAAAAATGAGATTTATTATAGTTTGAATGGAACCAAATTTGTCAACATAGGTACTAAATTTTGTCAAAAAAAGGACGCAAATGTGAGATGCTCAAAGACTAAATCATCAAAAAAAGGAACTAAATGTGTAAATGAAGTAAGTTAGCAGGACTAAAAGTGCTAACAGACCTAAAGTTACAGGACCAAAAATGTAATTTTGCCTAAAAAATTGTTTAGTACACTAACTTTGCCCTTGGTTCACCCATTTTAGTCCATTAATTTTGCCAATATTAGTTTCAGTCCATTATCTTTCAATTTGGTCCATCAGCTTAATTTATGACATTTTGCCTTCCAATGGAAATAGCTTAATAATCTATTTTCATGATCTAAAACAGCCAAACATGCTTTGAAATAAAAATAAGTCTCCATATTCATACCTTGGTTTGACCGTCTTGGTCCCGAGTATTCCAAGTCATCGGTGTTACAGACATCCTCCAACCACACTACCGCAACAGATGGTTCGCAAGCACCTGGCTCCTTCATCAACAAAATAACACAGCCCTATTACGTTTCCTACCTTAGGGCGTAGAAGATACTCAAAATAAAGACTTAACAAAATTTTGATAAACAGGTTGAACATAAGCCCTTTCTTTATTGAAGAAAATTTGAAATATTACATAAATATTTTTTCTCTATAGAATAAGACAACTATATAGCCTCTCATATGAAAGAGGACTTGACTCTTTGGGGAAATCCTCGTAAAATTGAAAACTTCAACATTATAAAGATTTTGAAAAACTTGAAATACAATGCTTTGAAGAGTTGGGAGAAATTTCTAATAGTCCCCATCTGCTTCGTTGCTTCCTTATTTATAACTACCTGTGGACTTCAAACTTATTCTTTGATGACGTCATTGCATTCATCATCACTTTATTTTTTTTGGCTGACGTCATTGTGTTCGTCATCCCTCATCATTTCCGGTTGGCATGATAGCTTGTCAACCACGTGCTTGCTAACTGGCTCTCATACTTTGATGTTGGCCCTTATCGTTTCCTGCTGACAGTCTTATCCTTGAATTTGTATGTCCTTATTTTTTGTAAAAATTCTTTCTTTTACCCTTGTCCTGATTTAGTTCGGTTTTTCCTAAGTGACCGGAATTTTTGCCCCTAACAGGGGCATCTTTTGTTTCACAGCAAGAGCATATATGGTTATACCAGTGCCCAACATGCATCATGTTTCATGTCTTCATCATTGTTGCTTTTGTTGTTGGCAGCTTATTTTCCCATATTAGCAAATTTTTTTCTTCTCAAACAAGCTTTCAGCAAATTTAGTGTTTTTTCCTCTCATGGAGTTTAGCAAGAAGGATCCATTCACTTTATTTAAGAAAAATTTGAATGAATAATTGACCTTGACCATCTCAGTGAAACAAACCCATAAAACCCAAGATCTCATGGTGGAAATGTCATTTTTGCTAATTGATGACACCAACAGAGCTTCTCTTGAGGCAACTTTGATTTGTTTGAAAGCTACCATGTCTGGCCTCTGCAGCTTCATGAAATGGAATGTTGGGTGAGACCTTTTTCCTAGGGTTTCTGGAGCGACTGATACGAATTTTATCTCCAGAATATCTCCTCTTTTTAAGTGGGGGTTGTTTTGCTATGAATCATAGACTGGCCCATCCACTCAGAAAGCTTTGATATTTTCACAAAACTCGGTGACATAGTATGAACTGAAGTCAAAGTTCCAAAATCATACCCCCTCGAACATCTTCTTGTTTGGACCCCTCTATCATCCAGATTCTGTTGTATTTTTCAGATGTTTCGATGATGGTCTTGCTTGGATTTACTCCTTTGCGGAAAATTAATTTTTTCCACATTCGTTGGTGTACCTGCCAAGCAGAAGAAGAAGATATCAACTCGTTAGTATTAGCCTTAGAGGTGCCTGTCATTGGCCTAAGACTAATCTCCCTCTTTGACCCTAGAGGTGCTGGGTTGACATGAATCATCAGGAGTTTGCACCTCCTATGACCCAATTGTTTTCGTTTCACCAGAGTCTAGTGATAGTCTTGTACAAACGGTACTTGATTCCGACGCTACAGGTCTAGAGCCCTGCACTCTAAAGGCATGTTTAGGATCATGCTCCCTCAACTCGTGAGTCATCCTTGAGGGTGATTCCTTTCGAATTGATTCTTTCAAAATCGTTCTATAATAAAATAGATGCTAACAAATAACTCTTTATTATGACCTGAACAGTGTGAAGATCAACTCTTTAAATTATCATAATTACGCTCAAGAGATACAATAATATGTTGTGGTTCTTCTTTCCAATTGGAAAGATACAATAATTAATGGATTATCATTCTTTCCGACAATGATTTCAAGTTGCAAGGCTGTCCCACCTTCGCCCTCTCCTCCGAGCTCCTCAATGAGATTTCAACAATCCATTTTGAATTTGTTGTTCTTTTTTTTAGTTAAAAAAAAAATCAAATTTTCTCGTTTTTTCATGAACAATTGCATGTATTTCAACATATTTTTTATATTTCGATGGACTTTTTTAAGATCTTTTTACTATTTTTGAAATTAATTTATTATTTTATCCAAAAATATTTAATATTTGAACTAAAAAAGTAAAATTTATTTTTTGAGTGAAAATATTAAATAAATTTTTTTATTATAATAAATTTAATTTTTAAAATTATGTACACTCAAGATAAATTATTAATTTTTTTTTAAATTAAAATTTTATTTTATTTGAAAATATATCAATAATGTATCATATGATAAATTTAATACATTCATCCTATAATTAACTTGAACTATGTTGTATGTATGTACCCAATCAGAGCCGGAAACTCCCTGTTTCTTGACATTTAAACGCACAGAGTCTATTAGCATACGGTGGACGAATCTTTCAGAAAGTGGAGGGTTTTAACATAATAATACCTGCAGCGTTTAGACTTGTGGAGAAACAAATGAAATTTGGCAACAACAATTTTCAACAAAAAGGGTTAACCAGTCCTTATTCCTTAAGCATGAATCAAGTCAAATAGTTTCCAACAGATCAACAACGTCAGATAGATGAAAGAAATCAACACGATACACGACAACGATGATCGATCGGGACCTAAACGAGAGAGGAATTCATCAGGTCACTTGGTTTTGGTCGGAAAGGAGGCCATCTTGTTAATGCCGCACGTTCCAGCAGGCTTCCCAGTGTTTCTCTTCATCCTGATGTACCCTTTCTCACCCCATGTCGGCCCCCACGAGTTCTTCACGATGATGTAGTCCAGTCCTTTGCTCGACCCGTACCCCACGGCTGCCACTCCATGATCAAGCTCCGTTCCACAGTGCCCGTCAAATACACCCTGCATCCTCCCATTTACGCATCATTGATTGATTTAAAAATATTGATTCTATTGCGTACTGGATATTCAAATTATAGTACATTGGTTGATTTAAAACTATCTCTTTATAATTAAAAAAATAATTCTGACATATTATAACCACTAAAAGTTTTAATAATTAATATTCCATCAATTCCACAAAGAAAAAAGCTTGAGTTTTCATTCTTGATTTGCCTGGCAAATTTGTAACCTTTTTTTTTTTTTTTTTTTTTAATTTTCAACCAAAAATAAAAAATGTCGTCCTTTTATGCGAAGCTCGATTGGATTTTCTATTATAAATACTAAGTACTGTATCTTTTATTTCATTTATTGATATATTTATATATGTTAAACGGAACAAAAGGTGCAACATGATTTAAAATAGAAAATTCAATCCTGTCTGGTCTATCTTTTTTAGAATAATCATAAAGATAGAAAAAGATGCATGTTCGTACCCCGCTGTAGAACTGGAAATCTCTGCCAGAAGCTTCAATGGCGACACTCAACGGCTGGTTCGCCAGTGCTTTCAAGAGACTTTGCTCGTCGTTTGCTGGTACATCGTTGTAGCCGCTGATCGTGACTATTTCGGACTCATCCTGAAACAGTTTACAACAATGATCAGTTCATAGTTATTGCTCGATGTGATGATTATAAATGACTTATAACTTTAAAATCATAGTTTTGGCCCATCGGTTGATTAAGATTTGTCATGATTTTTAAGCCAAAACATTTGCTATGGTTAATATTTTGGCTTCTCTTATAGAAACAAGGACTAATAATCGTTGCGTATCTTTGGTTAATTAGTGTTTTGTCATGTTTATTTACTTTTTATTATGATAATTAATCATAACATAAAATCATATTTCTTCTACGACGTTGATAAGTTTCGTTCAACTCACCCTGTTTTCTTCACAGGTGCCTTCCTCCATCAGGTACGGATAGTCGTCTTCCTTATGAAGCCCACCGTTGGAAACGATGAAAGCAAACGCATAATCCATGAGCCCGCCATTGCAGCCGTTGTTGTAAGTCGTATCACAATCAATCAACTCTTGCTCAGATAGTTCAGTTAAGTTCCCCGTCACGATCTGGTTTATGCCTTCCACTGCCGCCACTGTCGAAAATGCCCAACAACTGCCTGCATTTTGCATTGAGCGTCCGCGTCAATTAGCAGTCGTTTTCTAATTCATAAATCTAAATGCAGACGACAATATAACTGACCATTTCATCTAAAAGTTTAATTTCTTACGCAAACTCTATTCATACACGTAACTAATTACTTCATCTAAAAATTTAAGCTCTTATACGAGCTCTATGAGCATGAGCAGAATATTATATACCTTAAACATATCAAACAGTATATATGTCTACATAAGTACGCATGACGGACTAGATTAGGAGGGTGTTTGGATGAGTTTATAAATTTTTCAAAACATCTTATAAGATGTATGAATTTATAAAATATTTAAATAAGCTTACCAAACACCCTCCAAATTAACGATTACTTCATTGAACTATGAGCAATGACGATACTAGTATCAAAGCATATGTGATAGACGAGATTAAATAACTGATTACTTCATCTAAAAGTTTAAGTTCTTGGGGATCAGTATTATTATACGTACCGCAAGAACCTTGGTTCTTGACGCGAGTAACGGCTCCCTTCTTCCTCCAATCCACAGACTTGGGCAAATTCTCAAAATCCCTGTACTTAAATTCTTGAGGAGACTGATTTCTGTTGGGAAGTTGATCAGCCTTGAGCCCCAAGTACATTTTCTTGAACTCTTCATGACTCATGTCAGCAAATTCATTCAACCCAAGCCAGTAGTTACTGACAACCTTATTCCTCTCATCGATGTGCTTCAAATTATCCTTAAAAATCTCAAACCTGTGCAGCTTGTCTTCAAGGCTCTTGTACTTCTTGCCATGTTTGTCTATCCACGACTCAAAGAGATTGATGAGCTTGTCGATGCACGTTAGGTCGTCCGGCGAGTACCCCACGATTGAGAAATCACGTGCTGATGCTGTTGCCACCAAGAATAGCACAAACACTGCAAGAAAAGATAGCTTGGCAAGTGAAGAGAGAGCCATGTTTTGGGCTCAGAATGTAAGAAATGTTTGTTTCTTATTTGATGGTGAGGGAATTCAGATGATGAAAATCAAAGTTCTCTTGAAGGGTTTTTATACACATAGGTTTGATAGTATTTTGCTTTCAAGTGAAGTTTTTGGAGTGGAAAATGTTGTCCAAGTATACCAAGACTTAAAGCTTGGTGTTCTTTTGGAAAGCTTTCGAACAAAGCATGTCTCGAGTGCAGTTCCTTAATGATTCAACATATGATCAAACACATGATGTTATAATTTGCTACATAAAATTTAGGTAATGTATTAAGAATGTAAGATTGGAAAACTATGGCCTTATCACAATTAAATACACGTAATTTATCCCATTGGAATGTTATAAACTCTAGCCGAGTCTTCTTCCCATTTACTATCTCTTTTTTTTTTTTTTTTTTTTAAAAAAAAAAACTTTTCAAATCACAATTTTTTTTTATTAAATTTTTATAGGTAAATATTAAATTAATCTTTTAACAGAAATTTTGAATTTATATATTTATAAGAAATGTTTCATGTGCCCAACGACTAGACAAACACTTAGGACATTTATCATCTCTCACCGATGGGTCGGGTCCGACCCGTCATATTCGAATTAGTTTTGATTTATTTATTTTTTTAAAAGAGGATCCGGACCTGGTTACTAAGTTGGGCTTTGGAAAGAGGCCCAATATGGACGGACTGATGAATACGTATTGGGCCTATTCGAATGTAAACCTGCAATATTTATATATATATATATATATTCGATAAATTGATTGAGATTATATTATAATCTCAAACTAACACTTGTACTGATTATTATACTAATGAACAAATATTTATAACTAATGAACAACTATTATTAAAGTAGACAGATACTACTGTTGAGATAGAGTGCATCAATTTATGAGCTGGTGGGATTTAAACATTAACTTTATAATCACGACGCATATCCTTTATGTTTTTTGTCTCCTCCAGCAAAAAATGTAATTTAAGTCTTATAATTTATGGAGGGTGCATTTTCGATCATGCACAGATTGATTTCCGTGATTTAGTTTTGTAACTTTAAAATTTCGATATTTTCATGATCAAACTGGCCC
Organism: Sesamum angolense; assembly: GCA_034509725.1. Taxonomy (NCBI): domain Eukaryota; kingdom Viridiplantae; phylum Streptophyta; class Magnoliopsida; order Lamiales; family Pedaliaceae; genus Sesamum; species Sesamum angolense. The sequence continues at coordinate 690,360 of JACGWL010000012.1, forward strand.
GAAAATTTTATGTGACTTGCACCTGACCTAATTCAATTGTAAGTTTAATTAGTCCTATATCTTGGAGGCATTGGCATTTTTGATCCTGCACAAATTCATTTATAGGAATAAAATTATATTTTAATTGAATCATGTGCAAGTCACATGCATTTTTCTAGTCAAATTTGCTAGAAAAGAACTACAATTTTCAAAATTATAAAGTTACAAAACTAACTTATGAAATTCAATTCGTACAATAGAAAATGCCACCCTCTTAAGTTACAGGATCAAAATTATAATTTTTTCATCTCTCTTGTCTCCTCACTCTTATGTAAGATTCTTATCTATTTCATGGTTGGCATTCTATGATGCATGGACATAGACATGAGGAGACAAACACAGCGACACGGAAAATATAAAAAAATTAGGACACTGACACGACTATATATAATATATATTTTTATTATATATATTCTCAATTTTCTCATAACATTAAAATTTTAATATGAAAAGTATTAAGATAAATATAAAATAAGCACGTCTTACATTTATATTTTTAATCAAATGTGGTTTACAAAAAATACATAATTAGTTTATTTTAAAAAGAACATAATGAAAAAAATTATAATAATTTAAATTAGTTAAATTATCGTGAATAATGGTCCAGATCATAACTAATTATATTTTTATTATATATATAATATATATATATATATATATATATATATATATATATATTATATTAATCTAGCGGTGATTGGACGGCGACTTACTGGGCGACAGCGACCGTCGCTCAGACTGTTCTGGGTGGTGTCGGCATCGCCCGCTCGCAAAGGGGGTGACCTCGCGTCGCCCTTTTGCCCTCGTCGCCGCCGCCCCCTTCTACAAGGGGACGACAATCAGATTTGGGGCGACATTGCCCAGATCCAGGATGGGCGATGTCGCCCCGAAGCTTTGGCTCCATCACTGGCCACTACATGCCGACGACGGAGAAGAAAGTTAAAAAAAATAAAAATAAAAATAATTCAAATTTAAATATTAAATCATTTTCATATTTAATTTTAATATTATATTTATAATAAATTAAATTTACTACTAATATTTTAAAAATAAAATTATGTATTTTAATTTAAAAAACTTCTAAATAATATTAAATAATCTTAAACTTTTAATGTTTTCATATGTGTATTAATTTAATTTGATGTAAGAGATAATTTTTACATGTAAATATTTTATTAATACTAATTATTTAGTATTTATAATATTTTTTTAGTAAAATGTGAAAAAGATAAAAAAATAATCAAAAAATAAATAAAGAAAATATGCACAAGACAAGGATAGTTTTGTCCCTTCGAAGAAGTCAAAGGCTGATAGTAGGTCAAAATATTATCCCACTCTCATTTCTAACATGTGTAAGCCACTCCATATTTTTTAATGGAGAGGTTTTTTTTTTTTTTTTGCAGGGTTTAATTTCAACTTTAAACATAAAAAAAAATTAGAAAAGACGCGTGTAATTCCAAAAATGCTTTAGGGGATATTTTACTTTATTTTTTATAACACGGGGGAGGGGGTAAATTGCTCATTTTCCTTAACACAGGGGGTAAATTGTATTTAACCCATATTTTTTCCCCTTTCACTCGCATGAGTACTTGTTATTTAAAATTATTTTTATCATTTCTATTTTTTTAAATTATATTAATTTTGTAGCTTATGATAATATATTAAATACTTTGAATTAAAAAAATATTTTTAATAATATATTTTTGAAAATTTAAATACACACATTGAATGTGGAAGGATGACATTTCTTTATAGTTCAACTGTAAAATCACATGATTTTGATGAGTACTAGAATGCGCCAAACCGACAAACATGCTCCTAAAATCCAATTGTAAGATCTTTCCAATTTTTGAATATATTAATATGAATAATGATGATTAGTGATGGCAATGGGCCGGGTCTGGTACGGGTCCGCCCGGATTCAAGACCCGCCCCATTTAATTTTTTCCAGACCCATAACCCGCTCCCGCCCCGCATGGACCCGTACCAGACCCACCCCCATTTAATTTTTGCTAGCCCCATAACCGCCCCCGCCCCGCATGGACCCGTACCAGACCCGCCTCATTTAATTTTTGCCAATCCCATAACCCGTCCCAGCGTCGCCTCGCCATGCTAAAAATTTTGTCCCGTCCCGACCTAATTAATTTATACAAAGAATACATTAAATTAATATTTTTTAAGAAATAATATCAGTTTAGATTTAAACATTTTAATATAATTTTCAATCTAAAATGAATTGGATAAGACAAAAAATACGTTCATCTAAATTATTAAGTTTTTTATCAACTAATTTTTTATTTTTGGTATTTTTATATATAGTTGGGTATATGCAAAAATTATTTATGATTCATATATATAATAAGATAAGTTTTTATTTATAATATATTGTATATATTAATAATATACAATAAAAAAGAGGCGGGTTGGATCGGGGCCGGGGTCGGGTCCAATGGGGCGGGTTCGAGACAGAACCCGTAACCCGCCCCAGACCCGGCCGGGGCAAGTTTTAGCTGCCCCAGACCCGCCCCGAACCCGAAAAATGGCATCCCAGACCCGCCCCATACAGGGCGGGTCCGGGTCGGGTTTTCCGAGTTCGGGTTGAAATTGCCAACCCTAATGATGATTGCTACATAGATACCACGCATTTCTAGGACTCTCCATTCAGACTTATATACCATTTATTTTATATCTTCCTCTGCTGCTAAATTTAGTTTAAAGTTCAAACTTCTGCTTGGGATTGATAATTTATCATTAATATTTTTGTTGATATTGATAATATCTTCATTTTATAGCTTTGTTTTAAAAATGTTTGAATTAAGATTAAGTTAAAAGTTATAAATATATCACTACAGTAAAATATAATATTAGTGATTAAATGACAAACTTAAAGTTATCACTAAGGGCCCCTTTACTTACTTGGATATGATTACTTTAGGATAGATAAAATTGTGATTGAAATGAGGATTAGCGATGTGCTTATTATATAATATTGTGTTTACAATGTTTGATTAAAATTATCCTAATGTGTTGATTGTTTAGTCTTATATTTACTAACACGTTTTCTATTCATGGTAAATATAATAAATGACAATAATACCCCCATGCACCCGTCAATATCACTATTATTTTTAAAAATCAGTCAACATAATTGTCTTTTTTTTTTTTTTTTTAAAAAAAATTCCTAAGATGTCATTGGCATTAAAATAAATTATTAGATAACATGATTGTCTACAGTCAATCATATATATTGTAAGTCCTATGTCATTCCAGAATAAAATATTTTAATTGATCGCAATATATAATATACCCACGAAATAAATTATTTGATGGACCAATGATATGACAGACCAAAATATTTTCAATATACAATTGATTTTGTTCAATAACAAATTGATTGGGGAATTAAATTTAAATATGAGGGGTTTTTTGGAAAATAAGACTAGAAGTGGAGGGTCATATGGAGAGAAAATTTTTATTAAGGATTAAATGAGCCAATGGGATTGGTTAATACCACCTAGTAGACTTTGATTATAATCACTCCCAAATCCTAATTTGTACCGGGCTTAGGTATATAATAACGGGTTGTATAAAATTAAAGTAAACAAGATATTGTTAAGGATAGTTTAGGATATCAAACCTAATAAGTCTAAGTAAATGGGCCCTAAAAGTATATGTTAAGTGACAATAAATTTTATCTTGTCATTATTTAATTATTAGTGATAAAAAATGTGTATAAAGTTGTCACTAAATACATGTATTGATACATCTATAGTGACAATGCAATATAGTGACAACTATTATTTGTTGTAATTAGATCGTCGATATATATGTATCACTAATTGTATTTATTGACAACTTTGTACATATATATACTTTTGTCTCTAATTTCTGAAATTCAATATTGTGACAAACTAAGCATTTTTATTACTAATTATGATTTTCACTTTTAAATTTATTTCAAACGCTTCCAACTTTTGTTATATATTGCTAAACTTACAATTTCTCACGACCATTAAAGCAGAGCTATTGCGAATATGAGGGCGCCAAAATTAGAAGAATCACAATTTTTGAAACATTGATTTATGTTAGTTATATTCCACTTTTATTTTCGAACTTCCACCATAAAAAAAATATAATATTTTATCATAGTTAGTTATTATGCTTAAAAATAAAAAATTACGGTGAATAACACGTAGTTGAGACTCCATAACAAAATTGATTGATATTTCAGTAAGGAATCTGATTTGGGATCGGATATGCAATCTCCCCGGAGGTGTTAGCCCGTGACCCAGAGTGAGAATCCCAGATGCTTGGTGGTTCCTGAGAAGAAAAAACCACGTTAGGTTAGCTAGGAGGGTCCCCGACAATAACCCTCCGATACTTAAGTCAGTTCTTATTCGAGATGACGAAAAACAATCTCAAGTAATAAATGAAGTCGTAAATAGTGAAATATGTCTTGCCATAGATGTAGCAACATGGGGGTATTTATAGGACCATATGTCTGAATGTGCTTGGTCAATGTGGCATTGTCTTAAGATTTAAGTTTTCAGGCATCCTGTGGTCAAGATCTTAGGTTCTTGGGCTAGGTTATTTAGCGGGTTGCCCGGTCAGATCGGGAAGGGTGACCCGACCCAGAGCCAGGGACACGGATCCTATGGCCTGGCTACTATTTTGGCCCACTAAAAGGGGTGTTTAGGTCTTTTTGTTAATGGGTGTGATACAACCCTATCATTACCCTCCTATTTCTCCTAATGCTAAGTTATTGCACTAGGAGAAGTTGAACAGTTATCCTCTGGGTTGTTGCGATTCCTCCCATTAGATTGTGCATACGTGTCACCATCACGGCTGTTCATTTTGGTCACACCTTTTCATGTTTGTCCTTATAAATAAAGGCCCTATTTAATTCATTTCCTTGCATTTCCTCTCGCTTTCAAGGTTACTTTTTAGGGCATTGCTATCCGCGATCTCGACCTTCATCTCTCAAGCACTTATCTTCCTCTAATGGATTTTTCGTCTTCGAATTCGAACTCCACCTTAGGTTCTTTTTCTTTTGGGTCATCTGCGACCTCTCCTCAGTTTAAAGATTTAAATGTAAGCCTATTCGAAATTCCTTAGTGAATACAACCAATCCTAGAATCCCCAAGTCAGATAGGGTCGCTATTGCAATTCCTTCTAGAGCGACCTTAGTGCTTCGTCGGGTGTTGCTGCCACCGATCCCTCTGTAGAGATGGTGGAGCCTGATGAAGTTCCCATCCACATTAGGTATTAGAACATGATAGATAGAAGGCCTTGGGCAGGTATAGTTAGCATTGTAAAAACTCCCATCCATTGCCTTGAGGACAAGTATTTTATTCCCAATAATTTTAAAGTTTTTCTCCCTAAATCTTTTGAGTGAATGCACCGACCACCTCAAGCTTTATGTCCCTTTTCTCTTATACATTTAGAAACCGGTTTGCGTTTTCCTTTGGCTCGCCCTGTAAATACTTCCTTCACAGTTTAGTCATCTGCGCCCATGCAACTTTCTCCAAATTCTATGGGTCGTGTTATTCTTTTCATCATAATAATGAGATATCACAATCTCGAACCCACTTTTGACCCTTTTTGGTTGTTATATTCCCTCACCACCTCAAAGACATTGGGTGATAGGGTTTTTTTCTATCTTACTGGCTGTAAAGATTGTCGCTTCTTAGAGAGTTTAAAGTCGAATGTTGGTCCGTGGAGAGAGAGGTTTATTTTTGTTCGTCCTCTTCTCGGCCAAGCATGGTGGTTTCCTTGCTAATGGCGCATTTCTAAACCCGAGGCCGTAATAGATGGAGGGGGGTTCGATGGCAGTTTCATAGATCATCTTACCATTTATTGGTACAAACATAACAAGCTTTTAAAAGAGAAAGTCTTGAAGCTCGCTGGATTCTCTCTAGAACCCTTTCAAATTAAGGGTTCGTTGGGTGCTCTAATTTTCTTTCGTTTTGCATTTTCATTGTTTTCTAATTACTCAACCTGAATTACTTAATGATTTTTTCCTTTGAATCCAGATTCCATAGTGATGCATGCTCGAATTGCGAACTGAATTCGCACTCGTAGGGGGACCCTTCTAGTCGATGTTGCTCCCCTTTCACCCGAGGTCGACACTTTTGCCACTGCCGAAGGAGACCCACCTTCCGTTCATCCTGATGAGCTCACAAGTTCTAATCTTGAAGTTCTTGAGCCGGTTGAGGTCTTTGGAGAAGAAGTTCCTACTGGTACATGATCTCAACCCAAGATGTTGAGGCTCCTTATGACGATCTGCCTTAGGTCGCAAAAGTTGGTGAAGGCTCCAATGAGCCAAAGAAACACAAGCGAAAGCATAAACATCGTAGTAAGAGTTCTCGTTTCATTAAGTCTAGCAAGTGGAGCAAGTCTAGTTCAGGACGTAGACTGGCAAAAGAGGTTGTAGCTCACGCTGAAGAAGAGGAGAATGCTGAGGTGTTGAAAGAGCTAGCTATTTGGTGGAAAGAGGCTCGCGAGGAGCTGAAGACTTCTAACTGCAAGGTCACAGAGTTAGATGGGAAAAAAATTGGTCCTAGACTGGGTTATCTCTTCTAGCAGCTCAATTCTACGGACTTATGTAGGGCAAGACTCGTGAAAATTGTACAAAGCTTGTTGTTTGCTTCGGGATCAAGTTGCCTTAACCACGACCCCTCACACCCAGGTCGAAAAGCATCTTGCTCATGTCCTTGTTAGTGTCGTTTCTCATAATTTAAGTTCTACCTCTAATATTAATTTCTTTTTTGGTTAACACTTTTATCTTCCTAGATTACTGCTTTTGGTCATAATTTATCCCTGAAGTTTTCCATGTTTAAGATTGACAAAGCCTTGGCAAATATCAAGATACGCGATCTTCAGCAAAATCTAACTAATTTCAATTTGTACGAAAAGGAACTATTGGACAAACAAACTGCGCTTGAGGCCAATGTCGCTAGCTTGGAAGGTCAACTTGCACGATCTGAAGCTGAGATCCCAAAGACTAGGGACACTGCCTTCCAACGAGGTAAGGGTGAAGGGTTTTTCGCAGGTTGCGCTGCTAGTAGATTTGAAAGTATAATATAAGGTCTCCAACAATACCTCCAGTTGAATGAGCATAAAAAGACCATCTTGGATGTTCGTTTTCAAGATGCACGAGATTTTTTGAAAGCTCTATCTTTTCAAGTGGCTGTGGAGATCAAGGCTGCAGATTTCGTAAATGGTGGGCTCAAAAAGTGTAGGTCACAAGTGTCCAAGCTCGGTTTTGTCGAAGGTTTCGATCAAAGTCGTCTTGACCCCTCTCTTGATGGTAATCTCCAACCGTATCTTGAAGAAGATGTTTCTGCTGCACATGATGAAGATGAGTTCGCCTATATGATAGATGAAGTAGAGAATATGGGCTAACTTTGGGGAACCCTGATTCAGTAATTTTATCCAAGAAGATTCTAATTGCTCCCCTTTTGCGAGATTGAAAGACCCTCTAACTTGATAGGCCAGGACTTACGTTAAGTAGATGGTCTCTCGATCTTCTAATGTAAGCATTCTGATGAAAATGAAACCATAAGTGTTTTCCACGATCTCTGAGGATTCTTGACATGTGATGCAAGTGAACCTAAGTTCTTTTGTTTTTTTTGTATTTTGTTGTGTGCTTGCTATCTCAATTGAAGCATCCATTTCATCTCCTTGTTTTCGATCAAAATTCTTCGACTGACCACTCTATTATAGATTGAAAATATCCTTAGAACTAGTCCGATCTCCTTAGGGAATCTTATTCAAATCTTTCATTGAGATGCTAGCTTGACCCCACAGGGTATTACGTGACTTCAGTGGCTAGAGTGATCCTTTTCAAATTCAGGTGATCTTTCTCATATTCATTTCATCTTTCTCAGATCCATTCGATCTTTCTCAGATTCATTTGATCTTTCTCTGATTTAGGTGATCTTTTTCCATTCAAACGATATTTTCAAATTTAGATGATCTTTTTTAGATTCTTTCAGTTTTTCCATATTTAGGTGACCTTTTTCAGATTCATTCTGTATTTCTCAAATGTAGGCGATCTAATTAAGATTTAAGTGATTTTTTTCATATTCATTCGATCTTTCTTAGATGTAGGAGATCTTTTTAAATTCAGAAGATATTTTTCATATTCAGATGATCATTTTTAGATTCAAATGATCTTTTTCAGATCAGGCGATCTTTTACGGATTCAAATTATCTTTTTCAAATTAAAATTGTATTTCTCATGTTCCGGTGATTTTGGATCGCATGTGGGGGGGAGGGGGGTTGGTGCATCTCTTCTAGATTGCATAAAGAATTAAAAGCAAGTAGATAACAAGATACAAATTACCAATGCTTCCTTTCACAGCCCATGTGTTGGATCTTTTCCAGATCACTCATTACAAGGTTGCATCATCTAAAATAAGAAAGATCTTTCATAGATCTCACTTACAATTGGTGTCAGTTTAATCACCTTTAAGGATATAATTTCTTCATGTTCTGAACATTTCAAGGTCTTGGCAAATCTTTTTCTTCCATATCCTGGAGTTTGTAGGTCCTCTTTTTCTTGATTCCGACCGCCTTGAAGGTACATTTCCAACTGGGGTCCAACTTCCCAACATTTTTAGACATTTCCACCTTTTTAAGCACGAGATTGCCAACTTGAAAGCATCTTGGCTTGACTTTATTATTGTAACTCCGCATCATTAGGTTCTTGAGATGTAGACTTCTGGCATATGAATCATATTCTTTTCCTCAATAGTAGAGAGATAGAAAGCCCTACCATTCGAATTCTCCTGAGGATCATATTTTACGACCCTTGCTGTTATTCGCCTATTTTTGTGGGTGATCGTCTCCATTCCATATATTAAGCAAAATAAGATCTCACATGTTGCTGATGGCGTCGTGCGATATGCCCATAACACCCTGAGCAACTCTTCCACCCACGACCCTTTAGTTCCTTTAAGCCTCGTTCTCAAGTGTCAGGCAATAATGCAATTGGTAACTTCAGTTTGTCCATTCGCCTATGGATTTCCTACCACAGTGAAGTTTGTTGAATTTTTAGCTCCTTACACCATGACATGATTCTCTTCCTTGAAATTGGGTTCTATTATCTGAGATCAAAATTCTTAGAATGCCAAACCTGTAGATAATGTTTTCTTAAATGAAGTTGATTACTTTTCTTTCATAAACTTTTGCCAATGCCTTAACTTCGACCACTTGGAGAGGTATTCCACCGCTACAATGATAAATTTCTTTTTGTCTGGTGAAGGGGGAAAGGTCCCAAAATATCTATCTGCCAGTGATCGAACAGACATGCGATCGGGATCAATTCCATTGGGGTCACTGGAGTGTGTATCAAGGTCGCATACTTCTGACAACTCTCACATCTTTTCAAGAACTGTATTGCATCATTCACCATTGTCAGCCAAAAGTATCCTTGTTGCATCACATTTAATGCCAGCGACCTCCCTTCAGAGTGGTTTCCGCAACTTCTTTCGTGTATCTCCCGTAACACATATTGAGCCCTTTTATAACCTAAGAATTTTAGCAATATAGTCCATCGAATGACCTCTTGTAGGGTTCATTATCGAGTATCGTGAATCTAGTAGCTTTAAACTCAACCTTTTTAGCTGCTATGGGTCGTCAGGCAATACCCCATCATTCAGATTCCTCATAATTTCATCTTTCCATGACTTTTTCTCTTCAACACAAAATACCTCACTAGTTGGTTCATCTATCGCGGCTGTTTCCTTTATGCGCACTGTGATATTTCTATCTCGCACTTCTGTTGTCATGGCACCAAGTTTAGATAAGGCATCAACCCTTTCATTTTCCACCCTAGGTATTTGTTGAATTGTACACCTCTTAAACTTTACCATCTCATCGCTTACCTTTATCAAGTATTAAGTCATGGACCATTCGTGGGTTTCATAAGTTCCTTCAATCTGCATAGTGATCAATTGAGAGTTAATTTAAACATCTAACCTTTTCATCCCTACTTTGCATGGTAACTCCAAGCCTATGATTAGGGCTTCATATTTGGCTTCATTTTTTATGGTAGGGAAAGATAGTTTTGTTGCAATCTCGATGTCAATTCCCCTTGGTCCTTGTAACAATATTCCCGCTTCTCCATTGCCCGAATTCAATGACCTATCGATATGTAACAACCATCCCTTCTCGTCTTCCTACTCTTTATCACCTGAAAATTCTACAATGGAATCAACAACTTGCGCATTTATAAATGTTTTTGCTTGGTACTCGATGTCAAACTCTCCCAACTCCATTGCCAACTTAACTAGTTGACCCGATGTGTCTGGCTTAGACATTATTTGCTTCAGTGGGTGATTTGTGAGCACCACAATCTTATGTGATTGAGTAAGGTTGTAATTTTCTCGTTGTCGTGACCAATAATGCCAATATATCTGTGCGTATTTCGTGGACGGACATCTTGCTCACATAATATACTGGACTTTTCATTTTTTCGTCCCCTGTCAATAGCACAAAACTTACCGTATCCTCTAAGACATCTAAGTACATGAACAAAGGTTCCCTAACTTTTGGATTTGCCAGTAGCGGTGGTGAGGTGAGGTAGTTGCTTTAGGTCTTTCAAAGCTTGTTCACATTCATCTATCCACTTGAAATCTTTCATGCTTATTAAGGTTTTAAAAGACATAAGGTTTTTGTCTGTTAACCTGGAGATGAATTGATTCAATGATGCGATCTTGCCCGCTAAACTTTGTACCTCCTTCACTGTTTTTGGTGAGCTCAATTGCATGATCACTCTTATCTTTTCTCAAAATTGCCTCAATCCCCTTTTCACTTACCATATAACCCAAAAACTTGCCAGCTCTTACCCTGAAAGTACACTTAATTGGGTTGAACTTCATCCCTTAGATTCTCATATTTCAAACGCGCACCTCAAGTGATCTAGATGATCATCCTTCTTTTTTCTTTTGACCAGCATATAATCAACATACACCTCCATGAACGTATTGATGAGATCAGTTGAACATCTTTTTGACCAGTCTTTGATAAGTTGTACCTGCATTTTTCAAGCCGAAGGGCATTAGGAAGAAGTTTTAACAATGTCTTCCTCCGTCATAAAAATCTAATGGTATTCATGGTAAGCGTCCATCATGCTAAATAGGGCACATCCTGTAGTAGAATCCACCAACAAATCTATTCTTGGAAGGGGTTACGGGTCCTTCGGGCAAGCTTTATTCAGGTCGGTGAAGTCTGTGCACATTCGCCATTTTCCAAATACTTTAGGCACGATCACCACATTTGATAACCAATCAGTGTATTGCACCTCAACTACGTACTCGACTTCCAACAACTTGTTCACCTCCTCCTCGATGACCTTGTTCTTTTCGATCCCGAACGATCTCACATCCTCCTCGATGGCCTTGTTCCTTTCGACCCCGAATGATCCTTTCTTTTATTTTATTCTGGTTTCATTTGTGGGTTCATGTTAGGTTTGTGAACTATCATCTCGGGATCAATACCTTTCAAATTAGATGGGCTCCATGCGAACATGTTTGCATTTTTCCTTAAAATTCAATGGTTAAAGTTTCCAAGGTCGAGGTCATACGCGACCAAATCCTTGTTGTCTTGCTGGAATCCTTTTGTTCCAATTGAATTTTCTTATGTTCCTCGATTGGCTCAATCCGCTCTAGCTTCAACCTTTTGAATTCCTCGGACTCTCCATCTATGCATTTCACTCCAACTCTCTTTCTCACCTTGACTTTTTCGATCTTGCCCTTTTTTAGGGACAAATTATAGCATCTCCCAGTTTCCTTTTGATTGCAGCATACCTCCCTTACTTCCCTTTTTGTTGGGAATTTCATCTTCAAGTGATACGTAGACACCACCACCTGAAATAAGTTCAGTTCAGGTATTCCAAAATGATATTGTAAGTTAATTGTGTGTCCACCACCAAAAATCTTACCATCGAAGCCCTCCTCCTAGGCTCTTCCCCTATAGATATTGGGAGATCTATTGTTCCCAAAAATGTAACCTCACTCCCTCCAAAGCTAACCATTAGGGTTTGGACAGGTTGCAAATAAGTATCACCTAAGCTCATCTTTCTCAGCACATCCATGAAAAATATATCCACCAAGCTACCATTATTTATAAGTACCTTGTGCGCTAAGAAGTTGGCGATGTCCATCCTGATAAACCATGGGGTCATTATGTGATCTGACCTCATCTACTAGATCCTTCCTACCAAAGGTAATTTTTTCTTCGTGCTCGATATTTAATACCCATTCTCTCCTCCCATATATTCTCATATTCCCTGTGTACCTTTTTCTCGTCTGATGTGTATCGAATCTACGAAAAATATTTTTCTACTAAAATTTATGAAAGTAGTGAGTGAAGTCGAATCCATAGAGATTGGTTTCAAATAAATTCTATTTTTAGAGCAGAAGTGAAAGTTTAAGAGGGGGGGTCTAAAATCAAAGATAAGAAAAGAGTATTTAAAAGAGCAGTAAATATGAGAAGAATATGCCAGTTAAAGATAGGATCATGCTCAATTCCACGGTTGATCATAGATGCAAAGATGACAATCATTCATGATAGATAAATTGGTTATGGTTGGTATGACCTAACAACCTCACATTTCCTTACCTTGTCGATAGTCAAATAACGTCCATTGACTAAACCCCTAATCAGTAAACAACCTTGGGGATGTCCTTTACATTTAATTTACCAATAATATTAAGAACTAGAAAGGCCCAATTCTAACCAATAAAGTCCTACAAGGATTAATTTAAGTTAGATTATGCATTCTCTACAACATAATCGGAAACTTCTACATAATCAATTATGTTGCGTTACCACTATGAACTAAACAAATAATTAGGGATTTGCAGGTTCAATTGGCTAGGCAAATATTGTTGGCAATGAATAACGGTACCTATCATTCATAAATCAGATTATTTATAATAAAAATACAGAGAAAAGCACACATACCCATATGAATGATAGTAGAAAGCATAATTAGATCTTACAACATAATAGAGTCAAGCATTCACAGAATCTTTAATCGGAACTAAAGGAATTAGCCTAGCATGCTAATGAGAGAGAACAAATAAAAAAAAAAAAAAAAGAGAAATATTATAGAAAAAATGTAGAGATCCAAAGATTAGAAATCAAAAGATGTCTATATGGTGAATTACACCACATATTTATAATAAGTAGTTACCTAATTATATTAGAACTAAAAAATGTAGTTTCCTAATAAAACTAAAAGTTTTTAAGGGAATGAAATTATTATCCTAAAGAAGTTCTCCAGCAAAGGTAGTTTCCGTTCATCCAAAATCATCCCAATCAGTTTCAAAATCTTTCCAAACACCGAGACTTGAACTTTTTTTTTCAACCACAATCTCGCAGGTTTAGGCGTGGGCATGCCTAACCTCTTTTTCTAATTTGTCAAGTGTTGTTTTTTTTTTTCTTTTTCCCTTTTGCATTTCTCCAATCTATTATAGGCTAATGTTGCAATATAACACTTAATTAGGAACATTTTGACAACAAAAGAAAGCAAAATACCACTTGAAATCATAATGGAATGCATTCATATCACCGTCCTTCTTGAATCCCCGCCTATTGGGCCACCTACAATCATGTGAATCACCCATTTCACAGGAGGATTTTCTCGAATGTCTTCTCCACTCGTCATCTATTTATTTTATACTTTTTTCTACTTTCTCGATCTGCTTCTTGACTTCTGCTTTCTGCTTCTCGTTTGCTCGCTATTATTCCTTCGCGATTCCAAGATTTATTCCTTGAAACAACTTTGCCTTACCAATCTATCCGTCTCGTCCTTTAATTGGTAATAGTCTTATATGTCATGGCCTCTCCTTTTGTGGAATTTACAATACTTACTAGAGTATTTCTTGGCCAATGTGAATCAAGTATGACTAGGCCACTGCAGCACATTTGCTTTTTTGACCATTATCATAGCTTTTGCTTTTGTTAATTCAAGGGGGTGTATCTATGGAATTTAGGTTGATACAATGCTTCCTGATCTTTCTCAGATCGGTTGCACCTCTCCTGCCCTCGATCAATATAGCGATCTGAACCCTTCACATCCCATCATTCCCCATCTTTCACAACATTCATTTCTTCTTCATTAATATATTTCTGCGCCACCCTCATCAATTTTTCCACGTCCTCTAGAGGATCCCTAGCTAGCATTGATGCAAACTGTCCCTTTTTTAAACCATGTATCAAATATTAAGCATCATGTCAATTCTTTAGTCTTGTACCTCTAATGTTTCATTATTAAACCTCTTCACAATACTCTTCAGCGACTCATCATCTCTTTGCCTTATAGTAAACAAGTATGTGGCCAATCATTTTTGCTTTCTCTTGCTCGCAAAATGAAACGCAAACTTTTGGACGAGCTATCCATATGACTTTATTGTTCCACTAGGCATGTTAGTAAACCATTCTTGTGCATTTCCTGTCAAGGCAGTGACAAACAATTTTGCAATCGTATATTGATAGGTCTGACATTCTAAATCCTGGATCTACTATCTCCTTTAGTATCTTTTTCGAGAATGGTGAGTTCTTGTTTTGTGACACTATCTCTCCTCGTCCTTTTCGTTCGCTCATCTACATCCTTAATTTTTCTACTGTCACCCAACGTCTTCTATTTCAGCTTTGGAGATCCCTAGTTCTCTCTTTCCCACGTTGTCCTTTTCACTAGACCCGATATACGAAAGTTGGGTTTCATGGTCTTTTTCTGGCATCCCTTTACTCGTCACCTCCCTTCGGTACCCTTCGATCTCTTTTTCTCCAAATAATTGTTGCTTTGTAAGATCTCTTGCTATTGAGGTAATAAAACTTCTTTCGTATTCCACATCTGTGAATCTACATGCCTCCTCAATTAATTGTTGCAATTCGTCTTGGGGGACAATTGGATTATGTGATTTCCTTGTCTTTGAGGGGTTTCTTCTACTTCTCCCAAATTAAAGTCTCTCCTAGTCACTCATTCCATCTCTCAACACGAATGCTCTTCTCAATTTTCCATAGACAGCGCAAATTGATCCGAGATCAAATAAGCAATCTCCCTGGAGGTGGTAGCCTGCGACTGGGAGTGAGTATCCCAAATGTTTGGTGGTTCCTAAAAAGAGAAAAACACGTTAAGCTAGCCAGGAGGGTCCCCGACAATAAGCTTTAGATGCTTTAGTTAGTTCTGTTCGAGATGTCGAATAACGATTTCAAGTAGTTAATGAGGTCGTGAATGGTGAAACATTTCATAAATGCAATCATGGGGTATTTATAGACCATATATCTGTACGTGCGCGGTCCACGTGGCGTCATCTTAAGATCTAAGTTTTCAGACATCTTGCGGTCAAGATTTTGGGTTCTCGGGCCGAATTTATCGATCAGGAAGAGCGACCCGACCCACAGCCAGTGACATAGATCCTGTGGCCTGGCTGATATTTTAGCCCACTATAAGGGGTATTTAGGTCTTTTATTAATGAGTGTGATACGCCCCTATCAGAATCCTAAACATTATACATAACTAAAAATTATAGTAAATACGCTGAGAACGGCTAATCATGGCAATATTAATTAACAATGACAAATATTGATTATCTTTTTTTAGTTCTTCACTCATGTATGTATTTTTATCTATTTTTGTATTAGTGATTATCTTAATATTCAACGTTATATGATATAGAATATCTAAATTTCGACCAATCCACTTAAAAATAAAGAAAGAAACAATGAGGAGCTACGTATACTCTAATCTAATATGGTACAATAGTGAAACTAACGGAAGAGTTATTCTGTGAAACATATTAATATTATTATAAAGGTAAATTACATCTACATTTTTATTATTTTTATTATAAATAAGATTTTCGTTAGAATAAAATTTCAATTATCTTATTTGAGCTAGTTTGTTACATCTTACACGTATGTTTATCTAGTAGGATTTCAGTAAATTTAACTTGTGATGTTTTGAAAATACCCATCATAAAATTTTAACTGAATTTAAACATTTTTTAGGATCAGAATGCTCTTTTGGGTGAATTGGGAGAGCAACGATCTAATAGTTCATGTTTTGATTCCAATCCTTGATCTTTATTATGGGTTTTTCTGTCTTTTAAAATATAGTTCCCCCCTCCCCACTTCTCCAAAAGTTTGGACAATGGATGCGAGAGGGCATTTCCCCAACTTCTCTGAAAATCCGGGAAGGCATCTTTATCCCCAGAAAGGACCTTCATCAACTTCGATTTCCAACTTATTCCCCTATCCTCCAGGAGGGTGGGGAAGGGGGGGGGGGGGGGGGGGGGGGGGGGCAGGGGGGGTTGTTGTTGGATCCTCCAACTATTGGGGACTCTCCATTGAATTTGCGGGAGATTCAACATTATCTAACAATTTTGAGATCATGTTATTCTAAATTCGTATTCTTTTTCAACCAACTTAGGATTGCCTATGTATAGATTGCTCGCCTCCAACAGGAGAAGATATTTTTTTATGATTCTACACTTTGAGGCTGCATACTATATTTTTCTCCTTCAAGCTGGCACTTTAACTGAAAGAAATATCATACATTCGTACTTAGACCTATTTTATATCAATATCTCATTTGTACACGCAAAATGAGTAATAATATTTTGTTCGTCACTCATTTCCACTCTTTATTTTTTCAGCATTTATTTTATTATACTTTCCACTCCAAGTGGACAGAACACTATATCTTTTACTTGCATCAACACCATGACATATAGTTTATTTACACAATTCACCCTGCCTTTTGAAAAATTACACATACACCCACTAGAAATATCAACATTATTTGCACAAACCACCCCTATTTTTAAAAAAAATTACAAATACACTCTTAAAATTTTTGACAACATTACACAAACTACTCATGCTTTTTAGTTGCCAAGGTGATTTTTGTAATTACACAAAAGACATGAACAATTTGTATAAATAGATCATAAATTGTAAGTGTAATTGTCTCTTAGAAAAGGTTACAATTTTAGTCCTGTAATTTAAAGGGGGTGGCATCTTTGGTCTTATACGTTTTCACAATTTAGTTGTGTAATTTCATAATTTTGGCAATTTTAGCCCTTTTGGTGAAAAAACTACATGTGAATTCGACATGATTTAATTAAATTACAATATTAGTCCTGTAAATTAATTTGTATAGGACAAAAAATACCAACTCTTTTCCAAAACTAGAAATGCAACACCCCCTAACTTATAGGATTAAAATTACAATTTAATTGGATTATGTGCAAGTCACATGTAATTTTTCATTTGCATTTTTCAGAAGAGGATGAAAATTGGTAAAAAAATTTAAAATTATAAGAATAAATTACAAAAATTAATTTATACAAAATCGAAAATACCATCCGCATAAGACATATGACTAAAATTACATTTGTCTCTTATCTCTTATCATTATTGCAACTTCTTCCAATTGCTTATAAGGTTGAACGGCTTTATAGGCTCTACCAATGCGGCCTACTTTAGTTAACAATTTCACTGTTTCCTTCGTTATTACCTCTCTCACATGCACACCATCACTCTCCCAAAATTACCATAAACAAGAAAATTAGTGTGTAATAAGGAACATCATCATCATCATCAACAAAAACAACAATAACAACCTAAGTAAAATTATGGAAGGACAACAACAACTGATGAGGAGATCAGAAGATGATCATGATGATCAATCAGAAGAGATCATGAAAGAAACCAAAGCACAGCACTTGCCTTTGCAGAGCAGCCCATACCTTAGGTACAATGATTTGGACGACAGCGGGCTTCTAGGGTACGCCTTCGAGTGGCAGCTCTGTAGAGCCATGGGTGGTGGCGCCACCACCTCAACCACCGCGGATGGAAGCCGCATTTCTCTAGGACAGGCTGCTGCTGCTGGCGTCAACAGGAGATTGATGAAGTGATCGATGATTGTTCAAAGTTTCTCGTTCATGCATGTTGTTGCTCAGGACAAAGATTATAATTTATGTGGTTTTCAATGTTTCTTAATTTCTTCATTGATTTCATTTTACTTGCTTTTATTGGATGAATTCTCCATACATTGACGTGAAGCCAGTCACTAATTGGAAATCTATGACCAGATCTCTCAAGAACAAGTTATTTGGACCTGATGGGGAAACAAAAACTAACAAAGGACATTAACATATTTTCGTGTCGGAACCATACAATTTGATTGTCCACAAACTCCATGAAGATAATAATTGATCTAGCGTTCATATGTGTGGAATGGATCAATCTAACGGGATCTTATGTTCGAACCCTATCATGTTCAAAATTTTCTCGATCTAATGCCAGCCATGAAATGAACACAGTATCAGACACGCCACAGACACGGCTGTTGGCATGTCCGACACGTTTTGGAGGAGTGTCGGACACGTTAAGGATATTTTCGGTTTTTTTTTTTTTTTAATTTTTAAAATTTTTGGGCTTTTTTAAAGAAAAATATTTTGGCTTAATAAAATAGAAAAAGAATTAATTCATTCCTCTTAAACTTAAATTATTATGATGAAATAACTAAAAATTCAAGAGACCTCAATTTATTTACATCATTATCAATATATTAATTAACAATTCATTACATCCTTCAATACGTAATATCAAATAATAAATTATAACCAGTTTATGTAAATCAAGATAAATGTATATGTGTCTAGTAAAATTCAATATCATGATCTCGAATTTAAATTATGGAATAATTTAAATGTGGATGAATGAACCTTTGGGGGGGCAATTTGAGGATTAGGAGAACTGTTTGAAGATTAAAATGGGGGAAAAAACACAGATAAAAACATTTTGTTAAAAATTCCAATTCCCATATGCAAACTAGAGGGGAAAATTTATAGGACTCTTGTGATATTGGGAATGTTAAAACAAATTTTGAGAAAAATAAAGTATCAATTACACTCCATGTGATATGAAAAAAAAATTCAAAAAACCCCCTGAGACCAGGTTGATCAGAAGGTTGTGTGAGTCATTGTTCATAATATAATGATAATTTATTATATTTAAATTTTTTATAATAATTTTTTGATATATTTTCAGGCAAAAATGAATTTAACTCCAAACTTAAAACTTAAAAGTACCAGGCTGCAAGTATCCCACTTATATAGCATTGAATGTCTTGCACTTACATAGCTGAGCCAACTTGCCCCAATGACACTGTCGTAATTTCAGGGCCAGAGTAATTGGTGCCATCCCTGTCTACTCACACACACACACATACACCCCAGTATGTGTATTTTTAAAGTAAAACTTTTATTTCAAACTCTATTTCATATTCTATTTCATTCAACATAAATACGCTACCTAAATAAAAATGGCATCATATATTTCATTTAGAAAATATCTAATTATACATGTGGCATATGTATGTTGAATGAAGTAGGATTTGTAAGAGAAAATTCGATTCTTATTTTTGTTTATACGCATACACTTATGTAAGATGGTTTTGTACCGCAAGTTATTGTCTGTTTCGAATAGGACTCATGAATTTATCGGTGAGAAGACGTTCATTAAAGACTCTTCATTTATAAGAATGATCGCGAGGCTTATAAATTGCACAAACACGTCGTTTGCAACTAATGTAGAATGTATACCAACATCTTCAACCCGCAATGTTGGTTCGGGACAAGCATATTGCTCGAAAATAGCAAGAAAACTCCTCATATGCCTTAAATCTTATAAATCACACAAGGTTCTTGTTTACAATTATTGTGAAATGCATGTCTGCATCATCAGCCTGTCAATCGAGGGATTAGGGAGAAGTATATTACCTCTTTTCCACAAACGACACTAAAAATTTATGATTTGCGCTCCTATCAAACTCTAGTATTGGGCTTATAAACCTCTCAATCTTCTATTGAACCTATGGCTTAAGTTATTATCTGCTTCCATTGAAACCTCAAGAATTTGTCTTTAATGTGTATTGCTAGAAAGAAGAGACCTTGAGATTTATAAGGCACCGTAAACTTTTCTTTTGTAACTGATGTAGGTCATTTGCTAGTATCATAAATGTATAATATATAACAGAAAAATATAAGACAAATTGTAATTTACCTACCTGTGATACAGGAAAATAGGTAATTAGCCCTCTTGTAAAAAATTAAATAGCAATTTACCACCCTATGTTTTCTAAAATACAGCAATATACCTCCATATGTTTTCTAAAAAACAGCAATATACCTCCATATGTTTTTCAAAATGAAGCAATTTACCTTCTTATTTAGGGAGGTAATTGCTTCATTTTAAAAACGACAGGGGGGTAAATTGCTATTTTATTTTCATAAAAAGATAATTTGCTCATTCACAAGATTACTGGAGGTAAATTTATATTCACCCGAAAAATATATCATAATAATTCATGGAAAAAAAGACTAAGATATGCCAACAGAATTTTCAAAAGACAGAAAAAAGGGCACACAAAACTCTTTTCTACTTTGGCTTTTATTCCCAACTCCTTTGGGTCCACAAACTCACCAAACTCTATTAATTGCTTTTGTTGATAGACAAATGCACATAACTACAAGAAATGCAGCAATAAATTGTGTCACTAGATTTCCTCCTCCCATTCTATCACCCTGTCTCTTTCTCAGACACAAGAAGCACGAGAGAAATTCAAGACATGAACGTTTTGGCCCTATCCTTCACACATACAACCAAAACCCATTCTTGGCTCATAAACCACCACCTAAACACTCCACCCCACCACCACCATCATTTATCCCCACCTATGCAGCTTCCTTGACCTCAAAAATAAACAAGCATTGAGGCCAACCTCAAGAATCAGTCACAATTTCATTCTTGTTCTTGAAATCATGGCAGCTGATCATACGGGTACGAGAAAATCCAACACTCAGATTCTGCAAGAACTCGAGGCCCTCAGCGAGTCCTTATACCAATCCCACACGTCGTCCACGACCCGAAGAACAGCCTCTCTTGTTCTCCCAAGAACTGCAATTCCTCCAATCTCCGGCGGATACATTGCTGAGAAAGATGATCAGCTGGCTCTCAATCCAAAACCCAGATCAAGACGAATGTCGTTATCTCCGTGGCGATCCAGGCCGAAGCTGGATGCTGAAGAAAACGATCAGCTCCAACGAAATAGTACATCTTCCCAAAAAGAGGGCAAGAACGACAAGTGGTGGGATGACCAGCCGTCTTCAGAAAAAAAAGGGATTTGGAACTGGAAGCCATTCCGGGCGCTGTCCCATATCGGCATGCAGAAGCTGAGCTGCTTGTTCTCCATTGAAGTCGTCACGGTTGAAGGCCTTCCGGCCTCCATGAACGGCCTACGCCTGTCAGTTTGCGTAAGAAAGAAAGAGAGCAGAGATGGAGCCGTGCAGACAATGCCGTCTAGAGTTTCAGAAGGGTCAGCTGATTTTGAGGAGACTCTGTTCATAAGGTGCCATGTTTACTTCACCCCTGGCAGTGGAACACACATGAAATTCGAGCCCCGTCCATTCTTAATATACGTGCTCGCTGTCGACGCTGCAGAGCTGGATTTCGGGCGGAAGGCCGTGGATTTAAGTAGTTTGATTCAAGAGTCCATACAGAAGAGCTTTGAGGGTACAAGAATTAGACAATGGGATGTATCCTTCGATCTTTCGGGTAAAGCCAAAGGCGGCGAACTTGTTCTGAAGTTGGGCTTTCAGATTATGGAGAAAGATGGAGGAATTGGGATATATAGTCAGGCAGAGAGGCAGAATTCTGCAAAATCCAGAAACTATTCGCCTTCTGTTGCCCGAAGACAATCAAAATCGTCATTCAGCGTTCCTAGTCCAAGAATGTCGAGTCAAGCAGAAGCCTGGACTCCTTCACAGAAAGGAGCACCAGCATCAGATGATATTCTTCAAGGATTGGATGACTTGAATCTTGATGAACCAGCCCCACGAAAGCCTGAGGAAACAGAGACGAAGATGGACGACAACGATCTCCCCGACTTTGAAATAGTGGACAAGGGAGTCGAAATCCAAGGCAAAAACAGAGAGGAAGAAGAGCAATCAGAAGAGAATTCAGATAAAAGATCAGTTTCAAGTCATGAGGTTGTGAAGGAAGTTGTGCAGGATCAGTCCCACCTCAGACGACTGTCGGAGCTCGACTCGATCGCTCAGCAGATAAAAGCACTTGAATCTATGATGGCCGACGAAAAAGCTGGCAAAACAGATGAACTAGAAACTGCATCACAGACGTTGGATGCCGACGAAGATAAAGTAACGAGAGAATTTCTTCAAATGCTTGAGGATTCGGAGGACGATAAGTTGATCAAGAATAGCAACGACCAAGTAGATAAACTGAAGTTGAAAAACAATGAAGATGCGGAAGAGGTTTTGCTACCTGATCTTGGGAAGGGATTAGGCTGCGTCATTCAAACCAGAAACGGGGGCTACTTGGCAGCAATGAACCCATTGGGAACTGCCGTTGCGAGAAAGGACACGCCAAAACTTGCGATGCAGATGTCGAAGCCGTTGGTTATGCCATCAAACAAAACTGGATTTGAGCTGTTCCAGAGCATGGCAGCAATTGGTCTTGAAGAATTAACCTCAGAGATGTCATCATTGATGCCTATGGATGAACTGATGGGCAAAACAGCTGAGCAAATTGCTTTTGAAGGCATTGCCTCGGCAATAATCCAGGGACGGAACAAAGAAGGCGCCACCTCGAGCGCTGCCCGCACGATTGCTGCTGTCAAATCCATGGCAATTGCAATGAACAGTGGCAGGAAGGAACGAGTATCGACCGGAATATGGAACGTGAGCGAAGACCCTCGGACGGTTGATGAGATTCTCGCGTTCTCAATGCAGAAGATCGAGAACATGGCAGTGGATGGCCTAAAAATCCAAGCTGATATAGCTGATGACAACGCTCCGTTTGACGTTTCACCACTCAATGCAAAAACGACAAACCTATTGGCTTCTGCAGTTCCAATTGAGGATTGGATCAAAGCAAACACTACAACAAAAACCTCTGCTTTGGACTCGGAAGCAATAACATTGTCTATGGTTATCCAATTACGGGATCCAATGAGGCAGTATGAGGCCGTGGGGGCACCAATGATAGCACTGATTCATGCAACGGCTGTCGATGAGAAAGCTGAGAGTTACGACGAGAGGAGGTACAAAGTGACAAGTCTGCAAGTAGGCGGCATAAAAGTGAGAACATCTGCAGGTCCGAAACACATATGGGACGGAGAGAAGCAAAAGCTAACTGCACTGCAATGGCTAGTGGCATATGGAATCGGAAAGCAGGCGAAGAAAGGAAAACGTCTCGTTTCAAAGGGACCAGACCTCCTTTGGAGCTTCTCGTCGAGGGTGATGGCCGATATGTGGCTCAAACCAATAAGAAATCCTGATGTCAAGTTCACCAAGTGAAGTGAAAGCAACAGAAATCTTTAGGACAATAAAACAATGTAAGGAAATCTAGGTGGTTCTTTTCTTGTTTGCCTCGTAGAATTCTTGCATTAGGCATAAGAACATGAATGATTAAGAGTGATTGGCCCTTCTCAGTTTCACTTCATATTTCCTGCAAAACTGTTATAATGAGTGCCTATTCATACAGTATTTGGTGATCATGTTATTGTTGAATTTTGGTGGGATCAGATTCAGACAACAATGTCTTCTATATGTGTATGTCCATTTCCTTAAATATTTCCAAGCTGCCATGACACCTTCAACATCTCAGAGCTGCAAAAATTTAACACTGCTATGCTTACAAGATCAAGAAAATGGCACTTTATGATCCCAGAACTGGCTACTTATTATTTATTTTTTGGGTTAATTATACTTAGACTGCTTTTAAAAATATGAAATTAAATTTTTTCAAAAAACAAGGTTTTAAAGTTACACTTACACTCCCCTCCAAAAGCTATCCATTTACGCCTGACCCCCTTCCGTTAGGATTTGGACGAAAAATGCTGATGTTAACAAATAAATTACATAAGTTTTTTATTTTGCATCTCATTTAATATTTTCATGTAAGATTTTTGTATTTATAAAGAGATAAATATAATCTATATATATATATTGAGTGAGATTAATATCATTACGTTTTTCTTTTATAAGTACAAAATTATTACCTGAAAATGATAGATGAGGTGTAAAATTAGAAATTTATGTAAAAAATTTGCTAACCTTAGTTTTTTTTGTCCAAACTCTAACAAAATGGGGTCAAGTGTAAACAATAAAATTTCAAAGGAGATGTAAGTGTAATTTTGAAACTTTTTTAGAAAAAAGCGTAATTTTACATATTTAGGGGTTTAAGTGTATTTAATCCTTATTTATTTAAGAAATTTATTACATCTTTTTGTTTAACTTTATTTTTTCTTAAAACTTCACCAGACACTCTATGAAACTTATAAGTAATCAAACAATTTATAAAATATTTAAAAGAGTTATAAGGTGAACTTTATACACCATCTTATGTTCACACGATAATATCAGGTTACTTTCACCATCAACGGATTGGATTTATTATTACATCCTCTATTTCATTTAATATATATATATTATATAAATAATTTTTTTAAATAAAATTAAAAATATATTTTTTTGTACGTGTGACGTGTATATATAAAATAATATAGAAGATACAATAAGAATTGAATAGAAAATCCAATCCGTAGGATCAAGGAGATACACATATATATCCACAGTCCATATACTTTCTACTTCTAGGTATACATACGAAAGTTTCTTATTCTACTTAGATTTGATCCGACCATGTGATTAATAATTCTCCTTAAATTATATGAAGGAAAATAAGAGGCTGGTGTATTTTGAAATCGTTTGGATAACCAAAAATAGAAGGTATAATGCTTTGGTTTGATGGTGAAAACTCATTCATAACTTATGATCTGAGATGAGTTATAGGGTAATTTACCTATTTTTTTCAATTCTTACAAGTGAAATTTCATCGTTTCGACCACCATTCGGGCATCTCTTTAGATTTAGATTTTTTATTTTTCAGCTGAATTTAGTTATTTTTTATATTTTCTATAATTATCGTTTTGGGCTTGAATTTCTTTTTTTTTTTTTCCTTTTCGAGATGATTACTAAGTTGGGTATTGTTGGCGAATGGGAATTTTTTAGATAATCTAAAATATAGTTTTTTTTAATCTAAAAAAACTTTTAAATGCTGCTAGCTCTATTAAAAGATTAGATCAATTCATGACGTACACATTTTTAGCTAGACCTAAACACATTTTTATCGTTAAGAAGATATCGATATAAATTATAATTACATGTCCATATCATCTACTTATAATATTAAAAAATGCAAAAAGTATTTATATAATTTCAAAAGTTGTGGATATAATTTACCATATAACATTTTACATCCGGACGGAAGGGAGGAGTAACATCAGAGAGAAGGATGGGGCAACAAGATTGGACCAGCATGTTGCTGTCTTGACACCTCAACAATGAACAAACCGTTATGATACATTTCATCACGACGCTGTCCAAATCAAGCTTCGCTTTTTAATAATTTACACACGTAATCTGAAGTTTACATCTTGGGAATATAACGTATAAAACTTTAACGACTTGAGGGAGGGAAATCAATTTTGTTTTTTCAAAATCTTTTTATTAATATATACACATTACCTATATAAAAATTATATTATTTATTTTTATTTAAGAGAAAAACTATATATACATGTGTTGTGCATACAATAAATAAAATAAAATTTAAAATCATCAAAATAAATTCACTTGAGAGATACGATTGCCCGTCGTGTGATGCAGCAAACAAGTAATTGCGCTCATAAGTGACTGAAAAAAGACTTGACCTAAATGATCATGCATGCACTAATAGGTAGAATGCAGTTTACCTCATGTGATATGATTTTTTTTTTTTTTTGTAATTAATAGCAAAATATTCTCTGTGTGTTGATTTTTACACATTAATTTTTTTTACTCATTTTTCATATCAATATGAAAAATTTTGTATATAACCATGGATAGCTGGAATAAAATAATTTTTTTATTAGAGATAAAATTATAATTTTATAATATTTTACCGATTCCACAATATAAATAATTGATTGATGATATTTTATTGTAATTCAAATTATTTAAGCAAAACGTGGATCTTAAATACCCATAAATGTAGAAAAATTAAAATACTTTTTCCATTTGCTTTTTTTGCAAACATTAATAATTCGAGTATAAACAATTATTAGCATAATTAAATTCGTGAAAATATAAACAATTATTGAATGGACGTCAAATGATGATGAGATTATGGGATTTCCACGTAGACAAACTCCACAAATAATGAAGAAACCAAAGAGCATTCCGCACGTAACCTTAAATAGTGTTAGATTTATGGCCTAACTCTTCCTTAATTTCTGCTAAGTACCCTTCACCTATCATTCCTTCTATCAAAACCTATTGATGTCAGGTAACTGTATTACTTATATGTTAAATATCATCTAAAATTAAATTAATCATGCATAGGTTGGTATTGATTTTTTGGCTCCTATGTCTAATTAATTGCAGTTTATGTACCAGTTATTATTAGATGTTTTTACGGGCGAAGTCAAAGAATTGGTCATGGCTAAAAATTATGAAAAATATTTGAGTCATGGTTAAATAATAGCAAAATGTTGATAGATTGTGGTCCAAACTTTTTTTTATTATTTTGATAGATATTATTTATTGATTGTGATTTTTAAGGGGAAAAATGCAAACAACCCCTTGCAAATGAGCATATTATCCCTCTATAAAAATAAAAATAATAATTTAAAAATTATCCTTATTTTTTAAAAATTAAGCAATTTAGGCCCCTCCTAAGGAGGTAAATCACTTCATTTTATACAGGGAGTTAAGTTACTTCATTTTGAAAATCAGAGAGGGTAAATTGCTATTATTTTTTTATAGGGGGTGATTTATCATTTATAACAACACGGAAAGATATATTGCATTAAACCCCGATTATTAAGACACAATCATTTATGCGGGCATAGAATTATTTTTTAGTAGTGTATGTATACCAGTTGAGAGATTAAGAGAGTTGAGCAAACAAGACTAATATTACGTTGAGGAAAACAAAAGTTAAATCGATTGTAATTGATGCGTTCAAAAAATGCACGGATCAAATAGATTTGAATAATTGTTCAAAAACTTGAAACTGAAGCAAATGCAAATCTTGAACGGAGGACTTGCAAAAAATACGTTAGCACTTCGACGCCTAAGTTATTATTGGATTCAAGATGAAATAAAACCAAAAAGTAAATAAATATGATTGAAAATCGAGATATGGTGAATAAAATTGGTGAAAGTGTAAGAACGCATAATAATGTGCTCGTAGAGTGCTTAGAGAATGTTCAGAGAGTCAGAGAGATGGTTTAGAGAGTAAGAGAGTGACAAGTGTCGTCCAAAACTGAGTGTCCCCCATATGGAGAGTAAACCTATATTTGAGGGAATGCTCCCACCAATATCCCACTCCCGAGATTCTTGGGATAAGGGATAGGTCGTCTTTATCCGTAGCTAGGAGTGCTTTATTAGGAGTATTCTTCAGTTTAGGGAGACTCCTTGTTTGCAAGGAGTCCTAGCCGCCAATGAGGTCCTCCTTGCTAGGGCCGATGTGGTTCAAGGTGGCTGCTGACACTTAAGCTGATGAGGTGTCACATGGAATAGTGGATTTCCACGTGTGTAGGATTTTTGGACCGAATATTTTGTCAGGCTTTGATCATGGTCTGAGTCGAAGGATGTCTTAGGCCTCCTCCCTTTGCTAATCTGTACTCTGGGGGACACCCGCCAGACTTGTTTGTCAGGTCCTCTTGGGCCTCCTAGGATATGGGTCTCTTGTTTCTTTTTCTTTTTGGATCGTTTGGGCCTCTTTAGGCCAACTTATTTTTATGCACATCATTAGCGCCCCCCCCCCCTCCCAACTGTATTTTTTCTTTCTCAACTTCTACATTTTTGAGTCATTCCATGGCAACCTTGGACGAATTTGTCAGGTTTGTGAGGGAGACTTTTTAAGGTGATGATCCCTCAAAGGCTACTTCGAGTAGGATGGGTCTTGGTCTGTCTGAACCTTCAAGTGGCCTGAGGTGGAGTCTATGACAAATGGCAACAGCGGTAGCAGTGGCACCGGCACACGGCAGCAACTGCTTGTCGTTTAATAGATAAGGACTCCGAAGGAGGAGGTGGGGGTAATGAGGAAGAGGGGTCTTCTCCGAGGTAGGAGGAGAGGAAGGTGCTTCAGTCACCAGTAGACTGGGAGCCCTCATGCCCAAACTCCCTGCCATTCAACAATTATCCGACAAATTTCATATCCCACCATTGTTCACTATTTATATCACCTCCCCTTCTAGTTGCCCCCATTCTCCCTTTCCGAATTACTTGTATTTATTTTCCAGATAGTTACAGTCAGGTTTGCGTTTTCCTTTCCCTTCTTTTTATGCTAATGTTGCTTGTTTCTTAAAAGTGTCCTTAAATCAATCACCCCCCAAATTCCTTTAGGGTATTAGCCAGTTTTTTTTTATAATCTTTCGTTTTCATGGAACCCCTGTTACCACAAAAGCTTTTGCCTAGTGTTTCCAGTTAAAATGTGCTGAAATAGGTTTCTTTTTTATATTCCCCCCTGTATGGGGGTGTCCTTCTTGCCTGCTCCCCATCCCCTAAAACACTGGAAAATAGTTTCTTCTACATATTCTTTCCTCGCCCTTAGACTTTTCCATATCATTGGATACACAACCCTTCTTCTTCTATAAGTTTTAGTGAAAAACTCTTGCTCTCTCCTCCTTGCTGGAGGAATTGAATGAGAAACCTTATGACTGTCAGGCCTTGATCAATGAAAGGTTCTTGGAACATTTTCGCTTAAGCCCTTGGGTGGAACCTTTTGGGAAGTCCTTGGGTATTTTATATCCATCTTAATCCTTAATTGTTATATCTTAGCATGATCATAACTATATTTTGTTCTTTCTTTTGACAGTGGATATTATGTTCAGCAAGTTGACACATGATCATGCCTTAGAAGGACTTTTTGCGGGGAGCCCTCCCTCCAAGTCTCCTAAGGGGACCCCTACCTCCAGCAAATCTTAGGGAAAGTGCTCTGTTTCTCCTGCGCCAGGGGTCATGCTTAGGGTTTCCTCCAAGAAGGCAAGAATGAGCTCTCTAAACACTCCTCCAACTAGTTTTACTAGACCCTCCTCCAGACCTCCTCCTCCTCTCCTGGATGAGAGGAGGTATCCCCTTTAAATTTTTTCGTCCTTCCTCGAACAGTTTGTACACTCGCCAATCCCTGAAACAGGATAAGGGAAAGGGGAAGAGATCCCCCTTGGTGATCGAATTTATGAGGGGGGTGCTCACGTTAGGGGATAGACGTATCTTGGCTTCCATAACTCGAGAAGAGCTAGAGGGGATGATTTCCACACATATGGTTAAGGTACATTTTCTTAGTCTTGTCGCTTCATTTTCTCTTCTTCAAGTGTTTTCTTGATGTTTTTCTTTTGTGTCGCATACGATCTCTCTATGTGAGAAACTCTTCTCCCGTCTCCAAGGGGGCCCTCCAGCCTCTCAAGGGGATACCCAAAAGAGGAAATTGGAGGATAAAGTGGAGCATCTAGGCACTGAAAATGTCAAATTGAAGGAGGCGAAGAAAGAGGCCGTGACTCGCTACCAACAAACAGAAAAGGAGTTAAAGAAGTTGTTGGTCGTGCGGAGGCGTTCAGGAGGGCACCTAAGAAGGCCAGGCTTGAATTTTCTAATAATGAGGAGGGCAAATGTTAGTTGGAGGCTTATTGGGACAACCGAATCCTGGATTTACAGCGAGATGTGGCGAAGATAGCTCTGCCCTTCTTGGAGTATGGTTTTATGGCCTGCAAATAAGAGTTCATAGCTCAGGGGTACCTCTCCGCTGGAGAGGAGCCTTCATTGACTCAAAGGGGGTCTTCACTGAGTCTGGATCTTGGGCCGGTCATCTTTGGTGGGCCATGTTCTTGGGCTGAATCCAGGTTATATCTTGAGCTCTTACCCTCTTTCATGGGCTGTTAGGCTTCTTAGGCTGTTGAGATTATGGTGTTAGGTGGTCTTGGACTTGTTATTCTTCTGGGGCTAGACCTTAATGAATCGATCAATGCACTTGATTCAGGACTAGGTCAATCGAATTATCGATTTGACCAACTGCTTGAACAATTTAAAAAAAAATAAAACAATTGTGAGGTTACTTCGATTTTTAAGAGTTGGATCAAATCATTTTATGAATTGAATGATGGTTCAATCATTTGGAGCCCGATATGAGCTTTAAACATTGATCCGAAAAAACATAATATTAAGGGATAATTACACTCTCCTCTCCTGAAATTTGGTGTAATTACATATAGACTCCATGTGGTTTGAGAAATTACATCTAACACCCTTGAGATTTGCTTTCCATCTAATATATTAGTCCCTCTATTAGTCAAAATTAACTAAATTTCTGAAATTAATAAAAAATATATATAAAATTTATATATACCATCGATTGACTTATTACTGACTTATTGTAGGTCAAACAATTTTTTTCGAACTAGAGGTGCTAGGTGTAATTTTTCAAATTACAGAAAATCTATGAGTGATTACACAAAACTTTAGGGGAAGGGAGTGTAATCATCCCTAATATTAAAGAAAATCATAAAAATTGGGGGTGGGTTTGGAAATGGGTTCAGGGGCCTGGATCCTGAACCGGCTCCGAATGAAGAAGGGATCCGGGCCAATTAAGTGGGTCTGGAAAAAAAAAAACAGGCAAATATTTAAATCAATATCCAAAGACATAACCATTGGGTGTCGGGTATGCAAAATAAGCAAAGGCAAGTTGGGAATTTTTATGGAAAATTGCATAAAAGTAAGAGCAAGAATGATGTGCTTCGGACTTTGTTTTTTTTGTTATTATTGGACATAATTTATTGCATTATACATATCTAAAAATTAATTGAGTATGTCAATAATTCCAAATTTTTAATAAGATGTACAAATAAAAAAAATAATAATTATTATACAGTAGATATATAGTTATATTAATGGAATTCAAAATTTCAGTCTTGTGATTGTGAGACCTCAATTTTATCACTTGATAAATCTTAAAAAAATAGATGGAAATCAAATTAAGAGACTCAAATCTGATGATAATTTGAAAATTTTAGCCAAAATGAGATTTTAATAGATTACGTGAAACTGGAAGGATTCTCAAACATTTCGTGGTCGATAATTAAATAGGGTTAATTAAATTTTACCATCCCAAAATTATGATTATTTTTTTACTTTGGCATCTATTTTTTTTTTTTTTTTTGTGTTAATTTATCATTTCAACTTTATAGAATTTTACACTTTGTCATTTATAACTATTTTGGCCAATTTTTTTTTATAAAAAAAAATCAACATGCAATACATATGTGATATTTAAGGTTTATGTAATATAATATCACATATGCACAACATGTGATTTTTTTTTAACAGAAAAATCGATAAAAAATAAATTATCATATATGGAAAAGTACAAATTTTGCAAAATTGGAATAGTAAATTGACACAAAACAAAGTTTTAATGACAAAATGTAAAATTGACATAGTTCGAATGATAAAATATAATTTATTCATTAAAATACCAAGATAGAATGGCGTGGCAGATCACAACAGAACTCGATGTGTGCTTTTTTAATGTAGGTTTTGTTGACAAGAAGATGAAAGAATAGGCTGGAAAATATTATATTTTTATGGGTTCTGCACATTTTATTCAAGAAGAAGACAACCTATAAATACAAGATTCTTGACTCTTCAAGTATTAGACTTTTGGTCTTTCACTTGCCGACTCTTGACTTTTTCAAACGTAAGACTATTAAATTGATAACACTCAATTTAACGTTTCTATTCATGTTCGTTTTTAGTGTTTTGAAATGATTTTATTGCATAAATTATTTGAATTATTTATTTTTTGAATGTAGGGGTTGTTATGTCAAACTTTGATGAAACGAAATCAAAATAGCTTAATTAGATTCCGCAGGAGATAAAGAGAAAAAAGAAATGACAAAATAGACTTGAACACACCACAAAACGTAATCACGCCCTATTGAGTGCTAAAATGTAGAAGAATGGCGCATGCTCTGGGTGAAGACGATGACCGTTTAATAGCTTTTTTAAATATTTATGTAGAAGTCGCATATATCTGAATTTGGATCCTTTTATTTTGTTATGAAACAGATTTGAACACTCCACAAAACGATTAACGTTTACCATTTTTCTTATATATATAGTTGTGACAACTGTAGTACATGAAGGCAGGTAGAGATTATTGAACAATATTGAAGTTTCCAGTCCCCTATGCTATATTAAAATTTTGTTACTTCTCAAAACCAGATAGATCAAGAACCAAATTAGACTAGCATAGATTCATTGAATTTTTTATTTCATTTAAAGTAGGATAATTATAACAACCTCCCTTGAGGTTTCGTATAATTACAAATACCCTCTCGCTGAATGAAAAAATATCAATAACCTCTTGATTGTAACGGTCATCTAATAATTAGTTCACTCTATTAACTTTTCATTCATTTCTTATGGTGAACTGACCACAATGTCCTTGTGGATTAAAAATTATAATTTTATTTAATTTTTAAAATTTTCTTATTTTTTTATGGACTAAGTGAATATTTTTTTAATAATTCTTAAAAAAATTCCATCCACCACGTTCGATTTTTTTTATAAGTTTTTAATATTTTAAAAATAAAACAAAAATACAGTAAGGGCACAGTTAACAATTTCATACATCCATCAAAGAATTATATAATTTTTTCAAACATCAGGGGGGGGGGGGGGGGTATTTGTTGTTTTATTCAAAAAAATTGTTTTATATAAGTAATCTGTATATATGAACTATTTTCTATTATATATATATATATATGATATGTATGGCCCAAAAAGAATTCGTCCAAGAAAAAATAAAAAGCCCATCAGCCCAATACGCCCCATTACACTAAAAGAAGGAAAAAGCCCACAACACTCATGAAGGTGACTCAATAGAAGGATCCAACAATAAAGGGTGGACCCAAGGCTTACGACAAGACACCCTCCACGTGGCATGCATGTAGACTGACAGGTGTGCCCTGCAGCCATCCAAGAAGAGTCCAAATCCAGGGAGGTTCCCTCAACAGCCTGGACTCATGAACCTAAATGACTCCTTGACGAATAGGGGTCCCACTTAATGAAGAATTCTGCTAAGCATGGAGATAAGGATTATATCAGCAACTAACTAAGGATAAGGTCGAATTGAAGCATATCTAAACTACTTTTGTTGTAGAAATAACAATTTACAGTTGAAAAAATAAACAAAACCTTCAGGCTGAGGCGTCGATATCTCGCTCTCTTTAAGGAGAAACAAGCACACTGCAGCAAATTTCTCACTGGTCCAGCAGTATTACTCTTAACTTGTCTCCTCCAGGATACAACAGCCCGACAACGTCGTACGACTCTAACTCACTCTAGACAAGAAGTAGAGTCCAAAGCTCCACCAAATAAAAACACCCTCCAACAACTAATATAACTCTCTCTTATAAAAAATACTTGCATGTAGTATATGTGTATATGTGTATCAAAACAAGTAGAATGAAGCCCTTTTTATAGGTGTAGAAATCATCCACCATTTTAATGTGAATTAGTGGACAATAATATGGTAGATAATGGTGGTAAATGGCTAGTAATGTGCATGAACATGGTGTAGTAGTGGGGTGATGGTATTGAATGAGAAATGATGACCATAATCATCCACCAACACCACTAACTTCAACATAAATGGGAGGAATATGTAGAGACATACATT
This sequence comes from Sesamum angolense, assembly GCA_034509725.1. Lineage (NCBI taxonomy): Eukaryota > Viridiplantae > Streptophyta > Magnoliopsida > Lamiales > Pedaliaceae > Sesamum > Sesamum angolense. The sequence continues at coordinate 724,221 of JACGWL010000012.1, forward strand.
TTAATTTAAATATTAAAATGTAATATATATTTTATATATACTAACAATCCCCCACTCATTTTATTATTATAATTAAAGAGAGTATACTAGTTGAAGGTAGACCATTATGCATAATGAAGGTGTGCTCTGCATTGAACCTCCACTTAGTGAAACAGTAACCTCTACTCCAGAGTCAGTAGTGGTATCAGACTTGAACTATGACTGCTTAGCAACACAATTTATTAACACATTACGGCCTTGTGTTATCCCGGTTTTCATGAGTGTTTTTGAGAGTAAGCCCAATTCTCATAGGAAGCGGCCTACTTCCACACTCACATAGGTGAAATCTGTTAAGGGTGCTCCTGTAATTCTAACACCCCACTCATTCGAGCTACAGATTTTCATTAAGAGTTAATAAACTCAACTTCCACAAATCATTACAGGATAAATGCACTCACATTATAGGGACGAAAACTAATTAAAATATGATAGTGCATTTCAAAACAAGCCATCATATGATTCATTTTTCCCTTTGAACCTGGTTATAGGATCTCTAGTCTCCAGGTTGGGTTTCCTCATACATGACTTATGATTGTATGGGCTTTAACCCCATCCCCTCGATGTGTTCCATACCCTTTCTCTTGCCAAGGCCTTGGTTAATGGATTTGCAAGATTATCACAAGATTTAACATAATCAACATTGATATTACCACTTATCAAATATAATCTCACAGTACTGTATTTTCTTCTTATCGGTCTGGATTTACCGTTACTATAACGGTTTTGTACTCTACCATGCGCAGCGGTGCTGTCACAATGAATTAAAATTGGAGCAATTGGTTTCTCAAAATATGGTATTTGAAATAATAAGTCTCTCAACTAATTTGCTTCCTCACTAGCCGAAGCTAAAGCAATAAGCTCAGCCTCCATGGTAGAGTTAGCAATAATTGTTTGCTTTTTAGACTTCCAACAAATAGCAGCACCACCCAAAATAAAAATATAACCAGTGGTTGAACATGAATCACCTGATAAGGTGTTCCAATCAGCATCAGGAAATCCTTCAAGTACAACAGGGTATTTTTTTATAAACAAGTCACGTGTTTTTGTACCAAGTAAATATCTCATAACTCTTGTTATGGCATGCCAATGTTCAATACCTGTTTTGCTTGTAAACCTGCTAAGTACTCCTACAGCATAGGCAATATCAGACCTAGTGCAATCAGTCGCATATCTCAAGCTTCCAATTAAGCTAGCATACTCCGTTTGATTGATCACATCATCATCATTTTCAACAGGAAATAAGTGAATACTCGGATCAAAAGAGTTGTAACAAGCTTACAATCAATAAAATTGAACTTTCTCAAAATTTTATCAATATAATGCGACTGGTCTAGAAAAATATCATCACAAGTCTTGGTAATTTTTATACCCAAAATAAAGTTTGCCTCACCAAGATCCTTCATATCAAAGTGACTACTAAGCATATTATTTGTCTCTTTGATAACATGCAAAGTAGATGTGAAGATCAACAAATCATCCACATAGAGGCAAACAATTACATGTGAATTATTCCAAGACTTATGATAGATGCACTTGTCACACTCATTTGGTATAAAACCATTCTCAATCATGCAGGAATCAAATTTTTCATGCCATTGCTTAGGTGTCTGTTTTAAGCCATATAGGGATTTTGTTAATCTACACACTTTGCTTTCTTGGCCTGCTTCCACAAAACCCTCGGGTTGGTCCATATAAATTTCTTCATTTAAGTCCTCATTTAAAAATGCAGTTTTTACATCCATTTGACGAATATGCAAATCAAATATTGCAGCAATAGCAAATAAAAGTCTAATGGATGTCACTCTAGTTATCAGAGAATATGTATCAAAAAATTCTAGACCTTCAAGTTGCTTGAAACCTTTAGCAACTAGTCTAGCTTTGAATTTATCAATTGAACCATCCGGCTTTAATTTTCTTCTGAGGACCCACTTACACCCAATTGTTTTACAACCTGGTGGTAAATCCACTAATTTTCAAGTCTTATTAGAAACTAGAGATTCCATCTCGTCATTCACAGCTTTTTTCAAAAAATAGCATCATGTGATGAAAAAGCTTCTTTCAAAGTAAGAGGGTCGTTTCAATATTAAAAACATAAAGTTAGGACCAAAATATTTTTGTACTCTAGCTCTTTTACTCCTTAATACAAAATTATTTTCCTCGTTTTTCCAAAACTGAAGTTGAAGAGCAAGGCACAGATAAAATATTTTTTTCAATATTTTGACCCCCACTATTTTTAGAATTAAATGAAAACTTTTCTTCATGAAATATAGCATCACCTGAATCTATAATTACTGGCCAATTATTTTTTTAATATAAAAAAAAGAAAAATAATGAAAAAAATATTTTGTTTAATAAATTAACATTTTTATTGAAACCGCGACTCGATATTTTTTATTTTTTATTTTTAATTTTAAGCGGAGTCGCGGTTTCAAACCGCGACTCCGTGTCGCGGATTGAAACCGCGACTCCGTCATTTTTTAAAAAAAAATTATTATAACTAATTTTTCCGCAAATTAATTTAAAAAACACAAATAATAATTAATAATGAATAAATGAAATATTATAAATATTATTACAAATATTACAATAAAAAAGTAAATATTAAAAATGCCCCCTGTCCCACAATTACGTCTGTGTCGTTGACGTCGAGGTCTTCTTATTTCTTCGCCGATATTTTGTATTGGCTCATTTAGTCCATCATTATCATCACCACCGGAATTAATATGCAAGCCACTTGATGATGCTGCAGAACTGGACTCCACATTATCACGATATGCACTAAATGATGGAAATGGAACTGGTGAAATGTTATATTCTGGTGCATATGGTTGGTTAATACCAAGGCTAAGGTCAAGATCTACATGTGAAGAATAAGCTTCTGCATGGCTTGGCATGTATGAAGTCGATTGAAACCAATCATCTTGTGATGGTTGAGGCACATAGTAATCCTGAGTCGGTTGAGGCACGTAGTAATCTTGAGGCGTATATGCTGTTGAAGGACCAGTTATATCCACCCAATATCACCACGTTCAACTGAACCAATAGACATTTGGCTAGAACTTCTCTTTCTCTGTGGGATGTGGTGGGAGCAGTATCGGATGGTGTTGCAGTTTGTTGTGGCTGATGTGTTATGGCTTCAGCGATAATTTTACTTCGTGTTCAAGTTGGGCCACTAATTGGCGATACCCTTCAACATCTACTGGTTTAGATTGAAAAAGTGTTTGAAGAGTATTTACCTGTTGAGTCTGAAAAAATATAAAAATATAAGGAATTTTAATAAAAATTATTTAAAAATGAAGTATATAAAATAAACATGTGATATTATGTAGCATACCACAATCTGCAACACTGGTGCATCTCAGGTTGGTATCCGCTTTCCACACGTCTATCAGTAGACGACGAAACGAAATGACGTGTTATGTTGTTGTACCATTCCCAATATCCTCGATCTGTATCTCTTCTATTGGAAAAAGGGTTGTCTTTGTATGACTGTGTCATATCGTCTTTGCCATCTAGTGATGTAGAGTATGTGCTGCAAAACCCAATCTGTGCCCGTACGATTGGAACGGGTGATCTTATGCAGGCTCATGTCCCGAGTATCTGGCTGATCTGGAATATTTTGCATCATCCCAAATTGGCGAAGGACCCGTTCGGGATGATGCATCTCCACTATTGCATAAAATATCAAGGGACATATTGATCTCCACAGCTGGGGGTTAAAATCCCCTGCATAAGCCATAATGACATTTGATTCCATGTCATACGGCTGCTAGATAAACTGTAATAAATAAAATAATGCAAGTTAATGTCATTTTATATGATCGAATATATGTAATTAAAGTCATGAATAAAAATACCTGATCATATTGCATCTCATCTAATATATCTCTAATGACCCTGACAGTTGTTCGCACTGTCCGGGTGAAAGTGTGCTCACAGTCCACATTGCACCATATGGTGCTCCTGGGAGCACACGGTTATTATCTATTTGGTGTGGGCCCATATGTACACGTGGATCACCAAGTCCGGGACAAAGTGGAATGATGCGTTATCAGGCCCAAATCTGCAGAGATATAAACTCTAGTTATTACCTGAAAAAAAATATTTCTCTATAAATTCAATAATTCAACTTACCTGTACCAACTGCAACGCGCCACCTATTGCAGCTTTGCCTTTTCGCTGGCATTACATAATTCGCGGTATAAAAATACCAGGACAGCACTGCCCCAACTGTAGTTCCGGGCTACTATATCCTCTAATTTTACAAGATATAGTAGCGATACCAAGTTTCCTGATGAATCAGGACACATCGTTCCACCCAGCAGGAGCAATTGAACAGCACACGCATACTGTACAACAGTAAGGTGTGGAGTGTCGGGAGTGATGTGGACACGTGATATATGAGATATGATGGCCTTAACCTGCAACCGTGAACCCTTCAACGCTCCCTCTTCTGGTGCGAAACCTATATACTGCATGCAGTATTCTTGCCACTGAACACTGGTTCTTTCGAGATCAGTCCCTGAGACTGGCTCGCCATCTATTGGGAGTCCCCATATTACCTGGACATCTTGTAAGGTAATTGTGGCTTCTCCGACACGAAAATAAAAAGAGTGTGTCTCGGATCGCCACCTCTCCACCAATGCAGTGATTAAATGGCAATCATATTGAATTCGTCCACACCTATAGACTCCATAAAAACCTATTTGGTGTAGTATTTGTTGCACACGAATGGGGATGTCTTGTTCACGTAAATTTTTCCAAAATTTACCGTCGCACGTTTTGCCTACATGACCTCATCAATGTCATCATCTAGGATCTCATCGGACCTGTGTTGTGATTGTTGTGATAATACAGTTCCATCTCATGGACCATACACTGCTCTTCTATCCATTTTTTAAAAATATAAAAATGGGTGACAAATAAACAGTTGAATAAAAAAGTCTACAACAACGGAAAGATGCAATTAATAAATGTGGTGTTAATGATGAATGGTGAATGGTGAATGGTGAATGGTGAATGATGAATGATGAATTTATATAGTGAACGAAATTTATTTATTTATTTTTTTAATAAAATATCGCAGCATGATGCAGATGCAGCAGCAGCTGCATCATGCATGCATACATGCATTAAAATGCATGCAATGCAGTATGCAGTGATGCAGTACACTGCATACTGCAAAGCTGCATGCAGCTTTAATTTAAAGCTGCACTGATGCAACTTTGACTTGCAGTGCAGCTTTAAATTAAAGCTGCATGCAGCTTTGACCGTCCACACCCGTGACTTTAGTATCAAAATTTTGGGTATATATACAACATGCATTTGAGGTGTTTAGCTGCATCAAAAGTTTGTATCAATATTTGAAAACAGCAGAACTTGTATATTTGTAATTTCGGTGTATATTTACTTCAAGAAATGTCAACTTCATCTGCTCGTGTAGATATTTTTTTGTATTTCGGTGGTAACTACACAAGTGATGGATGGTGTTTTACATATGATCGACAGCCTGTAGCGGCGATGAAGATACCTCGTTCATCGACGTATGCTCAATTTTTGAAAAGGATTTATCAGAAGATTGGTGTTGATAGCAATGAATACTTATTGAAAGTATCTGCTAAACATTCATGTCAATATCTCGGTCGCATTAAAGAAACTCTCTTTCCAATAACAAATGATGACGCTCTGTCATTTTTGTTGGACCCTGAGGCGGAAATCCCCATGTTGGAAGTATACGTTGATGCAGAACAAATTCATGTTGAGCCTCCCCCACAGATGAGCCAACAATGGGAAGAAATTAACCCACAGATGAGCCAATAGTGGGGAGAAGCTAACCCACAAATGAGTAACCAGTGGGGAGAATACATGACGCTCTTAGCAACTCCAGGATTGCTTTCTTATTCTAACACTGACTACTTGGCAGGTACTTCTAATCCCGATTTTGGTGCGGGTACTTCTAATCCTGATTTTGGTGCAGGTACATATAATTCTAAGCCTGAATATACACCCAACATGGTGACTGCTACTCAAGGCCTAGATAATATTGATTTCCATTATACAGAGCCTACCCAGTCACATACTCCATTGTCAGAAAATTTTATACCCAATGAGAATGATGCAGAAGACCCAACAGCAGACTCTTTTGTAAATGAATCAGATGAAGCTTCGGAACCAGATGAAGTGGAATATCCAATTCCACCCGAGGATGGCGCAGACCATGTTGACATAAATATAATGGCAGCAACATTTGCACAACGTGGGGCAGAAACATCTTCTGAACCGACTTTGCCAGACATGAATACTCAGCCGACATTTTACCGCTCTATACCATTTTTTGAACAAACATTCCCGGAGATACCTGCAGATTCTGTTGATGTCCAAATTTGAGGTATGCAAAATTTTATAATAATCTGAAGGCAGGCTTGATAAGGGAATGCTCTTCAAAACAAAAGAAGAGCTAATGGAAGCGGTGCAAGATCACTCCATACGGTATGCACGTCACGAGTATTATGTAACTGAGAGTTCAAAGACTAAGTGGAAAGTGGTCTGCAAGCACAGTACAGAAGGTATATATTATATATATATTTTTTTATATCGCGTCTTACAAGCATACATCATTATTTAATTGATTGAATTTTTTTTTTTTTTTTGCAGAGCAGTGGTGTAGATGGGAGGTTCGAGGTGGTTACAAACCAAAAATTAGACGTTGGGAAATAACGCAGTATAAGGGGACACATACATGTGTTCTGAATAATATGTCCCTCTCACACGGTAATATAAACAGGGCTTATATTGCTTCCTTGCATTTAGGACACGTGAAATGCAACCCCTCCTATGGAATAAAACATGTCATTCAAAATGTGAAGGACTAAACAGGGTATGATGTACCATACCAAAAGGCATGGTACAGTTTGAAAATAGCACGTGAAATTGTTTATGGTACGTAGGAGAGCTCTGTTCAAAAGCTACCTAAATATTTGGGAGCTATCCAAAAATATAATCCAGGAATTATTGTTGAATGGAAACACAAAGGCTTCCAGCCGTCAACTGGTAAATATGTGATGGGATATGTCTTCTGGGCTTTCAAACCGTGTACTGATGGGTTCCAATTCTGTTGAAAGATTATTAGTGTAGATGACACCCATTTATACACAAAATATAAGTACAAACTGTTAATTGCAGCTGCCATGGATGGGAATCAACAGGTACTGCCTCTCGCATTTGCAATAGTCGATGAAGAAACTTATCCATCTTGGAAGTGGTTTCTTCAACAATTGAGTCGACATGTTATAAGAGGGCGACGCGGGATGTGACTTATTTCTGACCGTCATGGCGGACTCATTAAAGCAGTTCGTGAAGGTCCGGACTTTGTGTCACCACATGGAGTGCACCAGTATTGCTTACGACATGTGTGTTCCAATTTTAACAGTATTATTAAAAATGTGGTATTGAAGGATCTTTGTTGGCAAGCTGGCTCGGAATATCAATTAAGAAAGTTCAACCGCATTATGGAAGAGATAAAGAAGCAGGATGTCAAAGCGTTTGCATACTTAGACCAGATTAATAAGGAAAAATTGACAGCTTCTCATGATGGTGGATGGCGATGCGGTATTTTGACGACCAACATGTCAGAATGCATTAATGGAGTTCTGAAGGGGGCTCGCCGCCTGCCGGTAAGTGCAATAGTTGAAATTACTTTAGAACGTATTGTCCATTATTTTCGCATGCGGGCGATTAAGGGTCAAAAAATGTTACAAAACAACCAACTGTGGACGGATTTCGCATGCAAGATGTTCATATCTTGGCAACAAAAAGCTGTTGAGCACAGGGTCATGAAATACAGTCCCGCGTCGGTCGTTACTAGGCGCCAGAATAGACATGGGATGAACACCCATGTTGTCAAAATTGCGAACCGAGAATGCTCATGCGGCAAGTGGAATCAATTTAGCATCCCTTGTTCTCACGCTCAAAAAGTATGCGGTGCATACAATATTAGTGCTGCATCAATGGTTAAGGATTACTATGATCTGATGGCTTACAACAACACCTATTCTAAGCATTTTGAACCTGTGCAGTCGGAAGATTATTGGGATGACCCAAATTTTCAGTTGGTCTACGACCCTACTATCCGTACGGTCATACGTCCTGGTCGAAATCAAACAACATGCATTCATAATGAGATGGATTGGCGGCAAACGCGAGCAAGGCAAGAAGCCCAACAACAACAAGGATATTCTTCAATACAAGAAAATGTGTCATAAGAGGATTGTTGATAATACTTGTATTTTTTAATTAATACAATTTTTTAACATTATAATTTTTGTGATTATTTAAATTTGTAATATTGTAATTTATATAACTATAATTAAAAAGTAAAATATAAATTATAACATAAATTTATATAATTTAAATACGTTAAATATAATTATTAAATTAAATAGAATTAATATATAAATATAATTTAAAAAAAAAAACGAGTCGCCGATCCACGACACCGAGTCGTGGTTTGAAACCGCGACTCGGATTAAAAAATAATAAAAAAATTTCGAGTCGCGGTTGGTAAAAAAAAAATTATCGAGTCGCGGTTTGAAACCGCGACTCGTCATAAAAACGTTAATTTATTAAAAAAATATTTTTTTCATTATTTTTTTTTTTTTTTATAATAAAAAAATAATTAGGTCCTATAATTACATTATCTTCCAGATTTAAAAATCTGTAAGTTGTACTATTAGAAGCATAACCAAGAAAAACACAAGTTGTAACTTTTACTCTCAATTTAAGAATTTTAGGATTTATTAGCCTCACATAGGCCAAACAACCCCAAACTCTAAGATATCCCAATTTTGGCTTATAACCTCTTCACACCTCAAAAGGTGTTAATTTGGTTTTTTTATGTGGCACCCTATTCAACACATAACAAGCTGTTAAGATAGCTTCACCCAAAGATTTGTAGGTGCACACGATTCAATAAGCATGGCATTTGTCAAATCAACCAACGTTCTATTTTTTCTTTCAGCTACACCATTAGATGCAGGAGAATATGGTGGAGTAACTTCATGAATTATTCCCAACGATGCAACAAAAGAATTAAATTCATTTGACTCTTTTTCTCGGCCTCTATCACTTCTAATTCTTTTTATTTTCTTACCAAATTGATTTTCAACTTCATGGAGATAATCTTTAAACTTCTCAAAAGCATCACTTTTATTTTTCATCAAATAAACGTAAGTATATTTTAGAAAAATCATCAATAAAAGTGATAAAATAACGATTTCCTCCACGAGTTAAAATTCCTCCAAGTTCACAAATATCAGTGTAAATTAATTCTAGCAATTCGGTTTTTCTTTCAACACTTGGATGAGGCCTTTCTGTGATCTTGGCTTTGCTACAAGATTCACATTTCTCAAAATCATTTTTTATCATTGGGATTAATCCTAAAGTACTCATGATTCCCACATAACGACTATTAATATGACATAAACGAGCATGCCAAAAATTAACAGAAGAGAGCATATAAACAGAAGTAGAATATATTTTAGGGATAATTACATTTACACCCCCTCACCTATTGTCATTTTACACAAACCACCCCTGCCTTTTCAAAAATTACAGAAATCACCCCTAACAGCCTTTAAACCCCAAAATGCCCCTGTTGACTTGGTCAAACTTTAATTTCATTTTTCAATGACAGAAATGCCCTTAGGGGTGTTTTGTAATTATCAAAAGGTAGAGGGGGTGTCAAAGTAATATTTAAAAAATTGAATAATATGACATCATATATTTTTTTATTTATTTATACTAATTTTTAATTAAAATTTAAATTATTTTATTAACTTTTTTTATTGAATATATATAAATTTACACCTCTTAATAATTTAAATATTAAATTATTTAATTAATATATTAATAAAAATTAATTACTAGCTTATGAATTCAAATAAAAAAATATAAAACTTGTATAAGTTAATTTGAATTCTTAAAATTAAAAATTATTTATTCTCTATTTTTATTTATAATTAAATTTCTATTAAAATTAATAAATTATAGTAGAATTAGTAAAACAAACAATTTATTTATTAAAAATATTTTAAATTATTATAAATGTAAATATATACATATGAATATGTTCAATTATATACATATTTGTATATTTATATTATATAAATGTATATAAATGTATATACATGTATGTATAATTTATTAATTTTAATAAAATTTAGCTATAAATAAATATAAAAAAATAAATATTTTAATATTAAGAATTTAAAATAATTTATACAAATGTGATAATTTTTAATTTGAATTTATAAGCTAGTAACTAGTTTTTATTAATATATTAATTAAATAATTTAATATTTTAATTATTAAGAGGTATAAATTTATATATACATTCAATAAAAAATAAAAAAATTAAAAAAATTAAATTTAATATAAATAATAAAAAAATATATGGGATCATATTATTCATCCCCATAAATATTACTTTGGCACCCCTCTACCTTTTGATAATTACAAAACACCCCTAAGGGCATTTCTGTCATTGAAAAATTAAATTAAAGTTTGACCAAGTCAACAGGGGCATTTTGGGGTTTTAAAGGCTGTTGGGGGTGGTTTCTGTAATTTTTGAAAAGGCAGGGGTGGTTTGTGTAAAATGACAATAGGTGAGGGGGTGTAAATGTAATTATCCCTATATTTTATTCATCTCAACATTCAATTTAAACATCCCATCACATGCATAACCCTTACCCACAAAAATACATTTTTTAGTAATTACATATTGATCAGATTCCATAATCTGTTTGAAGCCAGCCTTGTTGAGCAAAAAACTTGACATCAAATTCTTCCTCATGGAAGGAGTATATAAAACATGTTTCAAGGTTAATACCCTTCCTGAGGTAAATTTCAACTCAACTTCTCCATTTTCAAGCACTTGGGTGGTATGAGAATCACCAAGCATAATAGTTCTTAGCTCATCAATGGAGTATAAACTTTGAACCAGTTTTCTCATAACAAACATGGCGGTTTGCACTAGAGTCCGCCCACCACCGTCAACACTTTCAACCATATGTATATCTGTTATTATTGCCACAAATGACTCCTCAATCACGTTAGCTTGCAGAGCAGGCTCACGTTTTCTAAATTTGCAAAATCGAGCAATATGCCCACTTGCCACAGACATAACATACTATTGGATTTTGATCTTGTGCTTGGCATTCCCATTATTTTTCTTGGGAAATTTACCATAGTGAAATTTTCTTTTTTGGCTTCAAATAGGTATTTCTGTGAGAGTTGGGTGCAACATTATTTGATGAAATTAAATTTACCTTTGTTGTGATGGGTTGTGCACTGCTCTCAGGTGACTGCATAAGTGCATCTTGGCCCCTTGCCTCTTCTTCCATGCGGATTCGCATTATCAACATTTCAAGCGTCGTTTCCTTTTGCTTGTGGCTCATTGTTTTCTGAAATTCCTTCAAAGAAGGTGGAAGATTTGTCAATGATGCCACAAACAACAAAGTTGTCTCCAATTTTAATGTCCTCCAACCTGAGCTCTCCAATAATCATTATAAAATCTTGAGTTCGGTATGCCAGTGATTTGTTATCCACCATTTGGAATCGAAAAAATCTGCTAGCAGCATTTTTTTCGCTCCTGCCTCTTCAGTATCATACTTACTCTGCAATGCTTTCCAAATTTTCTTTGCAGTAGAGTATGTTCTATCATAATAATCATAAAAATTATTAGAGAGACAATTGAGAAGATAATACCTACAATTGAATGCGTCATTCTTGTAGTTCTCCACTTTCTCTTGGTGGATCGCATACTCATCATCATTCATGTTAGTTTCATCGACCTTGTTCGGGTTTTTTTCAGTGAGAATATAGAAAACCTTGAGAAGGCTTAGGTAAAAAAGTACTTTACCCTTCCATCTCTTGAAATGGGTACCGTTGAAACGAAACGGCTTGTTGAGATCTCCCACACCGACATCCGCTAGTTTTTCAACTGTAGCCATTAGAATTTTCTTAAAATTGTTGTAGAAATAACAATTTACAGTTGAAAAAATAAACAAAAACTTCAGACTGAGGCGAGGATATCTCGCTCTCTTTAAGGAGATTCAAGCCCACTGCAGCAAATTTCTCACTGGTCCAGTAGTATTACTCTTAACTTATCTCCTCTAGGATACAATAGCCGACAACGTTGTACGACTCTAACTCACTCTCGACAAGAAGTAGAGTCCAAAGCTCCACCAAATAAGAACACCCTCCAACAACTAATATAACCCTCTCTTATAAAAATACTTGCATGTAGTATATGTATATCAAAACAAGTAGAATGAAGCCCCTTTTATAGGTGTAGAATCATCCATCAATTTTATGTGAATTAGTGGACAATAATATGGTAGATAATGGTGGTAAATGGCTAGTAATGTGCATGAACATGGTGTAGTAGTGGGGTGATGGTATTGAATGAGAAATGATGACCATAATCATCCACCAACACCACTAACTTCAACATAAATGGGAGGAATATGTAGAGACATACATTTTAATTTAAATATTAAAATGTAATATATATTATATATATACTAACAACTTTTATCCATTTTTGCTGAGATTAAAGGCAACTTGAAGAGTCCCACTTCGAGGGAACATCCCCTATAAATACAGGTCAAGTCCCAGGCGGGGGACACCATATGATTCTGATCTCTTGCTGTCATATTGCTATTTTGCTCTCAAATCGTACTTTTAGCACGATTTCACTCACGAATTTGTTCATCGTATTTCTTTTTATTATTTCAACTTATTATTTATGATTAATTTCTCTTAAATTCGATATTAACTTGAGCGTCGAAGTGCTAACGTATTGTTTTGCTGGTTCCGTTTCTCAAGTTATTTTATCCGTTGGCCCAAATCCAATGCTCAAGTCCAAACTCGTTGGACCCATGCTATTTTTGCACGTATCAATATATATTTAAAAAACTTGAACGAGCTAATGAAGCAAGCTGGAGCTTGATTGTATATATATATTTTATAAACATCTAAAAAATAAAAAAATATATATATGGATTATTTTATAATTTGGAATATATTATTTAAAATCTAAATAAGAACAAGGTTGAAAACATCCATAAGAAATTTAAAATGAAGCAAATGATGAAAAAATTATTGATAGCTACGAAAAACCATTCAGTTCAATCATTTAATAAGAAGTAAAAAAGTAAAATTAAAATATAAATATTGACTAATAATTATGATATATAGTGATCAATTTTTAAACAAATGCATTTTGGTGTATTTGAATATTGAAATATAACAATAAAATTCATATGCATTATATTAAATATTTATTTATAAAAAATTATCAAAACATATTAAATTATTGATTAAATTTTGTCTTAAGATAATATAAATCACTATAAAATATTATAATATTATCTAAAACTAAAATATGACTTATTGGCTAATAATTCTAATATATGATGAATTTAAAATTAATGCATTTTATTATACTGGATATTGAAATTATAGCCAATAAAATTCATATGCGTTATAATAAATATTTATTTACAGAAAATATCAAAATTTACTAATTTTTTTATTAAGTTTGTTTTTAGACAATATAATACAAATATCTATTTCGTTATCATCTAAAATTAAAATATGAGATACTGACTAATAATTCTGATATATAGTGAATTTTGAGACAAATGCATTTTATTTTAGTTGATATTGAAGTATAACAATAAAATTCATATGTATTGTATTAAATATTTTATTTATAAAAATATTATCAAATCGTACTAGTTAAATTATTCATTAAGTTTAGTTTTAGATAATATAAATATAAGTAGTATATTTTAATATCATCTAAAATTAAAGTATGAGGTATTGATTAAATAATAATTTATGATGAATTTTGAATAAAGGCATTTTATTGTAGTGGATTTTAAATTGTGAAAATAAAATTCATATTCATTATTAAACATTTATCCACAAAAGAAATATCAAAACTTATTAGATTATTGCTTAAGCTTATTTTTATAGTTAAAAATTTAGATAATATAAATTTAAAAAATTATATTTTTTATTATCTAAAATAAGAGATATATTGACTAATAATTATAATATATAGTAAATTGTGATATAAACATGATATAATATTAAATATGGAGTTAAATATATAAAAATATTTATAAATATAAATTAAAAAGAAAATGTGAGGCTTGCGAGCTCACGAACGAAAATATGTAGCTTGACCTCGAGCTCGAAAAGCTCAAAATCGAGTTGGCTTGCGAGCTCGGCTCATCTGTGCACCCTATATATTACTACTTTATCCTTATTAAATCTTTTTATGAAATAGCAAAAACAGAATAGTTTAAAAATATATACAAAAATATTAGTTCATAAAAATATTTTAAAAAATTCTAAAAAAATATATAAGATTATAACTAATAATAAAAATGGTATTTTTGCCCGTTCACCATAAATCAGATGAAAAACTAATGGAGCCTAACACAAAATGAGCTCACTGTTAGACGAACACTAAAATATGATGAGTATTTATAATTTATAAAAAATAATGATGTGTATAGTTATACTAAATTTCAAAAGAATGATAGTTTTCATTTATTATATTTAAAAAAAATAAGAATATTAATTGTAGATTTCTTTAAATAAATACTTTTTTCTTACAATCATTTCTTATTAATTGGAAAGGATGGATTCGTCAGCAAACTAATTATCAAACTTCAAATTATTCCACATAATCAATTGATGCACAAACATTTTCACGTGGCAATGATTGATTTTGCATATATATATGATATAAATATATATATATATATATATATATATATATATATATATATATATATTATTCGTTTAGTAAATAAGTGATTTGTCGAACATAACAACTAGTAAAGTCAAAAAAACTATTATAACATGGAATATTACTAGGTAATTAATATTCATTATAATCATTGTAATTATCATAATAAAAAGTTAAATTTTTCTTATGGTTCTTGGAATATACTAAAAGAAATATGGCTTTTTTACTATGATCAATTACCACAATTAAAAGCAAAAAATTGTGACGGATACTAATTAATTATGATTTCGCAACTGCTATTAGCTATTGTTTATATAGCAAATATTTTGGACATAAGTAAAATCAAAATAAATGTCAATTAATTATGGTCAAAACTTAAGTTTTTACATCGATTTTGTCCGACAGTGGTAGTATTTATTTACGACGATTTTAAGTCATAGTGATTTGTATAGAAAATAATTGTTATTATTATTTTTTTTTTTGTAGTGATTACATAAGTATTGTATTCAAATAGTAGGCCCATGACTATAATGCCATGGGTTCGAATTTCACCAGCATGTGATGTGAGATTCTATTTTAATAGTAGTAGTCGTTCTGTTTTAATAGTAATTATTGATTAGATATAATTATCTGATTGATGATTAATATATGAATATTATACTTTTCGATAGTTGTTAAATACAAATATTTGATATTGATTTAATAAAAAAAATAATAATTCATTACTCTCACTGCAAAAAACAAGTAAGATATAGCACGTATCCCTCTTAAAAGAAAAATAAAAAAATAACTGTAGAACATGAGCACAAAAATGTTTGTTGTCATCATACATTTATTGAGAAATTATTTCTGAAGATATTTTTTAAAATATATGAGAAAATATAATAAAAAAATAAAAATAAGAAGAATCTAAAAATAGCAAAAACTTGTGTAAAGTTTCCATATTTGTGTGTGTGTGTGTGTGTGTGAGAGAGAGAGAGAGAGAGAGAGGATTTTGTCCACTCTTCAATTATTGAACAAACAACAAACATTGGGATATCCCTTTCATCAACTCACAATTTTAATTACCAAAATCACAATTATTCACTTTTCTCTCAATTAAACTTTACTTTTTGCTTCATTTTTTTTTCCTTTTTTTTTATTAATCTTATTTTCTTTCCCTTGGGAAAAAGATAATAACAAAAAGTATAAATTTTCTTTGAGAAAAAATAAATAAATAATAACGTCATTCCTGAACTTTTAAAAAAGAAGCTTATTTGTCTTCTACAAAGACGCTCAAGTAATCTCATAGTGCCACCTTATTTTTGTAAAAAATAGATTACAAGTTTGAATCTCGGGAAAGATTGGAGCCACTATCGAGTCACATTATCTTTTCACTTTTTTAGAGGTTTTTTTTTTTTTTCCCCGCAAGCTAAAATGGTCATTTTACTTTTCTGATTTTAATTTGAAAATTCTATGTATATTATCTATATCAAATATCTTTATTAGTCCCTCATCTCTACTTTTCGTTTCACTTTAGTCCCTCATCTCTCAAATGCACCTTAATAGTCCCTCATCTTCACTTTTCATTCCACTTTAGTCCCTCATCTCTAAAATGCATTGTAATGGTCCATCATCTTTTAAATATATATCACAATGGTTCTTGATGGTTAAATTTTAACAAAATTTAATTAAAATTGGTAAAATAGTCCACTTAACGGTCTTAAAATTTGTGTTGAATTACCCATTATATCCTTATAATAATCATTGGTTTTTATTTTTTATAAAATAAACGGTTCAAATCTTAAATAATTTAAAATATATTATTTATATAATATAATATAATATAAAGATGCAAACAAATGGCAGACTAGGCGACCAAAAAAACAGTCATAACAATTTGGGTGATGTCGTCATTGCTCGCGCACAAAGCGCCCCACAAGAAGGGGACGACCTTGCATTGTCGTCGCCCCCGCACCCACAAGAAGAGGCGGCGCTCGATCTAGGGCGTTGTTGCCTAGTCTTCTTCTCCGTCAACAACGAGGCAGTCGATGAAGAAAAAAATGGCAAAAAAAAAAATATATTATTCTCAATTTAAAAATAATAAATAAATAAAATTAATGTAAGTTTTCAAAATTTAAAAATAATAAACGATTGTTAAATTTTTTATTTAAATTGTAGTTTTAACTTAAATATTATTTATAGTAAATAATATAGATTAAAAAATTGATATAGTTTTTTGGTATTTTGATATTTAATTTATATATTTTATAAATAAATATGATTTATTGAGTAAATTCAAATTAATATATTTATTATAAGTGACTTTTACTTATATTCACATAAATTTTTAATTTAAAAGGTGTTTGTATTATGATTTGTTAATTTACATTTTTTAGTTTTGAAACTTTTATACACATTTCAGGTACTTGATATTTAGTTAATATATTTAATAAATAAATATAATTAATTAAAATATTAAAACTAAATAATGAACAATATATGATTTATTAGAATATATTTAAACTAAAATATAATTTCTCTTATACATCAAAAGAAAAGGGCAAAATAAACTTTTGCAAATATAAAATAATTCCACTAGCATTTTAGCATGTGACATGCACCCTCCGTTAATTTTTAAAGAAGAGGGGTGTTTTGTTGCCTTTACCTTCGCTAAATTTTTTTATGAAATAATTATGTAGCTCCAGATGGAGAGGTGAATATTACTACTTTACCATTGATAAATTTCTTTATGAAATAACAAAAACAAAATATTTGAAAATATATAAAAAGAAAATTAAGAGTGGGTAAATAAATAATTCATAGGAATATTAGTCTACAAAAAATATTTAGAAAATTATAATATATATATATATATATATATATATATATATATATATATATAACTATAGTTCATAATCCAAAAGTGTATTTTGGCGATTTCTCTATAGAAAATGGATGAAAAACATGGAGGCTAACAAAATAGGCTTAATGTTAGACGTTAAAGTAAGAGGAGTGTTTGTAATTTTTGAAATAATAAGAATGCATTTGTAATTTATAATTTTTTGGGGTGTCTACATTTCACCTTTTTAAAAAAATTAAAATATTAATTCTAACTTTCTTTAAATAAGTTTGTCTTTCTTACAATCATTTCTTATTAATTAGAAGGGATAAATACACTCCCCTTCCATGAGGTTTTGTGTAATTACACAAGATCTCCTGTGGTTTGGGAAATTACACCTAGCACTTCTGGAGTTTGCCTACATTTAACAAATAAGTCCATTCGTTAGTCAAAATTTACCGAATTGACTGATATTGACAAAAAAAATTAAAAAAAAGCTATATTAACCCTTGATTGACTTATTACTGAGTTATTGCATGTTAAATAATTTTTTTGGGACTAAATTACCTTTATAACGATGAAGATATATGTCCCTCAAATATATTTACGCGTGAAGATGTATAATTTGGTCATAAATTTTTTTTACCTGCAATAAATCAATAATAAGTAGATTAAGGGTTAAAATAGATTTTTTATTTTATTTTATTTATTAATATCAGTTAATTTGATGAATTTTGACTAACGAAAGACTTATTTGTTAGATGTAGGCAAACCTCAAAAGTATTAGATGTAATTTCTCAAATTACAAAATATTTACATATAATTACACTAAATCTCAAGAGTGTAATCATCCTTGATTAGAAAGGATGGATTTGTCAGCAAACTAATTATCAAACTTCAAATTATTCCACATAATCAATTGATGCACAAACATTTTCACGTGACAATGATTGATTTTGCATAGGTGAAGTGATATATATATTCTATTGTTGGTTTTGTAAATAAGTGATTTTTCGAACTTAACAACTAGTAAAATCAAACCTTTTGTTTGGTTCAATTCTCAATTTGTCTGTCAAGTTGGGGAAAACATATTCAATATTTGTCTTTATTTAAAAACACCATATTTTGATGTTTTTCTCTCTTTGACATAAATATATAAATATACATATACACATATATATATATATATATATATATATTTTTTTTTTAAAACACAGTATTAACATACAATATATATATATATATATATATATATATATATAACACACAAATATTTTATAAGGTCAAAATATTTACTACAGCTAAAAATTATAAAAAACATATTTTGAACATAGGTATAGCGAATGTCAACTAACAATGATCGAAACTTAAGTTTTCATATTGATTTTATCTGACCGTGGTAGATAGTATTGATTTACTACGATTTTTAAGCCGCAGTAATTTATAATGTATGAAATAATCATTTTTTTTTTGTAGTGGTTACAGATAAAAACAAGTATTCTGCTTTATTAGTAGGCCCTATGACTATAAAGTCATAGATCCGAACCCTACCAACGAGTACGATGATATTTTACTTTAATAGTAATTACTGTTCTACTTTAATAGTAGTTGTTGATTATATATAATTATCTAATATTGATGATTAATATATGAATGTTATAGTTGTATGTAGTTGTTAGATATAGATATTTAATAATAATTTACTCAAAAAAAATAAAATTCATCGCTTTCACTACAAAAAAATAAATAAAAACAAGTAAAATATAATATTCCTTGTAAAAAAATGAAAATAACTGTAGAACTCATGAACACAAAAATATTTGTTGTCACCATACATTTATTGAGAAAATATTTCTAAAATATTTTTTTAAAAATATATGAGAAAAAAATAAAATAAAAAATATTGAATAAAAAAATAGCAGAAAAATGTGCTTAAACTTTCCATATTTGTGTGTGTGTGTGTGTGTGAGAGAGAGAGAGAGAGAGAGAGAGAGAGAGAGAGAGAGGATTTTGTCCATTCTCCAATTATTGAACAAACCACAAACATTGGGATATCCCTTTCATCAACTCACAATTTAACTACCAAAATCACAATTATTCACTTTTCTCTCAATTAAACTTCACTTTTTGCTTCAATTCTCCTCCCCCCCCCCCCCCCCCCCCCCCCCCCGCCCCTTTTTTTTATTAATCTTATTTTCTTTCCCTTGGGAAAAAAATGATAACAAAAAGTACAAATCTTCTTTGAGAAAAAATAAATAAACAACGTGATCCCTGAACTTCTAAAAAAGAAGCTCATTGTCTCCTACAAACACGCTTAAGTAATCTCATAATGCCACCTTATTTTTATGAAAAATAGATTAGGAGTTTGAATCTCAGGGAAGATTGGTGCCACTATCTGGTCATATTATCTTTTCTCTTTTTATAGTTTCTTTTTTTTTTTTTTTGGCAGGCTAAAATGGTAATCTTATTTATAATATATTTTATAAGTGTAAATAATTATTTATTATATGCACGCAGGAACAACGTGTCATAACGGTTAGTATTTAAAAAAAAAAAGAAAGCACAAGAAAAAAATTAAGGATAATATCGTATAATAATAAAATAGTATTGCGGTGTCATGACCGCTGTATGTAAAAAAAAAATGACTTTTCTTATATATTAGTATAAATATGTGTATAAATATAAATATAGATAACTAGGATTTGTAGGTGAGTGCGGATTTAACCTGAAGCCATTATCATCCTTCTTGACTACTTTGTCATAGTTCGGGGGGTCTTTAAGAATTTAAGAATCGGAAAATGAAGGGTGAAAAAGAGGACATGAAAGACAGCAGAGGATCTAATAATTATATATTATCTAAGGAACAAACGAAAGTTCTTTCTGGATCAAATTGGACTTCATTCTTTTCTTTTCTTTTCTATTCTTGTCTTAAAATATATCAATTTTCAGTCCATCCCATTTTTGTTATTTCTCAAAATCTTCTTATTTCTTGCAGTCCCTTTATTCCAATTCACACAATCCAGATCTTAATTTCACTCCTCAGCAACTAAAGATTGAATTTTGATATGATATTGTGATTCTTTCTCAATTTTGAACTTGTGGGGTCCCTTAGTTTGTGTACTAAGGTTTTCCTTTTGGGTAGTTTTGGAGAATCCCTCCGTAAAAGAGCTCTCTTTGAGTGAACTGAAGATCCTGTGTGGTGTTCGCGTTTTCCCCCCCTCCCTCTTCACGTAGATGGTGATAGAGTTTGTTGGGGTTGTATGCTTGCAGTTTCACACACTCAGGAGTTCACTTTTTGACTGAAAAAGAAACTTTTTTTGAGGCCTTAATTTGTCAGTACGCAGTGGAGATTCCCCCCCCCACGCCCACCCCCACCCCTACCCACGAAATTCATCCCTGTTCTGCTGATAATTATGTCAAATGCGCTGAATAAGGAAAGTGTTTCGTATCACTTAGCTGTACTGGTTATATCTTGCTCTTCATTTCTCTCTCTAACTCTCAAGTAAATATATATGTACACACTCGGCTAGTAGGCCTTGAGAATTATTGGCCCTCTTTACTTTTCTTAGTACTCAGAGTGCCCCTCTCATACTGTGCTCGACTTTTCCTTTTTCAGCCCCTCTAAAGGTAAACAAGATTTTCGAACTTTTAGATCTCTGGGTCTTCTCTGTTTTAGACTTTTTTGATGTTGTTGGCCATTTTCCAATCATATTTTGATATTTGTTTCTTGTTCTATTTGAGTAACTTGTTTTAGTAATGAAGAACAACAGCAGAATTTCGAAAGTAGGATCCATGTTTTTATCATTTGTTCAAATTTTATTGATCTTTGTTTCTTTCTGATTGAAGGGTTTGTCTGGAGATTTGAAGTTTGATTCTGTTGTGAGAAAATGAACGGGGCTGCATTGGTAGCCATTGCTGCCACTATTGGCAACTTTTTGCAGGGTTGGGATAATGCAACTATAGCAGGTAATTTTTTCTCTTATTATGCTAAGTTTATTTAAAATATATTCTGGTTTTCATTACTCTAAGTAAATTCACTAGAATGTTTAAGTTTTTGCGAATGATTAGTTGTCTTTTTCTGAAAGTGGAAAATCATGCTGGAAATGTCTTTTCTTGTAACATTTTCTGCATGTTAATTATTTTCTCTTCATCATCTGTGAGAGAAATTCCTTTTTCGGGTTTTGATGTATACTCTCTTGCGCTTTCCCATCTCTGATTTTTAGTCTTATATGTCCAGGAGCCGTTGTTTACATTAAAAAAGAGCTTCAGTTGGGAGCTGCCATAGAGGGGCTTATCGTGGCGATGTCGCTCATTGGAGCCACGCTCATCACTACTTGCTCAGGGACGATATCGGACTGGATCGGTCGACGCCCTATGCTTATTTTGTCGTCCATGTTCTATTTTCTCAGTGGCTTGATAATGTTATGGTCACCTAATGTTTACGTCCTGCTTCTAGCGAGGCTTTTGGACGGGTTTGATATTGGACTTGCTGTTACTTTAGTTCCTCTCTACATATCCGAGACTGCACCATCGGAGATACGGGGCCTGTTAAATACTCTTCCTCAGTTCACTGGCTCTGGTGGAATGTTTCTGGCGTATTGTGATTTTTGGAATGTCATTGCTGCCCTCACCAAGCTGGAGATTGATGCTAGGAGTACTTTCTATTCCTTCTCTTTTATATTTTGCATTAACAGTATTTTATTTGCCTGAATCGCCTCGATGGCTAGTAAGTAAGGAAAAATGCTTGAGGCCAAAAGAGTCTTGCAAAAGCTGCGCGGCAGGGAGATGTTTCGGGTACATTTTTCTCTCTAGTGCTGCGTGATGACTATATTACATGCTGAGATGCCAAATTAGTTTTCATTTTCAACTTCAGAATTTTTAAGTTTTCAGTTTCTCTTAGATGAATGTCATGTTAGTTATGTGAAAGTTGATTATAGTGCATAAGTCAAATTTTTCCAGAAGGTAAATCTGTGCCTCACAAGTTGCAACACAACCATTGATCTATTCACAAAATGTATCTATTTATTGAATGCTTTGATGTGATAGATATCTTGAGTTTAACTGTTGCTGACAGGTGAATTTATTTGCTATTGTTGGGTAACGGAATCTAGATCAAGTAGGAGCTCTGCTTGGCTGGTAGTTAGCATTCTTTTGTAATTTTACTTGCTGTATGTCAAGTTTATGGAGGTGTTACACGGAGATTCAGCCGATGTAAAACTTGTTTGGCCTGATTAATGGATTAGATCTAGTGTTCGTTAAGAAACCTGTACTTCATTAAACTTGAAAATACCCTTGTTAAGTTTATCTTTTCTCATCAGTGATCTTCACTTCCGCCTAAAAGACGGCGAACAGATATAATCATTCATCTTGTGTCTAAAGTTCTGAAACATTGTCCGCCTTTTTGTTATTCTTTCTATGTTATGCTCAATATAATGAATTTTATTTACTTTTGGCCATAGGGAGTGCTGTAACACAATACTTTGAATGGAAGAGATTATTTTCTTTAAAAATAGTTAAAAAAAGGTAACAAAATTCTGGGTTTTGACAACTTTTTAAACTTTAGGTAGAAGCGTGTCCATGTCCATGCTTCTTATAATTTAAAAACAAGTAAATTGAAGAAGTCCCGGCTCCTCTAAATAAATAAAATGGTAGTAATAATAATTTTATAAGTTTACGCTTCTTCAATTCAGGAAAAAACAATTCCTAAAAAGCACGGAACTCATCTGCGTATATGTATACACATATAGAAAGCTGTTTGAGGTTGGCACGGGCTGACCAGGCGGCAGGCTACGCAATTCACCCAGTGACTAGACTTGTCAAACAAAGACTGGTCCCGGGTGATGAACGCTTCTTCTTTTTGAGTTCATTTTCAAAAGCATTTGAACAATTGAGTTCTTCTTTTTCTTCATTACTACATATTTGTGCTCATCTTTCAGAAGTACTTTGTCATGAACTTAAAATGTTTTGTATTGGATAAAGAAGACCTCTAATATTTATCAAATGCTTTTATTAATAACATTTAAAAGAATAAGAAGAAGAGCTTCTTATTCATCCGTGTGACAGGGTAGCCTGCTGGGAACTCAGTGATCTTTTAATTAAATTGGAGAACCGCAAAGAAGGCCCGTGCTTCTAAAGTTTATTGATTTTTAATTATAAGAAGCGTGGACCTTGTCCGCGCTTGTATAATAATCTTATTTTACTTTTTTTTATATAAAGCGTGAATCTCACCCACGCTTCTTGCTAAGATCTCAAAAATTGTCAAGGGATAGTATTTTCTTAATTTCCTTATAATATATCTAAATGAATTCCTCTTGATCAAACTATCTGATTTTCCCTCAGTCGACGGGGCAAGTAGACCTTTCTTTTTCTTCTTGTGGGCTGGTGTAGGAGATGGTTGCTTTGCATTTTCCTTTGTTCATCAAGTTTCCCTAACCCGCACATTGTCGCAATCGCTTGTGATGAGTTATGTAAGGTCATCATGTAGAATGTTTATTACACATCTTTCAATATATGTTATCTTGGCACATCTTGCTAGATCGAGATTAATGTCATGTTGATGAAATGTCGTATTCTAAAGATAATGAATATTTGCGACAACAATTTGACACGGGACACCTTATGCCTATGTAATCACTGAGCCGTTTTTGATTATCTATAATAGGTTTTCTTTAATGCGGTCACGATGATCCTCTTGCTTCTATTTGATAATGATGTGTGCTTGATCTTTCTAAGTACAGATACGGTGTATGTATGTTGAAATTTTCGATGTTTCAAATTTTCATATAATATCTGTGCGATTTATGAGGCCTTTATTAGTGAGTTGAAAAGTTTTCCTTTTTGGTTAACATTTCAGATGCACTTGTTTTATGACGTAACTCCCTTGTGTGAAAATGACATGTCTGATATGCATGTTATGCACTAATATTATGCGAAACTAGTTTGAACATCATTAAATTCATTATGCTGGTGTAAATCAAACTGGAACAGGACCAACAGGTGACTGCTGCTAATTATAAAAAACTAGCCGTAACTCATCAAATGTGTCGTGTATGGCTACAATATTTGTTTTTGCAGTTTACTTCATGTTTTAGAAACTGTTTGAACTAATTAATACTTCAATCCCGAATCCTAATAATGCTCCGCTGTCCAAATCTTAACTTTCTTTGTTTAGAAATGCTGATGGTTCTGTGCGTAAATACGTTTTGTTCATTTATATTGTTGGAGGTCCACTGCCTGAAGGTCAATGTACAGTTAAGATGACTCGATGCACCAATTTTCCAGTACATGTCATTTTATTACAAGCGTTGGCATCAGTATCTATTGAGTCGAACTTTTCCTCGATAATAACTGACAGTGAAATCTTGTAAGAACATTTATGATGATATCTCAAATAACAGAATCTTCCCATTGTATACGCAAAGAGATTTATACAATGTGGAAAAAAAAAAATCCTACTTTGCACGTAACTCATTATTGGGCTTCTGCTGATGCAACTTCCATCCACAGGTGAAATGGCTTTATTGGTCGAGGGTCTAGCAGTTGGTGGTGAAACTTCTTTAGAAGAATACATCATCGGTCCGGCAGATGAACTCGGCGAGGATCAGGAGCCAATGTCAGATAAAGACCATATCAAGTTGTATGGGCCTGAGGAGGGACTCTCGTGGGTTGCAAAGCCCGTCTCTGGGCAGAGTCGTCTTAGCCTCGTCTCACGTCAAGGTAGCATGGCAAATCAAAACGTGCCTCTTATGGATCCTCTTGTGACACTCTTCGGCAGCGTTCATGAGAGGCTCCCGGAAACGGGGAGCATGCGAAGCATGCTATTCCCAAATTTTGGCAGCATGTTCAGCACTGCGGAGCCTAATATCAAGAATGAAGAGTGGGACGAAGAGAGTCTGCAGAGAGAGGGCGAGGGTTATGCATCAGAGGCCGGAGATGCTGACTCCGATGACAATTTGCAGAGCCCGTTGATTTCACGTCAAAATACGAGTATGGAGAAGGAAATGGGCCATCCTCAATCCCATGGCAGTGTCTTGAACATGAGACGCCACAGCAGTCTCATGCAAGGGAATGCCGGAGAAGTTGCCGGCATAGGTGGTGGTTGGCAATTAGCATGGAAATGGTCGGAAAGAGAAGGTGAAGATGGAAAGAAAGAAGGCGGTTTTAAGAGGATTTATTTGCACCAGGAGGGTGCCCCGCTTAGCTCGAGACGTGGTTCTCTTGTTTCAATACCTGGTGGTGATGCTCCCATAGATGGAGAGTATATCCAGGCTGCGGCTCTAGTGAGCCAGCCCGCTCTTTACTCGAAGGAACTTGTGGATCAGCATGCAGTCGGACCAGCAATGGCACATCCAGCGAAAACTGCTGGAGAAGTGCAAATTTTGGCTGCTCTTCTTGAACCAGGGGTTAAACGAGCATTAATTGTTGGGATTGGGATTCAAATACTGCAGCAGGTACTCCCCAACTTCTTATTACAACAATATGTGAAATTCCTGTTTGTTATTAAATATATTATATATAACTTAGTTATATTAAAATGCCACTATTTCCTTTTCGTGCTGTGTTCCGTAGCTTCATGGGCTCATTGGGATCATGCATTTAACTTTCATTTTCTGTTTATCCCTCTTTGAGAGATGTCCATGTCTCGTCTTTAATTCAAATTTCAATATCTATTTTTATTTGTTTAACTTCTTTTATTGGGGATAGGTTGGAGAGGCGGGCAGGTGTGGAAGTGGGGAATGGGTCGGGTGGTTGGGGTTTGCATCCATGTTACGCTGTCTAAATAATTAATCTGTCTCGTGACATAATTGTTCTGATGGCCGTCAAAAGATTAGTTGATATAAATCTTGTTGTGTTTGGTTTCTTGGATAATGCATCCAAATCAGCAGGCTGGATCGGCGCCTGAGAGTTCTTAGACTAAAGTGTGCCAAAGGAATGGAGATAGTCATGACGATTTTGCTCATAGAATCTTAATTGACTGGAAAATCATGTATAAGATGACAATTAGAACAAACCTGGAAAAACGGAGGTATAATTAAACAGTCAACGTTGGTTTACGCTGCCTTATCCAGTGTGTCAAATTGCAATGATTTGTTTCGTATAATACATAATGCATCTGGATTTTGTCTGCATATTTTTTCAAGAAGATTGTACAAAGATTCTTGTCTTTGTTGAAGCTGTCTCATGTTGATTTTAGGATGACGGAATTTGTCAGCAGGTAAAATTCATTTCCAAACTATTATCTGATTTCATCTCGTGTTTGTGCAGTTTTCTGGTATCAATGGAGTTTTGTACTACACTCCCCAGATTCTTCAGCAGGCGGGTGTGGATGTTCTTCTCTCCAACCTCGGCATTGGTTCGGACTCTTCGTCTTTCCTCATTAGTGCATTCACAAATTTCTTGATGCTACCGAGTATTGCTGTCGCTATGCGGTTCATGGACGTATCTGGGAGAAGGTAACTTATATCCCTTTTCTCCTCTTCCCCATTACTTTTTTTTTTAATGTCTTGTGGTCCCTCCCCCTCCCCGATTGGAGGTTTTAATTAAAAGGGTAAGCTGTGTCGACACCTGTTGATGTTAGGTCTAATTAGACAAACCCTGTGCCTTTTACTAAGTTACAAGTTCATGGGGTGTGCTTGTAAGTTCCCCCCCCCCCCCCCCCCGAGGGCTGTTGATTTAAATTACAATTACAACCTCGAGGGTCGCAAATGCGGGCGTAATTAGAACAAATTTACAATTTCTACTTGTGCTTGTTTTGAAATGGTATCTTTCTACTTCCCACAATGCCTATCCAGGTCCCTGCTGTTGACGACAATACCCGTACTGATAATATCGCTCGTCGCCCTTGTAATCGGCAACGTTTTCAATTTCGGCACTGTGGCTCACGCTGTAATCTCAACCATCTGCGTCGTCATCTATTTCTGCACATTCGTGATGGGCTACGGACCAATTCCAAACATCCTCTGCTCCGAAATCTTCCCAACAAGGGTTCGTGGCATCTGCATTGCTATCTGCGCCTTAGTTTTCTGGATATGCGACGTTATCGTCACTTACACACTGCCCGTGATGCTGAGCTCGATCGGGTTAGCCGGTGTTTTCGGGATTTACGCTGTGGTCTGTGTGGTCTCATGGATCTTCATATTCTTGAGGGTTCCAGAAACGAAGGGCATGCCGTTGGAAGTCATTACCGAGTTCTTTGCCGTCGGAGCGAAACAAGCTGCTGCTGCTGGTGCTAAAAACGAGTAACGACAAATGCTCAACGACGATCCGTGTCGGAGCTCCATGCTGGTGAAGATGATTTCAACGTTAGTTCCATTGAGAATTAGTGTTAATGTTGCAATTTAGTTAATGTATCAGACACACATTCCTACATCTTTCTTGCTATAATATGGGAAAAGTTTGAGTTCATATAATATTTTCTTTAATCTTGCATTGCATATTGGTAGCGACCAACTTTGATTTTCTTCCTAAAATTATTATAGTGAAACTACGGCCGGCCAACAAGGCGTAGTTCAGTTGACGAGGCTCAGGTGAAGTTGTCAATTAGAATTCTCTGAGTGTGTGGTTGTGATTTGTTTTCCTAGTAGTTATTAGTTAATTGTAGATATTTGATGTTATAATTGAAATTTACGATGCACTTGTAATTACACGGTCCTCGCTTGATATCCGTTGTTATCTGTATATTCAGTGTGGTTTGAGAACTTACAACTAGCACTCGTAACTTTTAATTTTTCTTTTTTACGGTCTAACAAATAGATTCTTCTGTCAATAAAAATTCACAAATTTTGTTGAAATCAACAAGAATGTTGAATGAAAATTCATGTGTACCAACGATTGACTTACAAACTTACCGTAGGTAAAAGAAATTCTTTTTACCAAATTATCTTTAAATACATGGGCCTTTTTTTGCTGCAGCCCAATATTAGATCCCTTTAATTATATGGGCCTCTTTTCTGTAGAGGCCCAATCCATATATTTTCAGTATATGGGGCCTCCTCCCATTTCTATATATGGGCCTTTTGGAGGAGCCCAGTTTCAATTCATATGGGCCTTCAGAAGCAGCCCATTGGTATATGTCAAGATCAAGAGGAAAAATAAGTATGGAAATCATATTTTGATTTTGGAATCATTTTTTTTTTAAATTTATTTGAAATTGCTTTTAGTTTTAATTTAATGATTCTTTTTACTATTCATATTCTAATAAATCATTTCAATTTAATATATTAGGCAAGGTTAACTAATTTTATTTTCTATGTACTCTTTTAGTATTTTTTTATAATCAAAATAATTTTATCAAAAGTTTAATTTCGAATTATTACTACAAAACTAAAGATGAAAAACTCTAGCGACTTTTTAAATATCAATCCTTGAAAAGAAATATTAATAAATTATATACAAAATTTAATAATTTTAGATGACTCGTAAATTGAGTTGATTGAATTTATAAAAAAATTTACAAATTCAATTTTTTAGAATATTAGATTTTACTCCTTCGATAATTGTACCAAAATTATTTATTTCAATGAACATGAGTCCAGATCTAAACTAAACCAAATGACTATAGGCCTGGTATAAAATAAAATTATTGAATTTGGGTCTGGATCCTATTTGCCCAAAGACAGGTCTAAACCCAGTAGTTTGCAACGCAAATTCTCGTCGGAGGTCATAGTACGAATCTTGAGTATATATGTAAATGGGGATGGGTGCGCGTGTGTATAATAATAAGGGATTATTGTACACTTTTTTGGCATATGGTGTATTTATATAAATTATTCATATTTTTTAAGAAATTAAAAATACACCCACTAGAAATATCAATATAATTACATGCATCACTTTTATCCTTTGAAAAATTATACATACACTCTTTAGAAACGTTGACAACACTAAACAAACTACCTCTGTATTTTAACTGTCATGAGTAATTTATATAATTACATTATATAAATAAACTATAGATTAACTTGTTAAAAACAAGAAGGGATAACTGCGTTTACACTCCCTAATTTATAGTCTATTTACACAAATCACCTTTAGATTATTTTGGTAATTCAATGTACACGTAACATGATTGTTTATCATGTGCATAAATCCTCTCGTTTATAAAAAAAAAAAAATTAAATCTTTGTATACAACAATGTCGTCTCTACTAATTGCTTTACACACAATCTACGATGTACTGATACGATATAAACGTGGTAATATATAAAAAAAATAGGACATGACACGTTTATTGACACAATCATATATAATATTTTTTATTTTATATGTTGTCAATTTCTCATAAAATTAAAATATGCAATATGAAAAATACAAAGATTAAATATAAAATAAGCATGACTTACATCTAATTTTTTTCCTAATGTGGCTTCAAAATATACATTATCATTTTATTTTAAAATGTACGCAATGAAATTTTTTTTAATAATTCAAATTAGTTAAGTCATCATGACCATCTCTCGAGTTTTTAGTAATTTCATCTCAAAACTTTTAGTTTGAGATGAGTGAATTGCTTTTTTTTTTTTTTACTAAGCCCAAAACTTTCTTTTTTAAAGACAACCTTTTTTTTTAAAAAAAAATTAAATACAAAAACGTGCGTTGGCATGTTTGACGCCGTGTTTTTTTTTTTATTTTATATTTTTGGACACGCATATGCCATGTCAAACAAATGTTCAAGGTGCCTTCAAGCAGTGTTCGTATCCAACACTATATCGAATAATTTTTTAAAGTGTTCGGGCATTATAGTACACAACTCTACTTAAAGTTAACAAAAATATCCACATTAATGGATAATGACCATTAAGTTAAGAGTAATTATAATGAGCTTACTCTATATTCTGTATAAATATAAATAAATTCTCATTATTTGAGAAAAGTATCATTGTGTTTTGACTTAAATGTCGTCCAACCACTAGTTCATTATGTTAGCCTTTGTTAAGTTTCTATGAATTTTTTGTGACGAAGTAACTAAAATATCATTGTGGACTATGAATTATAATTTTATATATTATTAAAATTTCCTAAATTTTTTTTCTATGGATTAACTAAACAAATTTCTAAAATTTTTCCATCCATCTTGTTTGTTTGTTTTGTTTTGTTTTTTATATATAAAGAAATACAACAAGGTCAAAGTTGATAATTCCAAACCTCCATTTGAGGATTCTATAATTTCATCAAATATTAGGGGAGTATTGATAATTTTTCAAAAACGAGGAGACAATCATAATTATGTCAAACCTCGGTGGAGCTTGTTGTAATTTACCTTTAATTAGTTGAGACTGTCCTGTCGTGAAAGGGGCACTTTTGGCAATTCCGTAGCATCTACAACAATATCTTGAATCTAATCCTTCTTTTTCTTCTTAAGGAATCGGTTACAACGATATCATAAATTCAATCACTATCAATCAATATACGTCAAAAACCAATATCAAATACGTATAACTAACCAAGAACCACTATTACAAAATATACCATCAACTACTATTAAAATCGAAAAAAAACACATTATAAGTAAAACTCAAACACACAATCTCTGATCACGATACCTCAACTTCGCCAACATTAGAACTAACTCTAAACACACAAAAGTTTGAACAAGTTGTGGCAAGATACAAGGAAAGCATGCATGTCTCCTTTACACAAGTAACAAAAACAGACAAGGAAAAGCTGAGCATTGCCTCAACAACTGCTCACAAACTTAACTACCAAACCCCACACCTCTCTTTTTCACACAAACTATGCTCCCAAATTTAGGCAAAAACCCCTCTCTTCCTCACATATCTTACCTGGTTTAACTGAAGCATAAAAGGTGGAGCATGCTTCTTGCATGAACATCACAACCCCACCCCCACCCCCACCCCCACCCCCACTCTTCCACAACTTATCATCATTTTTTGCCCTTTTCTATTCTAAGCTTTTTTCTTTCTTAAAATCCCACATAATCATGTGTGTGTTTTTTTCCCTTCTGATTCTCGAAGCGTTCGGATACACCGTTTATATCAAGAATTGCAAATATCGAGCATTCTTGCGGGTAAATTACAATAAGCTTTCCTGAGGTTTATGATAATTACAAATACTCTCTCGTTATTTTGAAAAATTACAAATATTCCCCTGAAATTAAAAATACCCTAACAAATACCACCTTGTGACAACTCATTATAGGAGGATATTTGTAATTTGAGGGAGATATTTGTAATTTTTCAAAAAAGAAGGAAGTATTTGTAATTAAGATAAACTTCAGAAAAGCCCATTGTAATTTACCGTTCTTACAAACTATTTATGTTAAGATATATAATCAGAAAGCCAAGTTTACATAAAACGATTGTGCAATTAAACTAAAAAGAAATAGTAAAAGTACTAAAATGTTCACGGAAATAAATATACGACTGCCACAAAAATATTAGATCATATATAACGACGTCGTCGTCGTTTCACTGTACAACATCATTACAGTTTATAAGTTATTACTGACTTATTGAATGTAATTATTATAAATCCCCTATTTTCAATGAATTATTATATACTTTATTTTGACTATATATAAAAGTAATGTAGGTGCCATAAAAAACTCATTAATAATGTTCACCAAACTTATATATATTGAATAATTAGACCTCTACATGGTGTAATTTATTTATTGGGTGGTGCATGGTGCCACTTAATTAATAGCCCTCCTAATTATTTTGCTACACTGCCCCCACCAAAAAATATTAAAATAATGTGCATATATAAATTTAATAAATAAAGTATAGTATAGTATAGTAGCATTATGTTGGATTTATGTTAATTACTAATCATAATAAATCAAGCTTAATTATCAATTTAGGAAAACATTGGTCTGAAATAGAAGGTTCTCGATGACAAGGTCCCATGAATAAGTTCGATAATCGATACTATGATCAGTTTCAATACTATCAGACATTGGGTATATATTTGTCTCATTTAATATGAATTTATTATAATAAGTGATTGTCCCATTTAATTTGATGAGTTTATTGATTGATATATTGCTTTATTTATTGATATTAATATAATTTCATCATCGTTTCTATTCAAAATTACGAAGAAAACAAAAATAGCACTTATTCACTTTTTTTAAGATTAAAAAAATTCTTTTAAAAATTTTGCATTAAAATTAGGTGCGCGACTTTATATTTTACTATCCTAATATAATTACTTACGTAATTATTCGAATTTTATTCTATTCAAAGGGAAAATATTTAAGTGAACTTAAAGTTTGTGTCGATTTTTTTTCCTTGCTTGTCTTTTAAATAATTGTGCATATAGAAGGGTTATATTTAAAATAAATAAATACAACTTTTCTAATTTCATAAATAAGATTAACCAATATAATTATTTTATTTTATTTAACAGCAAGAGAGCAAATTTGTTATCGTGACATTAGGTCATGTCTGGACCGACAATAATTAAATATAATACGAATACATATATAAACACAAACTTTTTATTTGGTAGTGTAAATATTTTATCCTCGCTACGAATAATTTATATAAATTGTCATCACATACAAATATATATGTGTGGATGTGATTTAGTGATGGCATGACATTAAATATTTGTTTGACTATAATGTATGCTAATTAATAATTTAATAATGTAAGATGAAAACATTGGATAATGAAATCTCTATTATAATAAATAAATCTAATAAAATCAGTTTGAAAACATTAAAAATGAAAATAGGTAGGGCAATTAATTAATTGATTAATTAATTAGTGTATAGAGAAATTGGTGATATATATTGAAAGGAACAATGGCGCATTTAAGAGGAGAGGTTTATCTCCGTGATTTATGGGTCCCCTCTGCCCAAACCTTCCAACCAAATCTATACAACTCCTTATAATACCTCATCTTTTTTTATTTTTCTTTAAAGTAAGAGCGATGGACTATTATTAATTAAAATAAATTAATCACTAAGTACAATTATTTCAGTACCATTACAGTATACAATTCCTACTATACAGCAGACAACATCCCACGCACTTGGTAGGGTTCGAACCTATAACCTCCAAAATCATGGGACCTTAGCTTCGCCAACTGAGTTATGCTTCATTAGTCCCCCCCCCCCCCCCCGGCCCCGCCCCCGCCCGCCCCCCGGATACTGCATTATTTGCTGCTTCATTCGATACATTCAAATTCAAAAAATTGATCATATACATCAATAATACAAATCGACGAATATATTCGGACGAAATAAAAAATAATAATAAACTATTATAAAAGTATATATAGATATACATTCATAGGGCTCGAAATCACAATCTTTTGATCTAATCATGAAACCTTAATCTTACCAATCGAGCAAAGTATTATTGGCAACATAATACCTTTTAAGTAATGAACTTGTTTCAAGAAAATGTATTTGAGAATCTTTTATTTTCCAATTTTTTATTTATTTATATGAAAATTTTCAAAATTTATTTACAATCGATTTTCTATTTTTTTTCGCTTACCATAGGAAAAAGAACTAATATCACTAGGAATGACAAATGGGGTAGATCGAACGGGGTCTGGTCAGGAACTTGAACAGGGCGAGTTCGTTTTTAATTTAGCGGGTTCATGTTCTAGGACGAGTTTTGATTTTACAGACCCACTCAGATTTGGGACGGGTCTAGGTTCTTGTTGCAAATATATTTAATTTACCTATTTTTTTATTTTTATTTTATACATATATTTATAAAAATAAATTATTTTTTATATAATAATATTTTACAAGCAATAATATTAATTTTCAAAAGTATCTTAGTTAATTGAACGATAAAGAAAATTTAATCAGATTTTAAAGGTTATATATTTCGATTTTGCAAAACAAGTGGGTTCCAAATATACACAAGGTGAATCTCAAGTCCAATTATATCGAAAATGAGTCATGACGGGTCTCGAATCGAATTAAAACTAAGTGAAACGGGTTTCGAATCCAAATAGACCAATCGAAAATCCATCCCATTGTCATAACACATCACTATTTATCCCTTGAAAAAAACAAAAATAAAAATCATCCAATCATATAACTCAAATTATTTCTCATTTATCCATTTCTCACTTGTTCGTTTCCTCCAAAAATCAATTTTGAAAAAAAAATATCTATTTATCCAATAGTAAGGGTACTCCTTCCTTTTTCATTTCAGCCTCAGTTTTGTTTTATTTGCTTGGAAATTAAAAATATCTTTGAATTTATGCATTTTTTTTTATAATATTTCTCAAATAAATTATATCTCAACCAATAGATTTCTAACACCACCAACCTTTATTGTATATATATTATAACTCAACCACAGTACTTAACAAAGTAACAATATATATTTCTAATAATAAATTAATGTCATATTACTAACAACTATAAAATAATTTTAAAAAAAAATATTACAGCTTATAAAATATTCATTAACCACTTAACTTAGAAAATTATTTAATACAACCACGCCAACTAATCAAACTCAGCCTCCAATCTTCACAAAAATAAATAATATCCTCAGATTGTCTTGTTGTAAAAGGTATGTCATTTTTTAGTTTGACATTTTTTTTTTAAATAAAAACGATAAATGATTATTAATAAAAATAAATTTAATACATTATAATAATATCTAACAAATTATTACGATAATATAACCAATATTATCAAATACACTAACCTATTACAGTAGAAACCCCGCATACTATTTAGTAGAAATAATACACGTACTATTCGGTAAAAACAACATTCCATGCAATAAAGTGGGGTTCGAACCCATGACCTCTAACGTCATGGAGCCTCAGCTTCGCCAACTAAGTTAGGCCTCATTGACCATAAATGATGAGTTTGAGCATCTTATAAACTTCAAATTCTTCCCTTGTTAGCTAGGTGTATTTTTAGAATGAATTCGTGAGGCTCGTATGAAGTTAAAATTAATAATATCTCGTGCAACAAAGTATCAATTAAATCGCAAGCCTCGTCATAATTAATAATTTAGAAAGGTAATGGATTAGAATGAGTCACATGGAATTACTAGAGTAGAAGTTTTAGTGATGAACTTATCCAACTAATTTAAGAGGAAAGGTATAAGCTTTTTGGGGGGTAAGTAATAATTGAGTTGAATACACCTAAGACCTCACATGATTACAGATAAAAGTTTGCCTAAATAA
This sequence comes from Sesamum angolense, assembly GCA_034509725.1. Taxonomy (NCBI): domain Eukaryota; kingdom Viridiplantae; phylum Streptophyta; class Magnoliopsida; order Lamiales; family Pedaliaceae; genus Sesamum; species Sesamum angolense. The sequence goes on from JACGWL010000012.1 coordinate 760,043, forward strand.
ATTGGGGAATCTCAATAATAAGTTTGTCAAAGAGGTCTCCAAATGCAGAAATCAGGTCCAAAATTGGTCTCCTCAGGTTGGAATATTTACTTACACTACTCCTATTCCCACTTCCACCCCACTTATACCCATTCATCTCAAAATTATATATATATATATAAGGCCTTATCCCCCACAAAAAATTCAACAAAGGTGGCTAAATTTATGATCATTATTATAAAATTGTTAAGAAAAAATGACGAGGGTAGCTCCGTTTATAGACGAGAAACTTGAATAGTTTATACCTTCAATAAGGATTCTTTTTTTTTTTTTTTAATGAAGCATTTTTTTGGCGTCGTTTATAAAAACGAGGCCGTGTGTCTATCCCAAGCCCTTGTTTGGAGGACTGATGATATAAGCTCACACCCCACATAATTTGCAAATGAGGAGTTTGAGCAGTTTATGAGCGTAATAACTCCTCCTGATGACAGAGCAATTAACACCTCGTATAAGAGGGCACCAATCTCATCGTATATCCCATCATAAAAAAATTACGAACATAGTATTGGGTTTTTTTTTTTTTAACATAAGTTTTTCTATGATTTTAGTGAAAAACAAATGAAGAAAAATAAAAGTAGATAAAATATAAACAAATTTCATTAGTATTCTATTGTTTGGGGAAAATAATTAGTTTTTCTATTCTTGTGGCAGGAATTCCGTTGGTAACGTTTTCATGATCAGGTTTAAAATATGGATAAATTATAAAGAGCTTTCCAAATACTTGGTATAATTATAAGTATTCTTTCATTATTTAAAAAATTATATCCTCGATTTCAACGGTAGTCTAATATCTAACCCAATTTGTAGTCTTCATAAGGATTCTATCCATCTTTTTGTGGTGAATTGACAAAATATACTATGAATTATAATTTTACTTATTTTTTAAATTTTTAAATTTTTTAAAAAAAGTTTATGGACTAAGTCTATATTTTCTTTATAATTTTTTAAAATTTTCCATCCACTTCGTTTTATTTTTATAAAAAAATTTTAGTTTTTTTAAGAAGAAGATAAAATTATCAAGGACAAAATTGATAACTCCAAACCCACATCCAAATATTATACAAATTTATCAAATTTTATTGAGTATTTTAATTAATTAAAATGATAAATAAGTATTCATAATTATATAAAATTGCTCGGTGTAATTTACTCTTAAAATATATATAGTATTATTAACAGCTACACATTAGGCCGGTGACAAGCGTCTTCATCCTGAAGATTGTAATTTTATCTTTTTAAATCTAATTGAACTGTAAGTAAAAGTTAAAATAAGTATACATTTATTTATAACTCCAACAATCATAGTCGTGTAGCTCTCAAGAAAAGAAAAAAAATATCAAAGTCGTGTAAATATTCCCTTCACGTTTTTGCTTATGGTTCTGGATACCTTGAACTCTGTTCAGAATTTAAAAGAATAAAGCAAATCAAGAAATTGTATCATTTGAGTAGGAAAGGACACTTTTAAGCTAAAAACAAAAATTGTGTTAAAAAATCAAGAAATGGTTTAAATTTTCTTTCTTGTGATTCAAGATTCAGATGAAGAATTAATCCAAAATTAAGCAAAATCCAGCAGAATTTCTTTCTTTCTTTTTTGGGGTTCATAATTTGAGTTACTAAATTTTAATCTGAATTATCCAATTACCAGTGTACGCCCACACCACACATTGCAAAATTGAATTAGGGAAATTGGAATGAGGAAAAACCCTTGTAATTTGTAGCTGCAATCTTCCCATTTCAGAAATCCTTTCTCTGATCTAAGCTATGCAGTAATTAAATTAAGGCAAAAACCTATTCACATGGTTTTCAGTTAGCTCAGATTGAGCTCGGCCGGCGGCGGAAGCGGTGGCTGCGGGCAAGCTGCCGCACTTCTGACACCGAGCCACCACCAGAATCTGGCGGCAAGACGGACACGACGAATGAGATCCTAGCCACGTGTCAATGCACGCAACGTGAAATCCATGTCCGCACTGCGGCAGCACGCGGATTTCCTCCCCGGCGGTGAACTCCGCCAGGCAAATGGCGCAGTCGGAGAGCTTCTCAGCCTGCTCCTTGTCTTCGCCATACGTCTGCTTCGGCAGCGACTTCAAAACCTTCTTCTTCAAGCCTTTGTTTGCCGCCGACCTCGGAGGCGCCCCCGATTCAGTAGGCGTCGAGTTCCTGCCGGTGAAGCGGCGGATCCAGGAGCAGCGAGCCACTGCGACCAAGCCAAGCACGCAGATGAGGGCGCAAATAAGAGCGGCAAGGATTACGACGAAGTCGGAGTCCAGAGTTTCGACTGGCGGCGAGGAGGTGTTCGACGGCGTCGGCGGTGGTGAGTTCACACGCCGAGATGGCGTGGACGGGCAGGCATTTAGAGAGAGATTTTTTGTGTGTGTGTGTGTGAGAGAGAGAGAGAGAGAAGAGAGTGTGTGTGGTGTGTGTAAATCTTGGTAAGCTTTGAGGTATGGAAGAGGAAACATATGTCTTAGTTAGTGTGTGTGTGTATGTGTGTGGTTTTATACAAAGGGAAGAGAAAACTTTTAGTTAGTTATTAAAATATTTTAACTGTTTAACTGACATTTGAAATTGCCATTGATGGTAAATATGATGAATTCCAGGGACTTTTCTGCAATTTTAAGGAAATGTCTATGCTGTCTTTAAATCATTATTGTTCATTTTTGTTATTACTGTTAGAAACTTTTTACCTGCAAATGGATTTTTTGCACTAAATATTGAGGAATCTGTCACTTTAGCTTGGTATAGTGTTGGAAACAAAATTCAATTATTTTATACTCGATTGAAATACATCGATAAAAGCTTGTTTAAATTTAGTTTAGAAATAATATACTCTTATTTTTTTGAAATTTATTGTAATTACATATAAATTCTCTATAGTTTGAAAAATTATATTTAGCACTTATGAGGTTTTGCTTTCGTCTAACAAATTAGTCACTCCGTTAGTCAAAATTGACCGAAATATTGAGATTAACGGAAAAAAAAAAATTGAAACAAAATATATATGTACCCCAAATTGATTTATTGTTGACTTATTACAGGTCAAATAAATTTTTTTACGATCAAATTACCCTCATATGTCTTTACGCGTTAATGCATATGAGGAGGTTTTTTTTTTCACTGTTATAAGGGTAGTTTAGTCTGAAAAAAATTATTTGACCTATAATAAGTCAATTGAGGGTATACATCAATTTTCATTAAGTTTTCTATTAATATCAATAAGTTTAGTGAATTTTGACTAACAGATGGACTAATTTATTAGACAGAATCAAATCTCAGTGATGCTAGATGTACTTTTTTTTTTATCTACATGGGGTCTACGTGTAAGGGAGGGGAATGTAATTATCCCTTTAGTTTATTATACTTTATATATTAAACTTGAAAAAAAAAATGTTCGATAAGCTTTTTAACCTCAATTTGAATGGTGCAAAAAGAATAAAGTATGCGTAAAAATATCAAATTACTCGAATTCGACTCACATTTAATCCAATTCTCTCAATTATTTTAATTGCCTCTACTAACATTGCACTCTAAACCCGATCTATAAATATATTTTTTCATACCTCTCAAATTAATCCGTCTTGAAAAGTTGTGATGTACATTCACTAGATAAAAAAAAAAAAAAAAAAATTCAATCATGTCGATTATAAATAGCAATAATAAATAGTCATTAATTATGATTACATGGTAAAAATATTTGTCATTTCTCATAATCATGGCAAAAATTATTTTTCAAAGTGGATAAGCTAAGTTTTTGTATGACTTTATCTAAGTATGATAATAATAAGTATTTATTACAACTTTTTGTCCATAATTATTAAAAATAAAGGCAACAGTAATTTTTTTTCTAGTGATTCTGTTGTTAGAAAACTTTTTAAGAATGATTTGAGCTTAATCGAATATATGTACAAATTAAAATCAAATTTTTTAAGAAAGTGATGCATTTAAGATAAAATTGGAGAAGTAATTATTAAAAAGCAAAAGTTGTATGATTTTTGGAAGTTTAGTTTCGTAATAAAATATCTAAAGTCGGATAATTAAATTTATAAAATTGTCTCATGATTATTTTTCTTTTCAAGCTCTAAATTATATCTTTTATTTATTATAACAACAAAATTCTCAACTTAAAAAATAATATTTTCGATAGTGAAAATATTCTCTTAATTAAAATATATATTTGGGTTTAATTAGTTCAAAAGGTCGAGCAATTTATTTTAAAAAAACCACTATGTTTGGATTCATTTTTGGAGTGTTTTGTTGTACTTTATGGAGATAGAAAGAGAAAATGTTAAATTACATTTACTGTCCCGTATATATGGGGTAGTGGCAAAATAAGGATATTATATAAAGAGGTGGTAATTTATACCCTGGAATTAAAAAAATTTAAGCAATTGCAGGACTCCGGCTGCCGGAGTTTAAAAAGTGGTCGGATTTTACTGACATGGACATTTTTAGGGCTTTTTAAATTGAGAGAATTGCTAATTGGATTTTTTCCAACTATGCCCAGTCAGTGCTTATGTGGAGTGGGTTTTTTCCAACTATGCTCACTCAGCAATTCCCTCGATTTAAAAAGCCCTAAAAATGTCCATATCAGCAAAATCTGACCACTTTTTATATTTCCATGGCCGGAGTCCTGCAATCGCTTAAAAAAATTTAATTCCAGAATATAAATTGCCACCCTTTTATATACCGTCCTTGTTTTACCACTACCCTATACATACGGAGCAGTAAATATAATTAAGCCAAAGAGAAAGATAGAGTAAATAAGTATGTGTAGGTTTGAATTTATTTTTTAAGATAATTTAGAATAAGTATTGAATGATTCATGTTGTGTTTTGAGAGACAAAAATTATTGTTCATTGTCAAATTATATCTCTTTTATATATATATATATATATATATATATATATATATATATGTATATATATGTGTGTGTGTGTGTGTGTGTGTGTTGTATGTTTAATATCGTATTTTAGGATATAAAAATCACTTTTAATTGTTAATCTATTGTCAAATTATATCTTTTATATATATTTATTTATGTGTGTGTGTATATATATACGTATTTATGCTAAATGAGATAAAAAGAAAAAAAAAACACCAAAATATGGTGTTTTTGTATACGAGAGCAAATATTAGACATGTTTTGACCCATTTCAGAGATGTTTTGAAAATAAAACCAAACACAGTGACTAGAATTAGTCCTGAAATCTTCATTATTAATAATGGACGCGCATTGATAAATTTACTATAAGTATTTGAAATAATAATAAAATAAAATTAACACATTACATTAGCCAAAAAGTACTCAAAAATATTATTCACATTATTCAAATAATTTTTTTTATGTTGATCAAACTTTTATGCTCATAATTAAATATAGTATATCTAGAATCTACAAGCCCAAAAAAATATCATAAAAATTTTATGTATAAGAGCTTGATCATAGAATTTTATGAATTTATTGCTAACGTGCTATATTATATATTGTTCAAAAAAGTCGAAAACAACCGATTCTTTTATACTATATTTGGATTGATGGGTTTGGATTTACAGAAAGAATTTAAAAAAAAAAAAAATGATTCCATATTAGACGAATTGGAATCTATCACTATTCAATTGAACATTATTCAAATTTAAAGTTGAAGTATTTAAAATTCTTTAAAGTTAGAACGTAAGTATGCATAATTTTAAATCCATCAATCTACGTGTAGTCTTACAAGCTCTTAACACTACAAGAAATATAATATTTAACTACGGTTAATTGTCATGGCTAAAAATAAATAATCGTCGCAAATAATCATTGACCACGGCCACGCAACAGTTGTTGATCGTGGTTTTTGGGAGGGTGGCTAAAACATTTATCATGATTAAAATTCATTGCAAATATTTTTATCATGGCTCTTATCCACAGAAAATAAAATTTTCATGGTGGAAAAACTATACTCTTACATCGATTTTATTTAATAGTGGTTAATAATAGTTTATTGACCACGATCTTTAGTCCATAATCATTAAAATTATAGTCAATAATAATTTTTTTGCTAGTGTAATAAGAGTCCAAATAATCCTTTCAATTTTTTTAATAAGATTCGGTCCACTACTTCGTCATTCAATATATTCAAACTGAAATATTAATTCAATACATCGATATTTTTAAAATAATAAATACATTCAAAATAAACAAACAAATAAGACACGACCATAAAAAGAAGGGGAAAAATGCAATTTACCCCCCTGTGGTATAAGAAATGAGCAACTTACCCCCCTGTGAAAAATAAAATAACAATTTACCCCCTGTGTTATAAAAAATAGAGCAAATCACCTCCCTAAGTCAGAGAATGTATCACACTCTCCCCTCTTTGCAACTGGGCATAATTTTTAACAAAAAAAATATTTTTTTATATCTTAATGTATATATATTTATAAAAGTAATATCTAATAATATAAATATATATATATAAATTAATATATATAGTAGTTATACAAATAATAAATATATATATATTCTTTCTTCTTCATCTTCGTCGGACACCACCGCCGCCTCGCCCTCCCCGTCACCCCCTCCATCCTCCCGCCCCCTCGTCGTCCACCGCATCCTCCTCCTCCTCCTCCTCCCCCCCCCCCCCCCGGGAAATCTACCTAGATCCGCCCTCCCATTCCCGTCCACCGCCTCCTCCTCCTCCTCCCTCCTCCCTCCCCCTTCGTCTCCTCCTTCTCCCCCCCCCCCCCCACCCCCCGCTCAAATCTGCCTGTGCCCTCCCCATCCGCCGCTGCCTCCTCCTTCTCTCTCCCTCCCCTCCCCCTTCCTCTCCTCCTTCTCCCGCCCGTCCCCCTGCCCAGATCCACCTGCGATCTCCCCGTCCGCCGCCTCCTCCTCCTCCTCTCTCCTCTCTCCCTACCCTCCCCCTTCGCCTCCTCCTTCTCCCGCCCGTGCCCGCCCCGCCCCCGCCCCGCCCCCCCATCTGCCCGGATCTTCCAACGCCCCTCCCTGTCCGCCGGCATCTCTCTCTCTCTCTCTCTCTCTCTCTCTCTCTCTATATATATATATATATATACTATATCATTTAATTATACAAATATATATGTATATATTTAAATTTAATTATATATAATATATAATTTTTATTTTTATTTACTTAAATTTAAACCGTTGATTTGAATTAAATAAAATCTACACCATTGATTTATTAGTTAAATTTGGACCTTAGATTGATCAAGATCCAACAGTTATTAAATAAAGATATAAATATTATTTTAAATTTTAAATTAAAAAAAAAAAAAATAAATAAAAAAACACGCGTGTAATACATGAAACACGTCGGGAGGGTATTTGCTCTATTTTTAATAACACAGGGAGCAAATTGCATTTAACCCTAAAAAGAAGACTTAATATTGCATTAGTAAAACTTGAAACCTCTTGATCGTAAAACCTCCACTTCAACACACAAACAAGACCCAAAAGAAAAAAAGAACTATGTATGGGACTCTTTTACGTACTAATAATATTCTCCACGTTTCAAATTTTGGACGCAAGATATCAGACATATTAATTATGAATAATTATATATATATATATATATATATATATATATATATATATATTTTTATCTAGGGTCTATTTACATAAATCACCTCTATTTTTTGCGTAATTGCAGAGATCACTCTTGACAGCCAAAATATGGGAACAGTTAGTGTAATATTAACATTTTTTAGGGATTTATGTGTAATTTTTCAAAAGACAATGGTGGTTTGTGTAAATGATATGTTGACGTTTTTTATGGGTGTATGTGTAATTATCCAAAAAATAATAATAATTTATGTAAGTAAATCATAAATTATGAGATGTAAATATAATTATTCTTATTAACTATATACAAATCAAGATAATTATCAATACTTAATTTATATATTTAGAAACCTAAGGGTATCGCTTTATTTTCCGTGTGCCAAATTAAATATTCCCTACATTCCAAATGTATTGATTCTGGACTATTTTTTAGATGTCCCAACTCCACGAAAAGCATAATTTTTATACTTTAATTTTCCCGTAGTTATCACCTTAGTTAAAGTAATCATAACATCATTACATATTATCTTGTTTAGAGTCAATTACAACCGTCTCATATGAGGTTTCGCATAATTACAAATACTCTCTCGTTATTTACAAATTTATCAATACTCCCTCGGTGTTTGAAAATTTATCAATAACTACATGATTTTAACGATCGTCTAACAATTAGCCCACTTCCGTTAGGTTTTCATTCATTTTTTTTGTGGTGAACTGACAAAAATGCACTAGTGGATTATAAATTATAATTTTATTTTTTAAATTTTTTTTATTTTTTTTATGGACTAAGTGAATAATTTTTTTACAATTTTTAAAAAATTTCAATCCATCCTGTTTGATATTTTTATAAGTTTTTAATTTTTTAAGATAAAATAAAAAAATACAGTAAGGACAAATTTGACAATTTCATACCTCCATCAAATGATTACATAATTTTCTTCAAACGTCAGGAAAATAATTTAATTTTTCAAACAATGAGAGAATATTTATAATTATGACAAAATCTCAGGATAGGTGGTTGTAATTTTTCCTTTTTTTTTTTTATATTACAATGATCTAAGGATTAATGCGTAAAACTTTTAGAAATCTTGTGTAGAACTCCATACTGTATAAAGTAGTGATTAAATTTCTCATTTTTCAAATTAATTTTTTTATTTTATTATTTCTTCCCCAGAAAATGTCTTCTAGTGCCTAGTATCTCATATTTTAAATAACATCTTTTTTTTCTTTTTCTAGAAATATTCTCCCATAAAATAATTACATGTCGCCCATAATTCTCCACCGTAAATTTTTAAGATAAATTAATTATAAACATACCCAAAAATTTTAATTTTATATTTTTCATCCAAAAAATCATTGTACATTCGTCAATGCCCAACACGAATGAGTACACACTATGAGAAATAATGATATTAGCAACAACATTTATTCATTGCAACATAATGAAATTCATAAGGTGTTTTTGTTTTGAAAATTTTTAAATTTATGTATTTCGATTCTCATATTTATCTTGATGATAAATATATATGTATACATATATTATTATTATCTATCCTTTTTTTTCATTTCACCCGATGCCATATAATAATAATAATTTTACTAAGTCTATAAAAATATATTCTTAATATATACATGGTGTTTCACACATAATTAAATATTTATTTACGATTAGTCTGTTTCATGTTAACATTTATGAATTTTTTTATAATAGATATAATTTATTAATTTTATATTTCATGGTTATTTGATATTTTATATGCAAATTTATAGGTGTAATTTGAGATAATTAGAAGAGAACCATTTGAGCGTACCAAGTTTAGATTGTCCCAATTTACCCTTCATTTCATTTTTTTCTCTTAAAATTATTTGGTCAAATTAGTAATTTCAATATTTTTTTAATAATTTTATAATTATTTTTTCATAACTACCCATTAGCCCACATTTCTCTTTCTCCTTAATTCTCCATATTTATTATAATTTATTCTTTTAACAAATATTCTTTTCTTATCATCTCACATCAAATTTCTTATTATATATTCGCAGAAATCGCATGCGATGACATATAGTAATAATAAAAAGTAAATAAAAGAAAGGGAAGAATTTTAACTCCAAGTTCCATGGACAAGAATTACTACTTTTTTCAGGCATAGTTGGAGATGAATCCCATGATTAGTGGTCACACAAAAATATGCTTCTCATATAATTTTAGTAGATAAAAAGCAAAAGCTATTAATTACTACTTTTTGTGACAACTTTTGTAAAACTCACGTTTGTGAAATAAGTTTCCAACATATATATATATACTTCATATTTTTCTTCAATTATTTTACTATTTATGTATATCACCATCATCATCATATCACTTGCGTTCCATCATTTTCTACCCAAAAAAGAGAGTTTTCTATACCATTTATTATCCATCATGTCCGAAAATAAAGTTGAGTGTATGGAATATTGGATCTCACTATGGAAAAATATTTAGCAAAATTATATTTTTGGTCCTGTAACTTTAGGTCGTTAGTATTTAAGAGTCCTGTAACTTACTTAATTTACACATTTAGTCTTTTTTTTTACGAATTTAGTTTTGAGCATATCACAATTAGTCATTTTTTGACAAATTTAGTCATGTGTTGACAATTTTGGTCCCATTCACACTATAATAAATCTCATTTTTGGTCCTATAATTATGAGTCGTTAGGACCAAAATTGTCAATACAGGAGGACTAAATTTGCCAAAAATGGACCAAATGTGAGATGCAGGACTAAATTAGTCAAAAAAAGGACTAAATGTGTAAATGGAGTAAGTTACAGGACTAAAAGTACTAATGACCTAAAGTTATAGGACCAAAAGTATAACTTTATCAAAATATTTGTATCACGAAGATATGTAAATCTTAGCAAAATCGGGATCCCTTTGTTTGTATTAATAATTAGTGTTTTTATAACTTTTTCATGTGCATATAAATTGTAGAAATCAAATGTCTCTTTAGACACATCGATATCGAATCGATGGCTGGATTTAAGGATAACTTGCAATGGATACATAAAAGTGTGAAGATAGGTATTCTTGTGAAGATCTAAGAATGTGATTTGAATATACGACTCCTTTAATCTGACTCGTCACTATAAGAAAAAGTAATATATATCACGTTCGTGAGTGACTTTATGCAACTTGTAGTCTAAGATATTATCGATTCATGACAACAACTTGATTTTAAGAATTTAATTATTAGTGACAAAGAATTTTATTTTAAGTTTAATGAAATGGAAAGCGTTTCTCGCATATTAACTTACTTTCTTTTCTTTTCTTATATATATGGAGCTAGATCGTCTCTCAGCTAAACTAATAAATATCATAATAAAGACGGGACGTTTCCATCCCAAAATCCATTACAAATTTTACATTTATACAAAATCCATAACATCTTGACCGGCTCACTACGAATTCTTTTTTTGCTAAATTACGGCAAAATTATCAGTCTGTATACCAACAGACAACTCGTTAAAAAGTTTCTTTTGGATAGATTTTTCAAGAATTTGCATGTTGTCACTCTCCATCGCAAAATCATTAATCGAAGTTTTGATATTTTTTTCCTTCACAAAATGCATGTATATTTTTTTAGTGTTTTGCTCCTTTACATCTAACCATAAGGTATTATTATGCAATTTTCATAAAATTGTAAACTTGGATTACTTTTCAATAACTTTTACCTCTTCATTGAAAAAAAATAAACATACAAAATTCCTACCTATATATATTGATGGTCGAATTTTAAAAGCTTATTCATTCCATCAATTCGCGCATCCTAATAGCTAGGAAAAAATTGATGTTAAAATCAACGACGAGCTAATTAGTAAGTAAAGTTTTTATTGCTAATTTATATTATTTAAAATATCTATTAAATAGTTCGTTGCTAAATTCATATCATGTTATTTTTCCTTGCTAAATTCATTAGTAAGTAAATTTCTTGTATGAAATTGTATAAAATAACAGCAAAAGCTTTACTTACTAATTATTTCGATGTTAATTGTTTTTTCGTTGCTATTAAACAATTTTCTTGCAGTGAATCTAATACATTTATTGAGTGACAACACTTATTTCGGCAAAAAAATAATTTTCAAGAATTTAATAGTAAAATAAAAAATTGTCTAAATCTAGATCATATATATATATATATATATATATATATATATATATATATATATATATATATATAGCAGCATTCTTACACTTTAAGTGGTTTACGATTTTGCTATATTTTAATTTTTTCTAATAACACGCTAATAATTGATAATTACTTGTTATAAAATGATAAAAAAAATTCTTCACAAATTACTATTATTTAATGAATAAAGTTTGGCAAAATCCAATTTTGATCGTAAGAAGAGATGAAGAAAAAATGTTGCAAGACAGAGTACAATGAGAGAATTTGTTGTTGATAACTTAAGAAAAATTATTAAGTTTGACGAGAAATAATCATCCTTTCGAACTATATATTTTCAAAGAAAAAATGCAATTATAGTCCTGTAATTTATGGGGTTGGCATTTTTTATTATGTACGAATTGATTTTCACAATTTAGTCCTGTAACTTTAAAATTTTGGCAATTTTCATCATTTTTCGGCATTTTTAATCCTGTAACTTAGGGGAGTTGGCATTTTTGGTCCTACATGAATTTATTTGCAGGACTAAAATTACAAGTAAATTGCAATTTTTGAATAAAAAAGAACTAAAATTATCAAAATTATAAAGTTACAGGACTAAATTAATAAAATCAATTAGTACAAGACTCAAAGTATCATCCCCTTAAATTATAGGACTAAAATTATAAATTTTTGTATTTCCAAAGAGCTGTGCAACAAAATTGTTATGTTAGCATCATCATTCATCACATATAGGTTTAAATTGGCAATGAAGTCAAGCTACAAAAGGGATATTTGCAATAGTTTAATTTAAGTGTTTATTATTTTTTTCATTAATGTCTTTGATTTACAACTTATGTTTTTGAAATATTTAAATTAAACTCATTTAAATCAACTAATCTAAAATTTTCCGTACCAATCTCTAGATTGCAACTTATTAGCAAATTTATATATATATGAAGCTTTTGCCCCTAAGCACTCCAACTTCAATTTTATTTTTCATTGTTTATTTTTGTTTTCAAATGGTATTTCCAACTGTCACTTCGACTAATGGCGAAGCTAAGGCCCCATAATTTAGAGGTCATATGTTCGAACCCCACCAAGTGCATATAATGTTGTCTGTTATATAGCAGGAGTTAGTTTATTGCATAGTAGGAGTTGTTGTCTGTTGTATAGCAGAAGTTGGTCAACTGCATAATAGGAGTTGTTATCTACTGTATAATAATAGGTGTTATCGAGCAGGATCAGGATATGATTATTGTAATAGTCTTTGTTAGATATTGATGTCGATAGGAATGATTGTACTTATAATCGATTTATTTCAATTAATACAAAAGTACATCGCTCTTACTTAAAAAAAATATCAGTTTGACTAAACTTACAACTTTTTTTTTTTTTTGTTTTTTCTTTCAACTTATTTCTATCACAAAACCTCGAGTAATTGTAAACACACTAAAATAAAAAATTGTTTATGCAAATGTATACAAAATCTTCACCTAATTAGTTCGATAGTGATTTTCTTTACAATATTTTCTATCAAATAAACTAACAAATGTTAATAAGAAAAACTTAATGTTGAAGGCAATTAGCCTCTTAAATTAAAAAATGGAAACGGAAATGAGTTGTAGAATATTAACTTTTTTTTTCCATTTAATCTACTTATATTTATGGAGCTAAATCTTTTCCAACCTAAACTAATAAATATCATAACATGGGCGATGATGTTTCCGTCTCATCTATCACAATTTTACTTCAGTCGGAAAAATATCATCGTAAGTATCGATAAAATTTTACAACAAAACAACATGTTGATCGGATTGCTACGAATCTTTTCCCTGCCAAATCACGTCAAAACTATCAGTCAGTATACCAACAGACAGTTCGTCAGAAAGTTTAGGTACCAACTTTTGGACGTATTTTCCAAGAGTTTGTTTTCTGACAATAGTCGTCACTTTCTTATTGCAAAATTTGTCGCAAGTTGTGATCCCTTTTTTTTTCCTTTTCTATTTTTTGGTCCATCGCAAAATGCGTATCTTTTAGCGTATTTTTCTTTCTTTACGTCTAACAACGTTGTACTGTTATGTATTTTCATAAAATTATAAAATCTTATGACGTCTCAATACTTTTACCTCTTTATAAAAAGATATATATCAATTATTTAATTATCAAAACTATTCAAAAACACATAAAATATATACCTAGTTAAGATATTGAAACAATTTCCCAATAATATTGTGGTCCTTTTCATCCTTGGTACCACTAGTCTATTCCGTGATCATATTAATTCCTTTTTTCTTTGTCAATAGTAAATACAAAAACCATGGGGAATATAGTAATTTTTTTAGTCCAATAGCTATTAGGGTGACAATTTTAGTCATGTATATTTTGACAATTTAGTCAGATAATTTTAAAAATTTCGCATATTGAGGACAAAAATTGTTGGAATTTGCTAAAATTTGGTCACATGCACTTTTTCAAACATTTTAGCAAATTCCGGCCATTTTGATCCTCAATGTGCAAAAGTTTCAAAGACAAGATTGTCGGTAGGGCTGAAAAAATAATCAAATTATTCGATACTTGATTGAAATCGATTGATAAAAACTCGCTTGAACTCGATTTGTTAAATTTAACAAACTGAACTTGAACAAAAAATTTTGTTTGGTTTTTTAGCTCGGCTCGAACTCGATTCGATTAGTGCAAAAATAAAAAAAAATACTTAAAAATATCAAATTACTCGAGCACGACCCGAGTTTGATCCAATTAAAGCTCATTTGAGCTCGACTAATATAACAATCAAATCAAATTCAAATACAATATTTTGAAACTCGATAATATTTCAAACAAGCTTAAACAATAATGTGTTCGATTCGACTCGAATCATTTATATTTGTCAGAATGAATTTATATAAGACTAAAATTATCTCCCGGGTTAGAATTATGATTTTACCTTTTTTTTTTATATGTATGGTTTCTTACCTATCTTGATGGTCACAATTGCCATCAATTATATCTGAGAAGGCTGCTCTAAATCAACATCAATAGAGAAAATGGACAAATCGGGATAAGTACAATTTTAGTCATCATACATTGCCATTAATTCATTTTCAGTCCCTATATATTTTGAAATTCTTTTTAGTCCTTCAACTTTTAAAAAATTAACAGTTTCGGTCATTGGGTCTAATTAGTGATCATTTTGCCCTTTTAAATAAAACATATAGTCCAACTATCTATTCCCTATGCTCATGATTAGGCCCAACATGCTTTCGAATATAAAATTAAGCCTAAAAAAATTCATACCTTATTTGACCGTCTTGCTCCCGGGTATTCCAAGTCCTCAATTTTAAGGGCTTCCTCCAACCACACTACCGTAGTAGATGGTTTGCAGGCACTTGGCTCATTCGGCAACAATCAATACAGTCCTATTTTGTTTCCTACCTTAGGGCATCAAAGTATTCCAAAATAGAGTCTTAATAAAATTTTGAGTAGACAAGTTGAACAAAAACTTGTACTTTATTGAAGAAAAAAATTAAAATATTACATAGATTTTGGGTAGTCTGTAAAATCGAGAACTACCCGAGAGCAAGACGGTCAAACAATGAATGAACTTATGGAGGCTTAATTTTTTTTCGAAAGCATGTTGGGCCTAATCATGAGCATAGGGAATAGATAGTTGGACTATATATTTTATTTGAAAGAGAAAAATGGTCACTAATTATGTCCAAGGATCGAAACTGTTAATATTTTAAAAGTTGAAAAACTAAAATAGAACTTCCAAATATTTAGGGATTGAAAATGAATTAGTGGCAATGTATGAGAAGTAAAACTGTAATTATCCCCGTAAAACCCCAAAATCTTTTCTCCAAGTAACAATTATGGAAAAAGATATATAACAACAAAAGAACCCATTTCAAGAAAACAAAATGTTGGCTGCTCATGTCTACAACTTTCTCAAATACTATTCTGAAAATATGTATTTATTAATTGCACATCACTGTCATAAAAATAATATCATTATATAATAATAATTAGTGATAATTTCGAAGATTTTTTATTAAAAATATATATATCAACTAATAATAATTTTAATTTTTGTCATTAAAATCTTTAGTGAAAATAACTATGTCTAACTTTTTATTATTGATAATTTCTAACGCATTTATCAGTAATAATTTTTTCATATCATGAACATAATAACATATCTTATAAATATTAGGTTGCAACAGGACATGTTCCAATTAAATGTTGTAAGACAACTTTGTACAAATTTTTTTTTATTAATTGATAATGACAACTCGTACGTACTCAATATTTATGTCACTATTAAAATTACGAACACTATTTTTATAACAAAATAAATATTCTTTTGATTTACATATATGTATTAAGTAACAATTTAATATTGTCACTTAATTTTTTTATGATTAAAATTCTCCTTTTTTTTCCTACATATTACTGAAGTCTAATTTTTTATGATTTCTCAGTAACAGAAATTATATGATATTTTTTGGTGAAAAATCAAAATCAATGAAAATAATAATAAATTTAAGTCACACAAGTGAAATAATATTTTTGAGGGAGTACAATCATCAAACTTGAAGCCATATATAATAGTTGGAAAATTGTCTTTCTCATCCCATAACTTAGTTTTGTATATTTTTAGCAGTCTCATTGCTTAACGGAACGTTCACGTGGTTATTTCCCTTCATTCTGAAAATATAGCGGCCACATGACTTGCATTTGGTTTTTTCGTCAAATTTTAACAGAAGTTGGAAAAATTCTTGCGCAACCCAGGTTCGGTCGAACCAGACCAATCACAGAGCAAGTGTATCACACTTGCCATGTGATTGGTCACTTTTCTTGAACTGTACACTAATCACATGGCAAGTATATTACATTTGTCATTTAATTGATTCAAATTCAACCGAGGTACAGACAACAATTTTCCATTAAAAGTTGAAACATAAAGGTCCAATAATGTCACTATCTTACTTGATCTTATTTACATGGAGACAGCCTTAGGCTTAAGCAGTAACTGAAAACAACTGTTCTTCCCCAATTTATGATGATGATTAATTACTCAATTGAAGCTGAAAAGGCACTGTTGTTTCTTATTTTAGTTAACATGTAAAACTCATGTTGTCCAGACTAGATTCCTGCAGTCTTTATTAGAATTAATTAATTGATGTTTAAATGATTATTAGCAAAAAATTAATTAAATTGTTTATAAGTTTATGATATATATACATTAAAGTTAAGGTGGATTAAAATGTTTGAAAAACCAGCTTCTACTTCTGCTTCTGCTTACGCTTCAGCTAAAATATTGAATTTCGGCTTTTATTTCTTATCCTTCAATAATCTAAAATATTTTGAAAATACTCGCAAAAAATTGGGAAAATGAACTATTTGAGTATATTTAGTATTTTCAATAATTCCAGGGTTTTTTTTTTTTTTTTTTTGCCAACCTTCCATTTTCACTTTTTTTTACTAGCTTTCTCCATCGATTTGCAAATTAAATTGGATTTTCTATTTCTCTGTACATATTTCATCATCTATTCCATTTAATATATATATATATATATATATATATATATATATACACACATGTTGTACGTATAAAATTTTCTCGTTAAATCAAATAAACGGCATAGCATGATTTACACGTGTGGCGTGGTTTTATCAATTGATATGGAAGATGCAATGTGACTTAAAATAAAAATTCAATTCGTAGTTCAAAAAGAAAAATAAAAAATAAATAAATTAAAGATTTTTCAAAAACAGGTAACATGTAAAAAGCATATTCCAATTTTCTGCCCATACACCAAAAATAAATTAATTATCCAAAATCACTTATTTAGGACTGAAAAGAGAGAAAGCAGCAAAAAATATACAATTTTTGTACCAAATAAAATCACTTCTCAATACTTATCTTCATATCTTCTTCTTTCCCTTTCTTTATATCTTATCCATTTAAGTCCCAACACTACCCCTCCCCCCCCCCCCCATATATATATATATATATATATATATATATATATATATATACATATACATATAGCTTTATGCCTTATATTTTCATTCAATTTTTCTTCCTATAAGTTCTTGGTTTGATAATTTCATGTATTTTTATTTTTTATTTTTGATATTACATTATTATATATAGCTGATATAATTATAATATATTGTACCAATACACGTAATTAACGCTTAGTGTTCTTCTGCAATCAGGATTACATGAACCAGATTTGTTAGATCGATCTGCTTGAAACGATATTTGTTGTAGTGAATAGTAATAGCCGGCCATTCTTGATTGAAGGCACGTTTAACCACTACGATCTGGTTTACATGCAACTCCACTTTTAACATGTGGATTTTTGAGAAATGACACTAACATTGTGTAATTCAATGATAAAATTATAGGTAACGAAAAGATAAAAAAAGGGATTACGAAAAATAAACGACAGAAACACGTAATAATTAATCATAAAGAAATATCAGTCATTTCAGAGGAAAATACCTAAACAAGAATCTAAATGTGGACCAGACAGCACATGGGAAGAGTAGGAAATGACTTTTGATGCTTCTTTCTAAAGGCCTTTATGCTCTACTTCTATACTGTGTGTGAAGTGAAACACATGTACTCAACTTTTTCATGCCAACTTTTCCCTGTGCATATGAACACCCAACCCCCCCCCCCCTCCCACCCCCCATTTAAAGAACAAAGGGGGTGGGGGTGGGGAGGAAGCAAAATCTAGTAGTGAGTGGGAGGGAAAAAAGACAAAAACAAAAACAAAGTTGCAAAGTAGATTAGATATAGAGAGAGAGTGAAAATTTTGATTCACACTAACTTTATGTAACTTCAAAGTATGGTATAGCCCATATCAACACAAGAATTACTAGTGAAATTTACAAGGGAAAACATGGAATTTTTGTTACGATGGTTAAAAGTAAAAATTTGTGACGCATATTAATTTATTATGGTTGTGCAATGGTTGTTAGTCGAAACAAAATTAAATTTTTAGTTATATTTAAAAGTTGTGGTAAATATTTTGATCATAACTAAAATTATAGTGAATGTCGAGTAATCATTGTCAAAACTTATATTTTTTTTTTCATTAGTTTTCTATGATCGAAGTCAATCATATTGATTTGCTATGATTTTTAAGTTGTAATAATTTACAGGGATAATTACACTCCCCTCGATCTCCTAAGGTTTGGTATAATACACATAGACCCCTCTGGTTTGGAAAATTACATTTAGAACCTTTAAGGTTTGCTTCAATCTAATAAATAAGTCCCTCTATGGTCAAAATTCATCGAATTTTTTTATATTAATAAAAAAATTGAATGAAAATTGATATTTACCCTCAATTGACTTATTGCTGACTTATTGCAGGTCAAACAATTCTTTTAGGACTAAACTAATTTTATAACGATGAAAATATACTTCCTCACATGTATTAACCATGAAAACATACGAGGCTCATAAAAGAAGTAATTCTGAAGTTCCAAATAGATTGGGAACTTGATATGTGATGTAGGCAAAGCGTCCCACATTAATTGCAGATGAAGAGGTTAAGTGGCTTATAAACCTCAAGACCTCATCTCCCTAGCATGACATCTTTTCAGGACAACTCCATGAGGTTCATACAAAGTTAGGACGGATAATACCTCATGAAATAGGCACCAATCACATTACAAATTACATCAACATTGTGATTATTCCTTATAGAATAACTAATCTCACAAGTGAAAATTGACATTACATTGACAGTTTGGCAAATATTTGTTAGGATGCTGCGAAAAGTCATTGTCTCTTGCTAGAATCCATTAGGCATCATATCATGCCGCTAGAGAGTGTATAATAATTTGAGTTCAAAGAATATTATCTATCATTGGCCTCTAAAACAGAATCAACCGACGGGCGTGTCACACAGTGATAGACCATATAACAAATTTTAACATACAACAAATATCAGCATAGTTTTGAGTCTGCTTATTACTTACCATTACCTCTACTATAGAATCACCATGTTGGCAATTTGAGTCCGTTTATCTTTTAACTATTGAACTTGCTCTAAATAAATCGAATTGTAAAATAATTATAGTATACGAGTCCAAATGCAGTTGTGGGACTACATATTGCCAAACTCAAATCATGTTCGCTCAAACCAAATCGATCACAGAATAGGTGTAATATGATTGATTTTTTTTTTTTAAACTATACATCAATCATACGATAAATATAATCCACGTATTATATAATTAATTCATGCTCGATAAAACCTGAAGTGAACTAAAATTTTCCATTGCCGAATAATGGCCCACATCACATCCCTCACCACCCGAACAAAGATATCAAGTTTTATTTAAAAGGAGCACGTCTCTGTAATAAGTCCAAACATTTGACTTTTGTGCTGCAAACGGATCCACACCTACTCTTCTTCAATGGTTTATGAATTGAAAATTGACTGCCAATTCTGATAAAGTGGAAAACAGAAAGACCCAACCCACTTACAAAAATAATCAAGACCCGTCAAACTTTGTCAGGAGGGAAAAAGGTAAATTCATGACCCGACCCACTTTCAAAGTCGGGTGGTTGAACCTACCCAAGTTAGGCATACCAGAAAATGGAAACGGTTCAACCTAACGGAGCTATTCAAAGATATATGTGTGTATGTATGATTTTATATTTTTGAAGTAGACATGCACAAATTCCGTAATGTATACGTCAAAAGATTGATGAAGGTGTAAAAGTCTTAGATTCTTTGAGCTGACAAAAATTATAGCTCGACTTCATGATTGAACTTAATTAATTATATATTTAAGTAACTATACTTGACGAATCACGGTATTACTCACTTATCTTTTTTGTTTTTGTTTTTTTTTTTTTTATGGGCCTCACCCTTGTGTGTGGATTTTCTTATCAAAATATAGAGTTTGATTCTCAAAACTCAAAATTTCGAAAGTTATCAAGAATAACCTTATAACTATATAATTGGCTCTTGCTGCTCAATTTTTTTTATTAGTTTTGTTTTTTTAATTTGTTTTACTATCCATCCACGAACTCATAAGTTTATTCAAATATTATCTAGGCAAACAACATCCAATGCAAGCTAACTCTTCAAACTACGCAACTTTTTGCTCTCCTAACCTATCAAATATTTGATAAACAGACATAGTCACATGATTATGAGTTCAATTGTTTCTGATATGAGAGGATTGTGTTGAAAGATAATATGTAAATAGTGCATGCTCTAGCCTGTTGTGGTAAAATTCATATTTATACTCAACTTTAGTTATCATTTTTCTCTAATAATAAGATCATTCTAACCTCCTAAACAATCCATCTATTAAGTCCAAGCTTGGTCTGTAGGAAATTACATGGTTTTTGATAGATTCTCCTACCAAAAAATATAGGATTGTCATGTATTCATTCAAGTGAATAACATTCAATGCAAGCCTACTCCTCAAATTACCCATCTCCTGCTCCTACAATCATATAGTTGATAGATAAAAGAGCACACACCCCTCCTAAACAATCCATCCATCAAAACTTGCTCTGTAGAAAACTGCATAAAAGCAAATCAAAGGTGAAAATGCCCCCAGACAAGTGAAACTGGGGTTCACCCTGAAATCCAAAAGAGGGCCAGTGGCCTACTTACAGTAGTTTAACCACTTATCTCATCCTGAATGATTAAGGATTACGCAACAATTTTATTAATGTATATATCCCGGTTACTTTTTCTTCTTTGAGACTTTGCATAAGTACCAAGATTCCTGATAAAGGTGTACTTAAAATCAAAAGATAAAGCTATATCAAAGTGATGGGCATAAATGAAGCAACTAATCAAAATTGAGTGGTGTCAATTGTGCACAATGCATCGAATCAACGTACATATGTAAGGAGAATATAGAGACTGGTATATATAAAACAAAGCCTCTATCTTCATTCTAGAGTACAACTTTATAGCTGGTTTCTTGCTCTTCCAATGTACTCCACGAATTTTCGATGTTGAAGGCATGCCATTCCACAAATTCCCATTACTTTTCCTTTTAACATAAATAATATATCTATTAACACCCATTCATGGTGTTGACGGTCAACCCATGTCACAGGTCGTACCTCACATTCCATCTGCGATTTCCATCAGCATTGAAAGTCCAATTATTTTCCCGAATCTGCATATATGGAACCTGAAAGGACAACATGATTAGAAAAGAGATACAGGTGTCAAAAAGGTTGCAGAGTTTCACGAAACATAAGTGCAACTAGTGTATTGTAAGGTAATTGAGACAACAACTAATTCCTCCATCAGTCCATGTATTAAAACTTTTGTTTCATTTCTGGATCTATGTACCACAGAAGATACATTATCACAGATCAATGATCTGACTCACAGAGTCTTTGAAGGTCCAATTCTAATGAAGTTTTAGTCCCACCTTTTTTACTTGATCTAAAAGTTTGTCCAACTTGGAAGTTGCTAATCCAATGGCCTTCACCAAACTTCTGCTTTACTATGTATAAATTACGTTATAAATGTTATTTGGAAAATAATAATCATTTCTAAAAACTTAAAAGGATTTGGAGCAACTGCTGAGGAAAAATGGTCCAGAACTGATTTGATAACTTGATTAAAGTTCTCATAGGTATATGATCAACAAAATATTCTGATTACGTCAGGAATGTCAAACAACATTACAGTTTTCAACCTAACAGTTCATGCGAAGCAGCCAAGGTCCTCCATTTTGCTTTCCCAACTTCCCAATTGTGTGGCTGCAGATTTCATGTTGGACCACATTTTTTTGGATACCTTTTTCCACACGGCCTCAATGTCTTTCAAGTAGCTAAGATCATACTCAAGGAGAGGAATATGAACCCCTCAAACATTTAATCTCTATTCCACATGCCAGAGGGACGCAAGCAGGTTCATGCTAATACTTCCCCTCCCAACAATTATAATCAAGAAAGGAAAAGTTGAAAGAAACAGTCTGACCTTTTCTAAGTGAGATTTAGATTCATTTGTGTTACTTGATGAAGAAATGTGAGTCAAAATAGATGGTCCAAGCTTCTAAATAAACATAACTTGTCCAACACAGTTGGACTTTTTCTGAATTGAGATTTAGTCTCATTTGTGTTACTAGATGCAGAAATGTGAGTCAAAATGGAGGGGTGGTGCAAGCTTCTAAAGTAAACATACCTTGTCCAAAACGTTATATCCAAACTTGAGCCGCAAATCTTGGTCCTTTTTGACATTGAAGATGTTCCAAACAAATTCAGCAGCCCCAGTATAATTTATCTGCTCAGGTTTACTTAAAATTATGAGAATGTAATAAGACACAAGACAAAACAAAAATTACATCAAATTTACTAAGACCCCTGAGAGAAAGGGAATAGCACTTACTGGAAGAAAAACAACCCTATGAATCAATAGCCAGAAAACAATATGGGCAGGGTGTGAAAGAAAGACTAACCTCTCTAAACTCCTCATCAATATGACATCGACCCTTAGCATTAAAGCTTAGCAATCCATCAGCAGTTACTGGATATGTCGTCTTTCCACGTACCGTATAGTGTACCTTCTCATGCCTAGTGTATTGAACTCCCACACCAAGGCTGGCCGATAACTATGTAGGTCAGGAAAAATGTCAGAACTTTGTTGCCTCCTTGTAGCTAATACAAGGGATGACTTAAAGATTGAGTGGAACAATAGCACCATTATGTCTCCATTGGACATCATGGTAGGAGAAGAATGATAAAGAGTTATTTAAGAAAGCATAAACCAGTATTACTTTTGAAGAAAAAGGTATTGTACCCACTTTTTCCAGTACTAGGAAATGTTCTGTTGATAACAATATTTCTTTTGTCCATTCATAATATAACACACAAGTATAAGTATCCAAAAGCTTGGGCCTAGATGTGATACAACTGATATCGCCATTACTGAAACATTTACCTTAAAACCAATCGATAATTCCAGTAAAATTATTCAACCCCACACTCTTATGTTCGGGGAGGGGGTTCAGGTGGTACTATAAATAGAAATTAATTTTGATCGACTAAAGTATAGGGCACCTACACCAGGATAGAAGTATCTTATCATTGCAGTGAGGAAAGTAGGAGCTCCAATCCTTGTGTCCAGCTCTCCATTAAGCTGTCAATTTTAGATACAGGCACATGAATCAATTGTAAAAGTCATTTTAGCAGAGAATAAACGAACATCTGAAGAATCTAACCAAACAATGCAAAAGTAGGCCACTAGAGAATTCATCAATGAACCAACGTTGAGACAACATAAACAACACGGAAAGCGAATAGGAACTCGTTATATTCGAAACTGCACCGCATCTCAGATTGCACTCATTCTAGCTAACTCAAAAATACTCGCATTGATACACCCTTTTCTAGTTCTGAGCACACTCGTAAGCCCATTTAGCCCGAAATCACAATCTCATACACAGCACAAAAAGAAACGCTACTATTAACACTCCACTACGAAAATGTACATATTCAATACTTGAAATATCACACGCTCCCATAGCAGGTAAAAAATCACAACCCGGCTAAGTATTTCAATCATCGCACACCTCTTCCGAAAAATCTAGTTAAATGGATTACATGAAACCAAAAAGGAGCTAAAAAAAAAAGCAACAAACTAAAACCATCAGAAGCAGGAACTGAAATTTACCTGGCAGAGCGTATTGGCGCCGATGGGGAATTTTTCCTTGGCATGGATTCTGAGAGACTTGGAATCTGCACCATACCTAAGAGAGGTTTCCATTTCCAAATGAACAAACTCTCTCCTCTGTCCCTCTCTCTCTCCACTAAAAAGGGTTCAGTTTGATTACAAAAACCCTAGATAGGAGGAGAAGAAGATAAGGATATGGCGGAAATTCCACCGGGGTTTTGGGATTTGAGATTCAAGAGTCGTCATAATTACACTTTAGGTCCCTCATTTTGTTACTATTTCAGTTTCAATCCCCAACTTGGTGATAATAAGGAAGGATTAGTCCCTCAGTGAGAGGGGGAAAAAGAAATAAAAAGCCAACTATAAGGGATTAAAATTAAATATTTCAAATTTAAAGAACTAAAAAATATACAAGACTTTCAATGATCTCGTGCCTACCCTAACTACTTCTTTTGTATTTTATGATATATTCATATTTGTACGTTTAATTTTATGTCAACATGCACATTGTTTGATTCACCAACACTTATATATTAATTCTTACAAATAATTATACCGTTCTATCTGATATTCGATGTAATTTCATATAAATTTTATATAATTTGAAACGTTGTACTCGACATTCTTAACATTTATTTCTTTCTAACAAATAAATTCACTCAATTTGCTAATATCAATAAAAAAGTTGAATAAAAATGCATATACACACCAAATTGACTTATTAGATACAATTTTACAATTTTCGCAAGCTAATGGAAGTAAGAAAGTAAATATGAATGTGAAGATGAATGATAGTATTTTAATTAAAAAAATAAACAAAAATATTTGGCATGCCATGTGTTTGAAATAAGTCAATTGAGAGCGAATATGTATTTTTGTTCAACTTTTTTATTGATATAAATTACATGAATTTTATGAATAAATGATTGGATGAAAAGAATGTCAAGCGTAGTATGTATAATGTTTCAAATTACATGAAGTGCATATATAATTACACTAAAAGTCTAAAATACAGAAGAAGATGGTGTAATCATCCATAATTCTTCTTGATGTAGCAAAGAAGTGGGTATGGGATGTCCACAGGAAACTTGATTAAAGATGAACGGTCGATTTCACATGAGCAAAGAGATACAGGGATGTACATGCTCTGGAGCTACCAATAGAGAAAACCCGCTTATGAGGGTAGAATGTGTCTAGAAACCAGAGAGGTCGTCGTGGTCGTCGTCGACCACGACTACATATGAGAAAACACGCTTTATGCCCGTGAATTTCCTTCACAGAAGAAAACGAAATCCAAGTTCCAAACATGATAAAGCCGGAGAAGTCTTGTTTATAGATTATCAAATTCTCGAATTCTTGTTCATGTCAGATGATGCATAGCCAAGATCAAATCTAAGTAACAAACAAAATTTTTAACCCAACATTCGGACAAAATAATCTCAAGTTGGGAGAAATGTTAAGGACGTGAATCGTTTTTGACCTACATTAGATCTCATCGATTACTTCAAGGAGATCATCAACTTCCTGTCTCAACAGTGTGATTTTCTGCTGAACTGCAGCAACACGATTCTCAATGTCTCGCCCCCCTGATTTCTTCTCGTACGAATCTACCACAGTGGAGTGCTTCAACATCAGCTTTTCTTGCAGTTCCCTCTCCTTGGATACCAGTTCTTCAACCTGTATTAGAAAGCCAATGAAGGAAAATAAGGTGGTAAGATGTGAAAGTCACCCCCATACCAGGATATCTTGGTCTCGTTGCATAAACTAGAGGCTTCTTATAAGGACTCCCGAGTAATAATTTATTTTAGGGATGAAAGTTCGGTGTAATTACACAGACCGCACCTATGATTCGCGAAACTACATCTAGCACCACTGAAGTTTGTTTCCTTTCAATATAGATCCATCCGTTGCTCAAACTTCGAGGGATTTGTTGATTAAACGAAAAAATTGAGAAAAAACAAATATTTACTTATTAATGAATTATTGCAGGTCAAACAAATCTTTTCTAACCAAACTACCCTTATACATCTTCACCCTATAAGGGTAGTTGGTGAGACAAGATTTGTTTGACGTACACTAAGTCTATAAGTCTATCGAGCGTAAATACAAATTTTAAAGTTGACAACAAATTCTTTTAATTCTAGTAACAGATGGATCTCCTTTGTTGGACGAAAATAAACATCAAGGATACTAAATGTAATTTCCCAAACCTCAGGGTGTATGTGTAATTACCCTAAACCTCAAGGGAGGATGGTGTAATTGTCCCTTTATTTTATCCAGACAAGTTATCAGAGTTACTAGAAATTTAAGGTAGATTAATCCATGCCCCTAAAGCTAATACTAGTGGATGAAATAAAATAATTGAGTGTGAAACCTTGGGCATTATCTGAACCGCCGGTGGAGAAGATTGCAAGAATGACAACAAGGGTTTCAACTCCTTTGACAGCTCCTTGAGCAAACTGTCAGCAGCTTTTCGTGCTGCCTTGCAAGCCTGCACATCACCAGTTCTCGATAGCTCACGCAATGATGCTTCTAGCTTGTCATGAACAACCAAACACCGGTTCATGATATTCTGGAACTGCTGAATTGCAGTTTGGACCTGTAAAAAAGTTAATAACTTAGCTAATGCTTCCCCTTTTCCATTTTAGCAGTATGACGAACAGATAGATAGAATACACACCTCGTCCCACTGAAGTTTTGCCAGATAAGAAGGGGAAGACTTTGAGATTGTGAAGTCTGCATGCATATATACTATACATGCAACAAAAAAGAGGAAAACCCGAAAATCAACATCAATGGCTCCCTAAGGAGGGAAAGATTGCTGAATCTGTAATAGACCTGAGGGAAAACAGATGTATTAGCTTGACTTAAACGACCAGTTTGTCTGAAAATCAAATTGCTGTAAACAATACCTGAAAATATTGATTATGCTTCTGGCACAACATTTTTCTTTTCTAATACATTGACTGGTCTGCCAACCATATCCAGATGAGAAAATTTTGTCTGCACCAGCTCACAAAAACAATATATAAGGATAGAGGTACAACACCCCAGTTAGGGAAAGAATCTGCTAAGATTTAACTGGTAGTTTAATCACACCTCTTGAGACTGTTTGACAGGAAATGGAACTGATACAGAGATTTCCTTTGACCCCTCTGGTAAAACAATCTGGCAGAATTCATATGGAATATATTTAATAATCAATCTTAAACAAGGAAAAGACAAGGCAAAAATTTTAGGACAAAGAAGTCATAATTCCACATAACAGGAGAATATGGATGCTGAGCAGAAAAGAAAGATATCAAGCTAATTACAATATCTATGTTTCCAACCAAAGTAAAAAATAAAAATAAAGAAATGCAATCAAGTAAAAATAGACATGAAAGCACTCATGGATATAGATAAACAGGCGCAAGAATAGAACAATAAGAGAAGTGCATAGATTTGACAATCTCTTTAACTGCCAATTGCTTCATACTCTTCTGTTTTTCTATTTTATATACTCATTAAAGCCAAATCAGAAACAGCTTATGCAATTCGCTACTCTATGCTCAGGGAGTCCAAATAAATCTGGCTTAAGAAGAAGTTTGTGAAACTGATTCACAAATTTACTTGGGTGCAGACATTAGGTTTTTACCTGCATATGACTTTCCAAAAGCACTAAGAGTATGTGCGTGCAAATAAATGACCAAACACATCAAAAAAGGTGTGTGTGTGTGTGTTTTGTGGTGGGTTGGGGGGGTTGGGCGCTGCAGAAGGTATGAATAACAGAAAGGTTAAAGTGTGGACATTAGCTTAATTTCCAAGTGCTTCATGCTATTGGTTTCCTCACATTGCTATCTTTGAATGAAACTCATCAAAAAGGAAATGGTATATGCAGAAGTTTGAATGTGAAATGAAGCATTTTGTTTGCACATGCATCATAACCTGCCACCCATTTTCCAAAATATGTTAAGAATGTGTACAAGCAGTAAGCAGGTAAACACAAGCACAAGAGCAAACACATACAAAAATAATATAAGCCATAAATAATACTAACAACCAAGACAACCCAGAAACATCATCCATAGTGTGATACTGTGATGCTCTAACCAAACAAAAAGTTTGTTTTCTCATTTTTTCAGGATCAAACGAAACCCTGGAACAGTACATACAATCCGCCGTGTTCAATGCAATATCTTATAGTCAGAAGAAACAGTACCTTTACAATGAGATTTTCAATAACCACATCAGTCATGGGGCAGCCAAAGGATATATTGAGAAAACGTTTTCCCTCTGACTGGAACAAGAAATCTTTAAGCGGCAAGCCATATCCAATGGTAAAAGAAGTTCTCCAACCACCAAACATTGGATACCGAGGCTCAATTTCCAGTAGTGTCTGCATTTGAGAAGAATGCATATCACAATGGAAGCCAAATGTAAGGTAAATTCCAAAAGACAATCAAAAACCCACCTTCGCTGAATCACTCCATACATTAGACGTAGAAATATTTCCTATCTCATCCCTGTAGTAAATAGAATGAGCCCTTGGTGGTAATTTGGCAACAAGATTTCTGAATGCTGATGCACCTCTGACATGGGGCCTTGCCTGATAGTCTAGCCTGCAAGTATCAGAAGGAAAGATAATATATGAACTTAATGTCCAACAGGATGGAGAAAACAATATTTTTTCTGAATGAGGGTACAATTATACCTTGAGAACTCCCCTGTAATCTCAGCACCGGCATGAACAAGGTTATAATTTTCAGTGATTTGCACATTTCCCCAATGTGAAATCTCTATCTCACGTACCAATTCTTGAGCAACAGCGAATGGCTTATAGCTCACGTAGTGAACTACTATTGGTGTGTATGAAAAAGGAGGAAGATTCTCGTAAGGACCATACTTTAGTTCTGTACCAGAAAACTTGGTATTCTCCAGTTTTGTATAAGATTCAACTCTTGGTTCCGGTAATTTAATGATAAGTGACTGGACTTTGACTGTATAAGGGGACAGATAATGTGCACTATCCTGGAAGGCAACAAGCTGAACATCAGCCTGAGATATTTTCTCAGGGAAAGGTCTCAATGCATGAGTAAATACAGCCTTGACCTCCAATGTCAAGCTTCCTCCTTTACTCAATTCCTTGGGCAATGAGACAGAGTACCAAGTCAATGATGGGGGCTTTCCTTTTGGGTTTGCAACTTCGATGGGAAGGCTACCAGAAGAGCCTTTCGTTTTGTCTTTCCCTTCACTAACCATTGCTGACAGAAAAGCCAGGTTCCTTGCTTGATGTTCAGGGAAGGGCAACAAGATCTCTGATACTGCATCACCACCATTATTTTCTACCTGGATCGGAATACAATAACAATGAAACGAACAAAATCAGCTTTAATATTACAAATCAGTAGCATGTAAATGATACAAATAACTTATATCAACAACATAAAAGTTAAAAAATTAATAATAAATAAATAAATACCTTCAATGATACAGTGGTCCTCACTAACTGTGATGTTAAATCAATCTGCACCAGAAGATATCTCAAAGATCAGCAAGCAAATGATAATAAATCTGACCAAACTAATGGAGGAAATCACGTGCTATGAAACCCAAAAAACATTCCCAAGTTTCTAATTTTGATGTCAAATCCAACACCACCATTCAGCATCCAGACCACATCCGACATGTCTATAAATTCTCCTTGGATTTTCACATAAATAAAGTCTATTGCAAAGAAAAAGCATCAGTAACCAAAACCTGAGCCACGAAACATATCTAAATAGGCAATGTACAGATGCAAATAATCAAAACATCCAAATAGTTTCTAAAACCCTAGAGATCCTATATGAAATCTCTATTAAAAAAAAAAAAAGATCAAATTATTTTAATGTAAATTAACAATAGAAATTTATACAAACTACAGTAATTTTCTTCATAAAAGAACAAAAAAAAAAGCAGGATTTTTACCCGGCGATCGAGCTTGGAGATAACCAGATCGGAGCAGACAGTCGAGAAAAACATAAAAAATCCGAACACAAAGAGTAACGAGAGATCGAACCGATTCCGCTTCATTTTTCAGTTTCTCTCTCAAAAATCAGTCGCTACTTTTACACTCGAATGTAAACTGAAGTGAATCCAACAAAGTAGTTCCAAGTGAGGGCGATCCCAAACTCATGACTTTCCTCTGCTGTCTATTGTCGCGTTTTACTGTCTTTTTGCAGAACAACGATTTCTAGGCCTGATAAGCGATTTTCATTTACATTGGAACATCAATTTCAGTCTTTCATTTTCTGGTTAATTACGTTTAAATCTTCTCTTAAAATGCATTATAACCTTTTTTTAAAATAACTTTTAAAATTACACTGCACTATCTCGGAGATTTCTCCATTTATAAATGTACTCATCCTATTATAGTTTGAATGAAAAATACTGGTATTAATAAAAAATTTAAAAAAAATAATTGTCTTTTATCAGTATTTCTTATAATTTATTAAAAAAATGCTCCAGTAATATTTGTATACTTGTAAGGAGATAAACATGATATATATATAATAAAAATATGTATTTTTAAATCATTGTTAGTAAATAAAAAAGTAGTGGTTTGTGAATGAAAAATAGTCATATTGAATAATAGGGTAACTATATGAAAATTTCGGAGGTTATGCCAAAATACACAAACAAACGCCCCCGTCTTTTGCAAAATTATAAATACACTTATTGAGAATTTAGTTGTAATTACAACTACACTCCTTATTCACATGAAAAACTTAAACAATACCCTTAGAAAATATTACACTAACACCCTCTTGGAGTTGTAGCATAATTTTTGCAAAAGATAGAATGTGCTCGAATATTTTGACATAACTTCAAAAAGTGTCAATATAATTTACACGATAATTTACTGTAGAGATCGCAATGAAGAGTAAAATTATTTATTTTATGTAATATCTTTGTTTACTTCCACATTTCTACCCTAATGAAAAATATATAATTGTAAATGAAATTTTTTGGAAAAGGGTACAAAAATAATTCCAATGTCTTTTTTTTTTTTTAAATATTTGATTTTTATTTTAAAAAAGAATCTAAATGTTGTTAATCCTTCAATATTTTTCCTTTATCTTTTCTTTTACCTTTTACTATTTTCTATCACATATGTAAAACCCAATATTATTCTGAAGAGTTCTGAGAATAAAAATCTCATCCTCACAACGAAATTGAAAGAAAATGATCATAAACACGACGATGCATAAAATTCTGTAGTTTGGAATGGCTATTTTACCTGCAACGGATTTCATTAACCTTGTCAACAATAGTCAACAATACTCCAAAGAAAATATTGTCCCAAACAGAAATGCCATAAATTTTGACTAATTCAGCTGCAATTCAATCACATATCATTGCAAACACGGGAAGGAAACTAGGAGCCAAGTTGTACTCAGGAGAGGTGCACAAATTTAGTCAAACATCAATGTGGTTAGGTTACACAGATAGGTACACAAGTTCATTCCATTTGCATCAACATCACCAACAATGCCAGAAAAAAACACATCTAAATCCTTTCTTTCTGCTCTCTTTAACAATATTACATTTGTGCGTGTCAAGAGGCACAAAACGTAAATTTCAGAACCAAGAAATTCTACATGCCAAGAGGAGAAATATGTTAATACAGAACCAGCTGAATAGATCTTAAAGTCTACATTAGAGGCATAATTACAACAGAAGCAAGCACAGGGCGAGCAGCGACTTGCAACGGTGACATTCACTTTGTGCTTTTTGGTGCAAACTTTGGGCTGTCCCAGGCTGCCGTGCCATCACATCCATCCACACCTAATGCCAGTTAGATACTCAAGCAGTAATTGTCCATATATAATTTTCTGTTCAACATTCTTGACCATGTAAATAGCCCATCGTTGTATTAAGACGAACGCCAAGCAAAGACCTGTGTGCATTAAATCCAGTAACTACAGGTTATCTAAACCGTTATATGACAAGTCACATGCCCTTATTAAGACGAAAGGCCTAGCAGAGACCTGTGCGCATTATATTGAAGAAAGCTGCTGCGAATATGAACATCACAAACAACTCAATATTCCAACTCAATGTTATACAGAAAGTGGAAAGCTGATTTTAAACTAGAACTGACAGAACCAAGGAAGACAAAACATTAAAGACCAAAGAAACAGGAGAAGGTTCATGCATAAAGACTGATGAAGTCCAAAGATGTCCTGATTAACGGGATAAGGAATTTTACCATCGACTTGAACAGTCTCAAATGATTTTGTTTCTGATTTCTTTCCAGCTTTTTCAAAATCTCAGCTGGTGTTCTATCCAGCTCATCTGCAATTTTACGTTGCATATCCATTGGCAAGGTAGGGAACTGTTCACACAGATCTCCATCTATCACATCCTGTAATGATATTGCAAACCTTCAATTTGTCAAACATAATTCAGGTGACACTTAACAGAAACAACGAGCCAGCACAAACAAATTTACTTTAGGAATAGCAATAGCATGATGATGGAGTTACTCCATATATTATCAGAGTGGTATTTCATGGTGGAAATTACTAATAGTTAAGAATGCAGCTCCCAGATATACTCTGTATGAACAAACAGTATAAAAGCAAAAGTGGAACCTCGCCAATTGAGACTCACTTATCCAACTTATGCATATGCACCATTTTTTCCTACTGAGATATAGCTGACATGTACAATGTTTGACTATATCCATACCCCTATCTTCACAATTAGATTGAGTGAAATAGGAAAGGAACTTCTCCAGATCTACAATTAAGGTATCTAATGACAACTGCCATCCCTGATCAAAAGCGAGAAAGAGAGAGGGAGAGAGGAACTCAACAACAACAAAGCAAGAGTAGGTTTATACCTAATCAACAAGAAAGGGATAATATGAATATGAATTATCTCAGAAGAAAAAACCTCTATGAGGTGATCTCCGAGATGCGTTCAATAGTAATATAAATGGATGAATATCGGCTGTGCTACTCACCTTCACTGGGAAGTAGGCGGATCTGTATGTAAAAGTGGGGGGTGTGTTCCTGTCGCATGTGCATCTCCAAATGAGAGAAGAAATCAACATCATCACGTGATGTGAATGGAAGCAGTGCCCCCAAACTCCCCATTACAGTCCCATATATAATGCATTCTCCACCTCCTGGAATCAGAGATGCCTTCTGCAAGCAGCTGACCACATCGCCAACATGGTATTGGACTATTTCCTCTACTTTGTTGGGGGCCCCATTCAGCTTCCCCTGCTCCCACTTTATCTTACCACCCGTTGGATCTTCTTCAATCTCATCTGACACATCCTGTGGCAACCGCACAAAGTAAACATTTCCAAATTTGTCTGCACCTGCCATGGTGTCAAAATCTATATGTTGCGCTGCAGTAAGCCATCTCGGAACAGTGTCATCAGCGAATATGTACAGCTGGTTTTCATCTCGTCTATACTTGCAATAGTGGAATGACTGTGAAATAGAAACAAACCCAGAGGATATATTGTTAGAAGAAGAAATTGGACAACCACATGCAATGCAAATGTAGCATAAGTTGAAATTAATATACTGGGATTAAATCTGGATCATCAATAATTTACTAGATACAAAAGATCATATATTTGAATTACCTGGAGAACTGCCATCTGCCGTAAAAAAAGAAATAGAGAACAGGATAACATTTCCCCAAACACTTTATTATATAACTAAAAGAGTTTCAGTCGCTTCACTTATAACTTCCTCATCAATTTAACAACTCTACACTCTACAGAAAAATATTATAATCAATTTCACAAAAGAGCTTCTATAAATGGCAAAAGGAAGAATTTCTTAGGCTACATTAGGAAACTTGCTTAGAACCAAAAGCTTCATTTTACCTATTTCTAAGTACTTGAAAAAAATGAATTAGAGATATTAAGCCAACAATAGTAAAATAACAATAGTTTCTCTGTAAATGGAACTCTTTCCAAACACCATTGAACATTGGCTAAACTAAAATGGTCCTTTACGTATCCATAAACCAACGCGTATGACATGCATTCATATCTTTATTTAGTAGGTTAAATTCTTTAATAAGTACACTGTGAACTTATTTCGCCCAACATTTGATTGGCAAAGTCCTATCAGGGTGAAAAAGATAGCTTCCAAAATTTTGAATCATGTGAAGAGATGTTCGGTAACAAACTATTTCCAAAAGATTTTTCTTCTCAAATTCAATCTAATTTTCATGACATACAAGACCAACTTTGAACTTTGCAAAATCTATAGATAAGTACAGGCTCAAAAGTAATTCTTATTGCCAACTAGACAAACTTAGAATCACAGCTCTGCATCCTCCATTAGAAATTTAGAATCTAGAACTTGTTAAAGCATTATATGAATAAGCTAGGAGCAGAGAACAAACCTCTTGCATGTCACCAACATAAATCCGATCTCGATATGTGTGGATAGAAGTGATTGTATTAGGGAACAACTTATTCTCACACTTTCTAAGCAATCTCCGTTTTCCCAAATCATACAATCTAAGCACAGGTCCTATACCAGCCAGCAATCTCCCTTGAAACTGGGACAATGCGAGGGGGACACCTTCCACTTGTGTTTTGTGCAAAAGTTCAAGGACCTTCCCCTCTTCCTTGAACCTATATATATGAATATACCCAGCCTCAAAGGATCTCTTGGGCCAAAACTGTAGGCCCTTCGCCGTACCCACAGCTAAAAGAGTTCCATACTCCTTATCATGGAAATTTACGGTGCACATACTGAATGCAGCTTCATTATCCTGAAGCTCCAGTAAACAGGTTGTCTGAGTTGTCCTTGGGTCAAGAACTCTGATGCAAGACACCCACCTTCCAGACTCTGCCTTAGGATAACCATATTGCTCATCAGAAAGCGGATCACTGTTTTCCTCATCCTCACCATTCTCCATCTGCTCCGTGTTTCCATTTTCTCCCACTCCAGCAGCCTCAAATGACTCCTTTTTTGCAGCTTCACGCTCTTCTGCAGTGAATGCTCCCTGATCACTTTCAATTATAACCAACAGCTTCCGCTTGGGCTGAAGTACAAACTTTCTCGGGGTATACCTCAAAGGTACAGCAGTTTCATTAAATGATTCTCCCAGTCTCTCAATAGTGAAAACTCTTAATGCGTCCCCAGCAACAGCAACAACACCTTCTGCACACTGATCTGATGAAAAAGAAGCTGCGTACTCAAGAGTCTCATATGATAATGGTGTCAGGAGGAAGTGCCCTTGGTGTATGTAGCCAAGCCAAGGTCTACTGGACAAGCAAAGCATGGCTCGCCGTCCTCTCACAATGACAGAAAAGAGTTTAGGGGCTCTGAGTCCTAAGAACCGTGAGCGAGCATCTGAAAGCTGCCCAGTGACCATATCCACCACTGTCCTGAATAGAACCCCATTTTGCAGACCAGCATTCAGAAAGAGGCTAGCTGGATGGTCTGCTCCATCCTCTCCTCCTACAGAAGCCTGAACTTCAAGAAAGAGGAGAGACTCCGGGGGAGATGAAACACTTTGCAGACTCAGAACCTGCATACAGTCATCGGGATCCAAAGATAAGATGCGGATGGTATTGTCATAAGATCCAACAGCTAGGAAGCGTGACCTCTGTCTTCCTTCTGGGACAGGGGCAATATCCAAACAAGCGATATCTCCAGACATTTCATGCTTCTCGACCTCCATCAGCTGCCCAGTCATATCAACTTCAAAATATATAAGCTCCCCTCCACTCAGAGCAATGACAACCTGAAGTCTATTGGACCCAACCTTAACAATTGTCCTCTTTCCTGGAGTTCTCCACTCATTGATGCGGCCATCTTCTCTGATATGCCTAATACCGCTTGGATGGACTTGCATCAGAGAGTCATCCCCAATCAAAGAAACAGCAAGGGAAGGTGTTGTGTCAAGAAATCCACTATCACTAACTTCTTCAACAGTCTCACCAATGGAAAGTACGAGAGTGGCATTTGCAAAAGACACAACAATATAAGCATCAAATTCATCATTTACATTCTTTTTCACAGTCCAGACAGCACTTGGAACACCAGGCAACTGCGACACTGCCATTTCACTAATAGCCAAACCCGGTCGCAAAATCCGCAGAGTTGAACGAGGTCCCCGCCCACAAAGTGAAAATACCTGGGGGGTTTCTTCCTCAAAGAGATTTATAACTTTCATATCCATAATAGGCATTAAGCTCTCAACTTGATCAATCCTCATTAGATTCTTTAGCTTCCTCGGTTGGAAAAACACTGGTTGAAAACCTTCCTCTGTTTCCATTAGCGTAGCGGACGAGGCCTCCACATCTGGGTCTTCTCCAATAGCCTGAAATTGATACAAGGCATGGTTGCCAAACTCCGAAGCAGCAAACAGAAAACCAGACTTCAAAACACACAAGGATGATGTCACGGGAATAGTATCAAAATATTTTATCTTCAACTCTTTCACTCTATCATTCTCATGTTCCAGTGTCACTTTGAAAATATCCCCGTACTCGGTCTGCAAGAGGAAGAAAAACATGGATTTCTGCTTATGCATGGCAGCTGAGACAATCAAGACCCCACGCTCCGCCGGTAAGTCCTCACGTCTCGGAATAACCGCCCTGACATCTGGATGTCCCTGATTCTTATATATAACAAAATTCTCTGCGCACACAAGCACACCACTAGGTCCGTCCCCACCACCAGGCACAGTAACAAGCAAATTAGCACCATTGTCAACCTGTTCAGACCATTTCCTCGACACGTGGTTAAGACCTAGATCCAATTCATAGAAGGTCAAATGCTTCTGTGCCTCATTAGCAGCCTGACCAGTGGGATCCTGGTCAGCCTCAGAATAATCCAACTCTATAGCAGCAAATATCGGGTTATCAAACCCACAATCCACCCCGCAAATCGAATAGACTAGTGTGTGGCTCTTATGCGCCTCTAGAGGTGAGGAAATAGTCAACCTAGCTGCAGTATCCCTATTCAAAACATAAACAAGCTTCTGCTTCTCGCAAGCACCAATCATCACAGCTCTACCCTTAGGGTCAATAGCCAAGTACTGCCCGGGTACTATCCTACGACATCCAGATTTCCCAAACGTCTCCTGGTGAATCTTATCAAACGTATTCTTTTCTTTATTGTATTCGAGGATTACAATCCGTCCGGAATCCGAACCAACAACAATGAAATCCTTTTGCGCACCCGTAAGCCG
Source organism: Sesamum angolense (assembly GCA_034509725.1). Taxonomy (NCBI): domain Eukaryota; kingdom Viridiplantae; phylum Streptophyta; class Magnoliopsida; order Lamiales; family Pedaliaceae; genus Sesamum; species Sesamum angolense. Next base: position 797,680 of record JACGWL010000012.1, read on the forward strand.
AAATTGAGCTAAAGAACGAATAGCGCCAAAGATTTCAACAGAGAGGAGGGACTGGAGCTTACCATTCTCGTCGGGGCGAAGGAGGTCGAGGACCTTCCCACGCGCCACCACAATTTCTTGAGACTTTCCGCCGGAGAAGCTGCCATTGATGGCGCAAAGGATGCCGGTGGCTTGCTGAAGGGTCAGACTGTAGAGGTACATGCTGAGAGTGAGAAGCTACAGAGTATGAGATGTGAGAAGTGAAGAGGGTTTTGGGAACCCGCAGGATTTGGGAGACAGAGAGAGTGGGAGGGAGGGAAAAGGGGTTTTCACTTTTGGGTTCGGGCATAAAACGACGCCGCCTTTGCCCAATAAACTTCCCTCAAATCCAACCGACTTGCAATAAAAATTCAATTACACCACCAAATGCTGATAAAAATATATTTAAATTAAATTTATTAAATTTTATAAATTAAAATTTTTTATTCGATGAATTTTCAAATTCTTTTTAATTAGTATAAAAATAATAAAATATATTTAAAAATATTTAATTAGTCAAACTCGACTCATATTTCATTCAACTAGAATTCGTCTGAACTCAATTTGAGTACTCGTTTATATGCAATTTTTCAAGTTGATATCAATTCAAACATTTTAAATAATAATGTATTGCGCTCAACTCAAATTATTTACAATCCTAACTAAATGTTGGATAATTGATTATAAAATAATTTATTTAAATAGTAAAAGAAATTGTTTTTTTTTTTATTCACAATCTCAATAATTGATTATCTAGTCTTGAATTCCAAAACTGTCATCAAGTGGTTTTTATTGAATTTGATAGGAAATAACTGCAATGACATTAAAAAAATAAAAATTATAGTTTTCATCAAATGTGATTTTTTGTAATTTAATCCCAAAAGTAATTTTGAGAAAACGAGATCCTAATCACGTAATAAAAACATTACATATTTCTATTGATATGATATATAATTAAAGTAATTATAATTAATACTATTTACAATATGATTAATTTAGTCGAGGGTGTTTAGTAAAGTATATTTAAAATATCTTATAAACTCACACATCTTATATGATAATTTTTTTAGCTTATAAGATATTAAATCTTATTCTAAAAATGAATTCTTGAATTGTTTTGATAAATAAAATTATTAAGCTTGTAAAAGACAATTTTATATTTAATAGTGATGTGCATAAAAATAAATTGGTCCAAAGAAGTCCAAATTGTCAAAAGAAAATAAAAAAAAATACAAGTCCTATGGTGTTCTTAGGAGGCTCAATTAGAGAAAAGGCCCACAGGGGTAGGCAGATGTCCCCCATCAAATAGAAATCCAATCAATCCAATTTCGAGAGGATCTTGATCTGAGAAGGTCTTATAAGCCCTTAATAAAGTTTAGAGACTTGAAGTTTCCTAGTCAAACTCAAAGGTCCTCCACACAGCGTCTACAGGGGACCTAGATGACGACCATGCAGGATCTCTGGAGGTTCCCCTCACATAATCAGATTAGGACCATCAGCCCCCTAAGCGACACGTGACGCCTCTAGAGAGAGGTACTATAAACTCTAAAAAGATTAGACTCCAACTTGAAGAGGTTTCCTCAACCACCTCCAAAAAATTCAAAACCATTGCGAATAATTCGGTTTTTCCTATTTCAAAGACCGGAAATTATCAAAAAACTTATTTCAATTAAAGGTTGACAGCAAATCATAAGTTGAGCAAAAATAATTTCAGAACGATCAAGTAGGTCAATAATAACTCTTTATTCTTGTGGAAGATAGATCGGTCACGTACAAATAAAGATGAATCCATGCTATGACGAGATTTTATAAAAGGAACATTTCTTCACAGTTAGCGCGCTCCACCTTCATCGAAAGACTCATGGTCCTTCAAGTTTTTGCATCCTGATTCTGTAACAAGAGTGAGGGAGACAAAACTCAACAGTACAAGGTTTCATTACACTTATAAAGAAAGAGAAGATGCTGATGGATTAAAGAAGCTCGATTCAGGGACAAGTCTGTTCGGCTAACGACATAAACGAATCAAAATTTGGGAAGTTAATGAAATAAAAAAAAAACTACAGGATCCTACTTCTAAAACGTGTTCTCGTTCTTGCATAAAGAACCACGACGAGAAGGATCATGAATTCCTACCAATGAAAGAAAAGAATCACAAGACAGAAGCCCGAATGTACATAAACCTTTTTGATCCAAGTATGTAGTGTATCACTTGCCTTCAGGTGGAATTACTTGCAAAAGTTCGATGTTTAGTTCAAACTCAGCACCTGGCTGCAAGATAAAACACAAGAGAACCTCAGGATGCGCTAAATGGAACGCGTAGTAGAATGCTATGCATTTTTAATAAAATGGTTAACTACAGAAACCTCTTCAACTCATTGTAAGCTCTCATAACAAACCTCCATTCCATTTGAACGGGTGGTAATAATCTGTGTTCCGGAACATAACAATGTAAGTATCCTATGTTTAAATCTCAGAAGGGAGGTGATTGTAAGGTGATTGTAAGGTTCTTAACGGCCAAACATGCCGGAAGGAAGGTAGCTGTAATTTCAAATTATAGAGGAGCATAGTAATAGGTATACTAATTCTTAGTGGATACTTTTGACGAACATATAATTTAGAATAACATAAAGACACCATGTGCGATTATAAGGTTTTCTACTGTTAAGATGTACAACATTATTGCATCTTATTACATCAATCTAGTCAAATTAGGCCTATACTTAACAAATGTTAATAATGAAAGAAGCTTCGTGATTTAATATTGACTAACTCTTAGAGAAAATCGAAGAGCATGGTGGGAGTGTTACCGGTATTTCATTCATTCCTTTAGGGCCATACCCGGACTCTGGAGGAATAATCACAGTCCTCTGCATCCCAGAACAAAAATATATATGAACAGAAAACAGAAGAGGAAAAACAAAGGAAAGTGAAGGATGGAAATCTGCACGAACATATTTGAAATTGAGAAGCCACACATAGAAGGATACAGAAGTTACCTTGCCACCAACTCTCATCCCCTCAGTTATGGTGTACATAGCTTTCGGAGGTTTTGGTGCAGCCTGTGCAGAAAACAAGCCATTCGGATTGTCTACAAACTCACGCTTTCGCTCTTTTCCTGGTATAGCTCCAACTTGGAACTCGTAAGGCTACTTGAAAATACAAGATACACTTAGAAAATAATAAAAGGAATATTATCAATGGGACACACACATACAAGTAAAGTACAAGAGGCATGTTAAAAACCAAGCAATAAGCATAGATGAAAGGCATGGAATTCATCCAGGCTTCCACATAATTTTTTAAAATGTTCAAATACATTGTTCTTACAATTTTTAAATAAACTCAGCATTTTGTTCAATTCTTACATAGTAGAAAGTGAAACTGGTAGCTGAAATTAATTACCTGAGCAATGATTCTATTTCCCGCCAAGAGTTTAGATTCTCGACTTGAGACAGCTGTAATACCACGATATATACAGTCAAAGTGAACCTGTTTGATGACAATCAGCATTAAACTGAATGTATTATCCATAAGGAGAGATCTCAAGATCTCTCAGACATAGAGACTACTTATAAGTGATAAAAAACAGAATAGTGTATAACTTTACTGCAAACAGACCTGCACGGTCGATCCCTTTTCAGCAACTGGACCCTTCCCTTCAACAAGATCATAATACTTAAGCCCATCAGCTGCTTCAGAAAAGAACAAAGTGCTGGCATCTGAATACATACAACAGGAGACTAGCCATACATTAACACATTTTACTGTTATAAATTACACTGGATAACAACATTTGGAAATGTATATTGATCAACTGCCCTGGACTGAATGCTCTTCTTTGCTTTGTTTTTGATTGAAGCAACATAGTATGCTCCCTAGATGATGCAGAACACAACATCAACTGTGTTAGTACCATGTCCTTCACGTAACAACATCCTGTCCATGCATTTTGCAACTTTTTTCTTTTTCCATCTTAGACACATGTTAGAGTGATGTCGGTAGACACAGGATGACATTTTGGATGCTGTTGCTTTATAGTTTACACAAGCAACACCAAGGATATAACATGCACGTCACTTCCACTTTGAACAACCACATAGTGCAGACGGCAACAAGATATCCAAACTGAATTTGAGGGAGTTACAATAACACAAACAGCTCAATCACATGAACTCATCAACGACCATATGTACAGCTCTATATAACTTCACCATTTCAACAGGTTGAGTATAACAAGAAAGACAATGGCTTAATCAATCAATCCAATATGACTAATCCCATTCCTAGTAAACAAGTCATAAGGTAAGAAAGAATCCAAAAATATCAACAAAAAAGCTGCATATTTTCCAGTAGCAAATACTCATGCACTCCAACAACACCAACAAAAGAGTGGAGAAACTGATCAATATTCCATAATTTTATCCTGAACTACAGATGAAAAAACAAAATCAAGAAACACTTCACAAATCCCCTGCATTATCCAAAAAAAATGAGGAAAATCTGAATTTTCCAATCTAGTTGCATTACCACAATCCCTATGGCAATCAGATAGTAGCAACACGAAGAAACTCAAAAAACACAGAAAAAACAAAAACCCAATAAACCACAACAACAGACAATCTCAAGCTCTCAACACGAGCAGCAACAGCTCAAGATTTGACAAATGCAACGAGAAAACAAGAAACCCACGGCTTATGAGATAGTCCTCAAGTGGGATGGTCTTCCTGTTACGCCTTTCTCTAGCCAGCAGTGTTTGGGGAAGCGCAGTAAGGCTTAAGGGCAGAACAGTGATGAGAATCGCAGACCTTCTCGAAATGGGCAATGGCAAAGACGCGATCTTTTGCTTTGTTTGGGTTGTGGGCTTCGAACAAGATTGAGGAATTTTTGGTGTACATTTCTCAATGGTTCTTAAGGAAGCCATGGCCGTTGGAGATACACCAACTAATACCCAGAGATAAGAGGCAATAAAATATTTTGGGACAATTACACTTCTGATCCTCAAACTTTTTCATTAATTCGATTTTGGTCCTTAAATATTAGGTCGACAATTTTAGTTCTCAAATTGTAATTTTTTTTCTAATTTTTGTTTTCGTTAAATGGACTTTTAAGCTAAAAACAAAGTTTCATGTGATTCGGACATGAGACTATAGCAATGGAAAAAAAGTGCTCCAGTTGTCGACTGTGGAAAGATCGACCATGAATAGTTAGGGATAATGATCGCCCAGTAAAAAACTTTTGGATGATTGTGACCCATCAATAAGACGATGATAGACAACGGAGAAACAAAGGATATAAAAAACATATCTAGAAATGGAGGGTGGGCAAGTACAAGCGCATGTATGCAAATGGGACTGACAGAGGTCGCCGGCAGGTCAATTGGACAATGCCGGCGATAGTAGGGTAAGGGTCTGGGGTGGTTTCAAGATTTGTAGAGAGAATGGAGAGAATGTTAACAAAAATTGAGTATGGTATAATTGAATGTATACCCGACCCTTTCCTATATATTTTATTAGGTAAATTATAATGACATTCTTTAAGGTTTGGTATAATTATTTATTATTTGAAAAATTACAAATACTCTCCTATATTTGATAAAATTATATAATCTATGGATGGATGAATGAAATTATCAATTTTGCCCCTATCATATTTTTTCTTTTTTTTTTTAAATAAAAGTTTGTAAAAATAATCTAAAGGGATGGATAGAAAAATTTAAAAATTGTAAAAAAAAATTATCCACATAGTTTGATGTGTATAAAAATAAGCTGACCCAAAGAGACCCAAACGATCCAAAAAAGAAACGAGAGACCCGTAACATCTTCAAAGGCCAAGAAGACCTGACAAGCGGCCTTGGCGGGTGCCCCCTAAAAAAAAAGCACAGGACATCCCCTTAATCGAACCATTATCAAAGCCCAACAAAACATTCGGCCCAAAAGGCCCACACACATGGCAACCACTCTCCTACGTGGCATCTCATCAGCCCATGTATCAGCAACCACCTTGGATCACATCAGCCCTAAGAAGACTCCCCCTAGCTGTTGGGACTCCTAACAGCCTCCCCTTAAAGCCCTAGAGCCCTGGAATAGAAGGACTCCTTGTTGACTAAAGAGTCCTCACCTATGAAGAGTCCCCTAAACTCGACGATAAACATTCAACAACATAACTAACCGAAGATAAAGGCAAATCAAGCCTTATCCTAACAACATTTATCCATTCTCCACGAAATTGAAAATAGAGGAAACGTGCAGACTCCCATCGGATAGGGGCACCCCCTATAAATACAGGTCCACTCCTCCATTCGGTAGGCACATCCCGGATACATTATTGATACTTTTCTCACTCTCTAGACGTCTTCCTCATGTCTCTAACACATTTCTTACTTTCTAAACACTCTACAAACACATTTATCAAGTGTTCTTACACTCTTTATGCATATTATTCATCATATCTCAATTCTCAATTGCATTTATTTACTTTTTGACTTTATTCAGACTCAAATCCAGTACTAACTTAGGTGTTGGAGTGCTAACCCCATCTTTTGCAGGTCCTCCTTCAGGATATGCAATCGCTTTGGCCCAAATATTGACTCAGTCCATATCCATTGGACCCGTGAGTTTTTTGAACGCATCATAGTTCATTATAAATTTTTTTTAGAAAAAGTAGTATCTTAGTCCACAATGACATTTTGACTAGTTCGCCATAAAAAATTGATGAAAACCTAAAGAGACTAACGGATTGAGTTAATTGTTAGACAACTATAAAAATAGGGGAATATTGATAATTTTTTAAACAATAAAAGAATATTTATAATTATGTCAAATTTTTTCAGAGAAAATCGTTGTAATTTATCCTATTTTATTTAAACTTTTCTTAAATTGCGGGCTTATCTAAGCATATATATTTGGATGTTTACTTATTTGGATTTGACCATGGGATTCCAAACTACTACAAAAGAGGCAAACAAAAAAAGAGAACATTTTGTGTGACATTCATATTTCTCATCGTTACACTTTCCCCATAATGGAAGCTAATAACTAGATCAAAACACTTGAAACTTCAGAAGAATGTATAGTTCTCATGTATTAATATGCCTTTCAAGAATGTCCAAACATTTCCAAAATTTCAAGAAAGTTGTAATATTGAGAAGTACAGAATGGGATATATATAATTGAAGTGTGTTTTTTTTTTTTTTTCCCTCCAAAATTTTTAGGGACCTGTTAGCAAGTCCTTAGTGTTTCCTTCTTCGGGAGGGATGTCGACTTGCGCGGTGATGTTGGCCGTCTCCGTTTGGGACAGAGGGCTTCTGCTATCGATCATTTGGATGCTAGCCTGACCGGCTTCGTGCGCATGTGGGGAGAGCTCCGGTGAGCCTCCCTCGCTTCCATCTCCTCCAAGCTTCTTTACTCGTGGTGCAACAACGCCCAGCAAAGCACCAAACACCAAACACCAACACCAACCATAGGTTTCTTCTTTATTTGTTATGCCAGTTCATTAGTGCCTTGGATGTTTGCTCATCGAATATCGACTTCATGTGCGATCATCTGTCCATGTTTTCGATTGTAACCCATAAATAATTTAAGTTAAGACAAAGATTCTGCCAATGGTTTGTGGCTTAACATTTCATTATGAAGATGTTAGGTTTAAAACTCATTGAGAGTGTGTATGTGTGAAAAAAGAAAAAGGATATACATTCTGCAGTTATAGTAGAATGCTGAAACTTTTTACACAAGATTGATCATGAGTGAATTCTAAATCAGACAATATAAATTATAAGTTCTCTGAGAAAACTTGTGCTTTTGAAAATATAGAAAATTGCAATTGTGGTTCCAAAGTATAGGGCAGTTTACAATATTAGTCTCATACTTTTCGGAACAGTCAATATTAATCCCACATTTTAGGATCCCACCGTAAAAAAATTGTAATATTTGGGACTAACTTTGCAATATTTTTCTAAAATGTGGGACTAATATTGCAATGGTGAGACTAACTTTCCAATATTTTCTTAATAGTAGCTGTTTCAAAAAGTTTGGGACTAATATTGCATAAATCACTCTATATTTTGGACGAAATTGCAATTTTCTCTTTGAAAATATGTAATAAATTGAGTATTTGGCAATTTATCTTCTACTTTCTTTTATCTCTCTCCCATTTGTGTATGTTTTCACCTTCTTTTTTATGAATATTTTTTTCTTATAAATACATTACTTTATATTAAATTATAATTGTATATATATATATATATATATATACACGTGTTGCCTATCTATAACAAATGTATAAAAATTATCAAATATTTTATTTAAATAATTTAAAAAAATTATTCATACACATAAACCGTGCCACAAATTATTAATCAGTATTGATGTTCTATGTCTTTTAATACTATACTTTTCCTTCTAATAAACTTTTTCTAAATATCAATTTTTATTTTTAAAACTTTTAAAATCAAACTCGTCGTATAAAAATAAAACATACCAAAAATATATGAAAATCTAACTTAACGCCAAAAATCATTACTAAAAAATAACGTGAAAAAAAACTAAAATTTACCTGCGTAACAAGTGCATAAAGTGGAAGAGTAATGTAGCTGCATACGATTTGTACGATTACTCTGCAACAAAAAATAACCAATTCATCCTACTTAAAAAATACGGAAAGTAGTTCTAGTTCAAATTGAATTTGTTTTCTTTTTTTATTCAAATCAGGTTTGATTGAATCAAATCAAACTCAAAACAAGTATACGTAATACACTTGTTATGTGATTGGTCGCTTTTCTTAAACTATATATCAATCATACAACAAGTGTGGTGCACTTACTATGTAATTGGTTTAGAGTCGACCAAACTCAATCTGAGTTAAAATTTTTCTAAAAGTGAAGTACGAGAATGTAATAAAAACTGACACGGACAATATGTATATATGATGAATACTCACCCAATCACAACTCTCACAATAGCAAGATTAAAGTAGCTGTGGAAGCAAGAATGCAGCCCAAATTCATACTGCAAAAGTCACCATTTCTTTCATAAACCTATGAACACATAATATAATAAAATTGGAGAAGAAGGGCCTCCCATATATATGTGTGTAGATATATATATATATATATATATATATATATATATATATATATATATATATAGTCACAGATTTATAGAATAATTTTTACCCATATCCACATGAAGTACGTGATCTCGAACGCGTTCTGCAGGAAGAATTGATCATGACAAGTAACACAAACAAAACATGTAAGAATCAATTACAACCTCCTGTGAAATAAGTACTTTTAAGGATCCTGTGATATTGGGAATGTTTAAAAAACTTTTTGAAAAAAATAAAATATCAATTACACCTCATGTGATATGAAAAAATATTCAAAAAACCCTCTGTGAACAGGTTGACCAGGAGGCTGTGTGAGTCATTGTCCATAACATATGGGTGATTTTTTATATTTAAATTTTTTTTGATATTTTTTCATATCACAGAGAGACAAAATGAATTTAACTCTAGAAAAATATGTGACCTGAAAGAGGGTCATATGGATGATGTAGAGAACTAAGGTGGGTTTGCTGAACCAGAAATGTCTGTCGGAGACTTGGACGAGCGGAATTCCTTGAACCACCGCGTGTTTTTCTTGGATTTCGATAGCCATTTGAGCTATGATCGACTGAAGCTTCGTCCCCGTTGCTAAGATCACCTTTTAGAATAATGAGTCGTCCTCCGATAGTTAGCGTTTCGTTTCCAAGATTAATTTCATGGATAAAACTACTACTAGTTAGTATGGCCAGAAATAGAGGGTGAATGATGAGCGAGCATTATTATTACCACTAGAGGCATTATTGACAGGTAAAACATGAATAGTCCTCCTGCAAAAACGTTGGATCAACATTGTTATTACAAAGACCATTCTAAAACATCGGGGTAAAATCCATATTTCTCCCCTGTGATACTCCAAATATTCAAATAAGCCCCTGTGATAAAAAAAATACCATATACCCCCTGTAAAATTTAAAAAGGTGCATATTACCCCCTTGTAAAATTCATGTTCCCAAAATTGCGACTAAATATGTATATTTTGCCCTTAAATTATCAAACCACCTATGTATTTAAATTATACATATTTTAAAAATATAATATAAGAAAATATAATTTAGTTATATGTATATATATATAAAAAAACCAAAAAAAATAAAACGAAAAAAATGGAGATTACTCACCGACGGACGAGAGATTGGCGGTGGGTAGGGTGTCAAAATGATCGTTGTCGGAAGAGCTTTCCAACGGTGGAAAGCATACATCGAGAGGTCATCGGATGTCGGAGAAAAAAGCGATAGAAAATTGGGGGCGCAGGTAAGGGGCCAATATGCACTTTTTTAAATTTTACAGGGGGTATATGGTATTTTTTTATCACAGGGGCTTATTTGAACATTTGGGGTATCACAGGGGGGTAATATGTATTTTACCCTAAAACATCGTAATGCAATGTTGGTTATGTATACGGGACATGTATAGTGTACCTTTAAGGTTGAGAAGTAGGTAGATAACTGCGACACCCCATAAATATGGACTGAGAGCATCGAAAAAACATTTATAATTATGTCAGAATAGAAGAGATATATATATATATATATATATATATATATATATATATATATATATACATGCATGTAATTCAGACATATGCCAATTCATTTCAAACACAAACAAATATCATACGGGATCCCCACGACCACTTTGAAGTCGTCTTCCAATGACCTCTTGATGTACTTTTGGAAGTCGAACTTGGTTCCAGAAGACAAATGGACCTACACACACATAAATATATATATGTTCATTATTAAGAAATGGCTGAATAGCAATTTTATTTTTCTGTGATCTTGTAAATAAGTAAATTATCATCCTATAAAAAAAAATAGCAATTTTATCCTCTGTATTTTTTAAAATGAAACAATTTGCCTCTTTAGATAGGAAGGTAAGCTGTTTCATTTTTAAAAAAATAAGAAGGTAAATTGATATATTTTAGAAAATACAGAGAGATAAATTGTTATTTTATTTTTCATTGGGGGGTAATTTGCTAATTTACGATATCACAATGGGGTTGCTTGCATTTTTCCCATTAAGAAACGAAAAGATGTGCGATTCCATGATGTCTGAAAAAGAGAGCGCTCAACTAAACTCTTTCAAGAAATCGATGTTATAAGATGTTTTTGAATCTTATAAAATGTTAGATCTTAACTTTAAATAGAAATTTTTAAGGTTTTTGAATAAAATAATATTGTTGACAATGATAATTTTGCAATTTAATACGATCAAAATTGAAGGAGTTTGTTAAAAGTTTAATAGGAAACTTCTTATGTTTTTCTGAGCTCCTAACATCTTATTTATATACACATCATATAATTAAGCTCATTTTCTAAAAGTATTAGCAAATTAATACTTTCCGACATCTTAGATAAATATTTGGTTTAGTTGTATTTTCAGTCCTATAGTTTGTCAGGGCTGTAAATAATCCTTCTCTCCTCCTACTTTCACGATTTTAGGACAAGACTAACCAGACTCTTTCAAGGTTGGCTGAAAATCGGCATGTGCTGGTCAGAAATTGGAAAAACACATCTTATTCACTGATTAAAAAAATGGGTGATGTGGCACATCCCACTTTTCTACCAACTCTTAAAATTCTGATCAATTTTGTCCTGAAAATCACAAACTTAAAAGAGGTGAAAGGACCATTCTACAACTCGAAAAAATAGCAGGCCCAAAATACCAAATATCTATAATCATAGAAAAACAAAATATAATAAAACTAAAATATTTTGCGGAGCTTATAAGCTTAACCAAATACCCCGTAAGTCCGTAAATATTGGGGTTAAATACAATTTACCCCCTTTTATTAATGCAAAAGTGCAAAAAAGCCCCTGTAAAAAATAAAGTGCAGTTACTTCCTTATAATTTAAAAAATGATGCAATTTACCTTCTTTCGTAAATTTTCACAAAGGGGTAAATTGCATCATTTTCTAAATTATAAGAGGGTAAACTATATTTTATTTTTTTATAAGAGTTGTTTTGCACTTTTACAGTAACACATGGAGTAAATTGTATTTAACCCGTAAATTTTCCTTAGTAAGATGTAGTTAAAAGAACTCACCGAGACAAATCCATGCCTCAAAGTCAAGTAATCAGGTTTCTGGACCGAATACCACATGTGTCGTATAAAGCACACCTGAAATAGTTGCATTCTACAAATCCTCAAATTCCAACCATACAAACTGTCGACCAGAATGATAAATCTTATGTACTTTCGCATGCATGCAGATGTCAGACAAGTACCAGAAAATACGAATTCCTAGTCAATAATTGTCCTTACAAGATAAAATATGAAACGATTTTCCATCCATTCATTTGCATGGCTTCTCACAAAAGATGTCTCGTGTGTAAGCCTGAATCTGGAGGGATCTGTGTAAGAAGAAGGCAACACAAGACAGCATTAGAACTAGATCCAAAAAAAAAAAAAAAGACAACATCAGAAGTTGATCATGGACAAAGGATAATTTTGTCCTTTCATGCTCGGGTACGAAAATTGGTCGAATACCGTTAGATGCAGCGGTCTCTTCTGCAATCTGCTTTTCCCACTCTTTCCATCCTCGAATCTGGACAATGATATAGGAAAAGAAAACAGAACGTACTGAATAATTATGAAAAGAGATTAGGTTAAACATAGTAGTGACGTTACCTTGCTAGCCACCTGCGTCATGACTATAGTAAACAACAGGAAAATTATAGTTCGGATCAGGTTTGGCCAAATCAAACTAATTATATAGCAAGTGTAATACATTTGCTATGTGATTGATGACTTTCCCTTAAGAGTACACCAATTACACGCCACGTGTATTACACTTATCATATGATTGATTCAGATTTGATCGACCAAGTCCGAGCTATAGAATTTTCCTAAACAACATTTAGAGGGATGTCAAATTGGGCTAATAAAGCGGGGCCTACCCGTAACCCACCCTATTATATTCAAATACTAGGGTCGAGTATAGGATGAGTTATAAATTATAATGTTATGGACTCGGTTAAATCTAGGATGGATACCTAATCTTGTCCAAAACCCGCCCTGGACAATTCTTGAGTTCAATAAATCTATGTTGTCGGAAAATTCAGATTTAGTCGAATCAAACTCATCATAAAATAGGTGTATCACGTTAGCTATGTGATTAATCACTTTTCTTGAACTGTACACCAATCACATGGAAAGTGTGTTACATTTGTGGTATGATTGGTTCAGGTTCAATCAAGTCGGATCCGTATTAGAATTTCCCCTATGCTGCTTCCCTAAGAATTGAGCGTGTTAACGGTAAAGGGAAATCTCATAAAAACCCATGTTGTTTGGGATATTTCAAAGAAGTCCCTTAATTTTTAAAAATTATACTGACACCCCCTTACAGTCCTATTTTAGGAGCGTCTATGTTACCTTTAGCCTCCCCAACATCATCGTTACAGCACCGTAGAAGACGTGGAACACGGCCAAGAAGAAGATGAAGATGTGGAGCTGATGAAGACCATGTAGAGACACAATAGGTACTTTCCCCTATTACATTATAAAAAGAAAACATCATCGATGGATAAAAAAAAAAAGATCGATTCTTGAGCAATGTCGACTATTTATAGGACTACTTGTTTTTGCAGAGACAGACATTTAAGGAAACATGTAGATCATACACTTAGTATAATAAATCCAGAAAATTCTTACCGGGCCGCACCCTCCGGGTGGGTCGTCCATCAACACTCTATGATCGTACCACAAGAGCCTCCGATGATGACCGCCTCCCCCCTGATCTCCCCCGTGATGATCTCCCCCGTGTTCGTGATCAAATTCATGTTCCTTAAAGTCACATGGCAACATAGTATTGCTGAAGCTTATGGGAATGCAGATCTTGGCGATGTAGTTTTGTCCAAATGTCAGAAGTAAGGATATGAATCCCAAAATCATAAGTTCTGAAAACAGTATCATAGTACAAAGACGAGTGTAATATTATTCATAAAATATTCAAACTCGATCGATGATGATATAGAGCCAAGTTGGCAGCCCTTACCAGCTTTAATTTTCTCAAGAGCTTCAACCAATGAGAACTTCTTTCTCTTATGAAAAGTCTACAAGTACAAAAACATTAGATCTCCTCAAAACTCAAAAACTCCAACATATTTTTTAATATACTTAAAAAAACAGAGTTATAAAACAACGGAAACAGAAAAAGAAGGTCGACGTCTGATCTGAAAATACCTCCCCGACTTTATGAAGAGTTTTTTCCAATATGATAGAAATGAGAATGATGACTGCACAAACTAAAGAGACTGCCCATGTTGGAGTTCTGTCGAGCTCCCTCGACCCCGATCCTCCTCCAGCCATATCTTTCTTTCAAAATAAATAAGTAATTTTTTTTTACAGATTTGTGTATCAATGTGTGAGGAAATTTGTCATCTGCTTTCAGGAGGGAACTGAGAGAAAATTTTGATGTATGATGATAGTGTCATATTATGGTTAGTACCCAAAATAGGGAGTCTCTTGAAGAGAAGTGTAAGGCCGGTTCAAGGGAGTAGTTGAAAGTGCTGTAACGGAATTGAACCGGGAGGACTGGAGATTAAAAAAACATATAAAACCACTGGAATTATGACCCTTGTTTGACACAGAATTTGATTAGTTAAGTTCGACCAAACTCAAATTATATTCAGCTCGAATCTGGCTCGGACGCCCACAACTATTATTACGTACCTAAGAATAAGCTAAAGGAGACAATTAACAGGGAAAAAATAAAAATAAAAATAAAAATGAAAGTTAAACACATTATGGGAAATTAACATTGTAAAAAGCTAATTCTACTCTCAAGAAACAACTAATGCTCAAATCAAACGTTATTCCAACCGAGAAGAAAATTGGTTTTGCTGCTGGGAATCACTGGGGACAAATACAGGAAGCTGACCCCCGCGCTGCGATCTGCCCTGCTGATAGTAACTTGTGGTCGAACTTCTCTGTGGACCGGCTGATATTGTCGAGCTTCCAGATCTTGTCCCTCGACTCACCTGCTCGTTCACGAGCGGACCTCCAAAAAAAATTGATTGCCCTGTGTACGTTAGCTCTGTTGCAGTTGAAGAACCTACGTTTCTTGTTGCAGCAGAGACAAAACGGCCGGCTTCTGGATCCCAATATACTGATGCTTTTGTCGTTTCTGTAAGGCCCGGGTTGTTTCTCCTCATTGGAGCTCGTCCGACGTTGTCGCCAACTGGGGCTTCGGCTGTGTCGCCTGCTCTTGCTGATAATGGCGACTGCAAGGTTGATGATTGGTATATTGGGTTGAAATGGTCTCTGGTTGAAGAACTCTGTGCCAACGGCGATGGAGTGAGATTCATGGCAAGAGGGCTACTCAAGTTGCTGATACTGTGTCCGCACGTGTCGGTGTCGTCCCGGCTAGCTCGACTGGGGGGATACGAGCTCTTGGTTGGTGATAGCCTTGACGTCCCAGCTCTGGAATTAGTTTCATAGTATCCTTGCCTTGTGCTAAGTGGACTGCTTTTGCCGCTCATAGTGGTGCTCGATAAATGGTCGGCATCGTAATGGTGAGGTCTGGAGCCAACAGGACGTAAAACAGATGATGAAGCTCTGGCTTTTGCACCCGCTTTAATCGCCTCGTTAGAGTCCAGTTTTGCGAGCTTCCAGGCACTGATTCTGATGGGACGTTGAGATACTTTTTTCCCTTTGTCAGGTTGTACAGCATCTGGATCAACCGTTGACGGTAGTCGCCCTGGCTCAAGGTGAGGAACAATTTCATCCTGAAAGAGAATAAAAAGGTAATACGAAAATTTCTAGTTCAACAAGCAACCAAAAATCATATTTGCGCAATGTGATGGCAAAAGTTTTTTATTCAACCCCTAATTCGCAGTAAACGAAGATCAGATGGCAACCAGCAAAACAGACATTAGGGTGGAAGAATCATAATCGACTTACTAGTATGAAGATGACAGTAATCTAGCAGTAAGCACATAGCTGATTACCCCATTTGAACTGATACCGAGAACAGCATGTATGAGTAGTCAACATAGGTGGATTGCTATGCCTTATCCCTTATATGCAATACTACTGGAGAAGTTCCAATATTTATAAAGCGTTCGTTCATTAGCACTCTCTTGGACTCATCATAAAGAATTGGAGGCACTCAAAGACAACGAACAAGGAAACAGGCAAGCGCAACTTGTTTACCATTATGAGTTTCAGCTCGAGATAATCTGCATAATTACCCTTGTACTACAGTTCTTATGGCTTTCTAACAACCAAACGATTTTTCAGAAAGCAAGCATGAGAGAAAGGACAACTGCAAGTAGCATACTGCATTGAGCAAATACTACAAATAATGGTGCAATCGGCTAAAGAAATCTTCACCAAAAAATTGCATTCTTGCAGTTCAAGATTCACATGGATTTGAGTTATTGTACACATGGTATGAATATTAATTCTGAATCGTACTGTTTTGATATCAACTGGGAATGATTTTGTTGACATTAATTTTAACTCCCCCTAGATGTAATCCTAGGTTCTTCGTAAAAAACATCAATCTATTCCAGGTCAATTGGCAAAAGAAAGACCTATTTTATGTCGCTTTCAAACATAATGGAAAAAACCTCCATTTTCTTTCCCAATCTTATTGCTTCTCGTCTTGGCTTTCTATCTCTACCTCTTTCTTTTACCTCTCCTACTCTTGGCACCCAGCTTCATCTGATCATGTACAGGGTTTCAGGGATGGTGGAGGAGAGGGTGATGATGGCAGAAATGAATATGGTTGTTATGATGGTTAAGGCATCATAACACCACACTATCAAGGCATGATTTCGCATCAAGAATAATTATTGCCTCTTTATACACAATATCAGACATCTTATCAAAAACAATATCAAACGCTTGTCACGTCCCGAAAAATATACTTCAAACTTTTCAGAATGCAAATTCAAATTTTCAAAATTTCCAAACTTACCTAAAAACAACTCCAAGAGAAGTTTTACTTGTTGATATCATAAGAAATAATATGTATGATGCATGTTAGTGAAAATTTGTTCAACCACCCTATCTTTTTGGGTAAAAAGAAAACAGAATTCCATTTGAAAAATTCTTAAGGTAAAATAAATCTCAATTTAGATTTAGTCCAGAGAAGGGACAAACAGAATCTAGGACCAAACAGATCAGACAACTTTAACTAAATAATGAAACAAAAATTCCCCGGATGCTACTATCAAAAAGGAATGTTCTGTCTGAGAAGGTCTGTTGCATGCTTATTCAGCTTAGTCTTTCTAAATAAATGTATATAGGAAGATGATGTCTTGGATATCAATACCATACAAATAGTTTCTTCAGTAGATTTTAAATTGAACTCCAGAGTTCTTCGAAGATGAGTCAAAAAATCAGCACAGCTAAAAGAGATGAAGTGCCGTGAATACCTGATGATCCATGAATATCCTAGGTGGAGTACACCAAGCACCTTTATACTGCAGGCCCATCCCGACCGAGCTTCTTCCGCTAATGGCCGTCACAGCAGAACTAGTTGGTGAAGAAGGCAAACTTTGTTGATCTCCTCCTTCTATGGAAGGTCCAGGAGGTTCGCTTTGGGTCCTCATAGCAACGACATATTCATAAGTTGTGATACCCTACAGCAAAGGAGAAAAAGATTGAGCAATGACCACAATTGGCAGCGAATTTATCGTTTCACTTGACATGGACTAAGGGTGCACCTTTCGGATAAGAATGATATGGAAAAAGAACAATTCTCCCAAAGGGACAGTTGCAAGAAAAGAAACAGCTGTACACAGGGCCTGAAACAGATAAAAGAATATATATCAATTAAATATTACAGAAACAGTTTCCACTTGGCATGAAATACTTTTAGATGTGAAACTAGACTGTCATAGTCTAGAAAACCATACACAACCTGTCTTGGCACAAAGCAAATAAATAAAACACTGCTGGTAAAAAAGTTACTGTATATCATTACTTGGATCTTTTTTTAATTGCTATTGTTGAACGACTTCCAAAAGGGACTCAAGTAAGAAGCCCATGCATATAAATTATAAATCACATAATTATGATTTGTATAATATCAATGACGGACAAATAGAGGCATGTTGGCAAGTTTGAGCAAAAAGTACTATAATATACCACCACAGTAGCAAATGGCGGGCGAGAAAATCCGTCTCCTAGCCTGTCAACAATTTCATTCTCAGTAGCTTTTCTGTCGACAAAACAGCGAACAAGAACAGCAATGCCCACCGTACATTCAAATACAAGCTGACATAGACACGCACATGTTTGTTAGAAGAGAAACAGAGAAATATATCTGGTAGATATAACAGCAAGATCATTAGCAAGAAAGAAGGGGGAGTAACAGAGGAAGAGATAAATAATATAAATAGAAAATGATTCACTGACCAAGCATCTCAATATAGCTTACCCAGAGAAGGCTTGCAGCCATTAAGCACACAAATGTGATGTAGTTTTTCCTGCCCACACAATTATTCAGCCACTGCAAGTATTAAAATACCAACTAGGATTACGTGAAAGTCATCGAGCCTTGTTTGGCACAAGAGATGTTTGCTGTTACAAAATAGAAAGCAAAAGACATACTAGTACTCAAGAAAAAAGATAAATCTTTAATATGAGGAATATCACTTTGATAACTCAACTCATGTAATCCTGTTAAAGCACACGATTATCTGATCCATTATTTAAAACTTTGGTTCTCTAGCTGAAGAAAAAACTCACCCGGCAATGATGATCAAACCCATCAACACATTTGTCACAACTTCTGCAATGTTTGCTGAACTTGCGCACCTAAGATGGAGAAAGGCTAGTAAATATAAGATCGAAATTTTGACTAAATAAGCAATTGGTTTACAACTGGAGGAAGGCATAGGGAGAATAAAATAAACGGAGAACAGGAGTGGGAAACATTTGCATCACATTCTATGTTTAAATTTTTCTTGCCTTAGTTTCTTTATTCTTTAAAAGGGAAGAAAAATTAGTGGGCAGCAACACAACGGGATTCCTGAGGAATCAGATATTCTTTTTTTACTGCCCAAGGTATGATTCCATGAGAACAACAATATAGCTGCACATAGGGAACTAGCAGCAATAGCGGCAAATTAGAAGGCATCCAAGCTTGGAAAATGTTAGATAAATACTCAACTTCTCCCATCCTTTCTTACGTCTTGCCTTATATTAAGAGTTAGGGTAGGAAATAATGCGAACTTCTTCATGCAGGACCCAAGTAGAAAAGATAGACATACCAATGAATATATACAGGACAATCACTCCCCACCCTTGGAACGGGCCTCCTCTAGCAACATCTACAGTCTTAGAACCCTCTGAAGTATGTTATAGAATACTTCATACTTCAGATATAAGAAAGTATGACAATGATTCCATTATCATCTCATCTAGCTTTACAGAAGCAGTTCTATTTTAATTTCTCTCATTCTACAGGTTTCAAACAAAGAAATAGTGAAACCAAGCAAAATTTCTGCAAAGAAACTCCTGCAAACTAAGTATTTTACTTCTGTTGTTCCTAAAGTTTCAATCACTTATCCCTTTGGAATAGATAGAAGTGCTATACCTCAGCATTGCACAATGTGCAGAACAAAGCATCCTCCTCGCCATTTTGTTCCTGCAGATGATCTTCATCCTTGCGACAGTCCTCCTTCACAAGAAAACCACAAAGGCAACCTCCAACTTTCGAACAGCAACCTGTGTCATGCCTGTAAGATTTCCCTCCGTTCCTCAATCCTACTTTATTTGGCTCTTCAGTCGTGGATAAATTACCTAATCAAGACCATTCAGCCATCAAGAAAGAGCTGGCTATAGCGTTATAATGCGGTCACTGAGAAGAGACCAAATGCACAGAGGTAGACTCAGCAATACTCAAGACAAAAATGAAGGCATAAATGAGTCTCTTTATTACGCTCAAATGGCCATGCCATATGTCCATGCTTTCATTCCGTTATGTTCTTTTCAAATGGTGGATCAATATTTTCACGGATATTATTTACTTAGTATCTTCTGTGTTCGAAAAGTCACTTACCAGGCAACTCTGTCCCAACATGTGATCCATAAGCTGATGTCTTGTCAGGTTCAATGAGAATTCCAGGATCGGCAGGATCAATAGCTGTGCATCTCGCATAAAGGATAAATACACAGAGTGCCTGAAGGTAATAACTAGACATGATAAGAAGCAGAAAACATTTTGAGTTCGCAAAGAAACAATCTGAAGAATGAGCTCAAATTATCCTTACCAGGAAGGAATAAATGCCTGTGGCGATGTACTCATAGATGTCCTTTCCAAGAAAAGGAGCAAAAAACGCGTAAAAAGCAACAGATAATAGGAAAAAGACTGTTATAGCCACCACCTGCATGGGGAAGAAGTAGTTGAGAATAAACCAAAACACCAAAGATAATTAGATAGGATGATCCCAAAGGGTAAGCAGATTGTAAATAGTGAACATGATTTTGTAATTTCTACAACATAAACTATATGTAACAAAGACAATAAATTACCACAGTTAGAAGAACATAATTGGGAATTTCCAGAATTGTGAAAGAGTTGAAGATATGCTATTGGGGTTAAACTGCAACTGCAATGGACTGGAATAATGCATCTTTTAATTTATATTATCTCAATTTTCATACTTAATAACCCACTAAGATTAAAGCAACCGACTATAGTGTCTAAAGCCAAAGCACAATCCCATGTGTGGTTCAGAAATCTATCTACTTAATAGCCCATGAATTAGTAGAAAGCTTCAAAGCTGTACAAGCATGGGTGAGAAACAATATAGCTTATGCCCAATGACCCAAAAATTTGAGGATCTTCTTGAATATATTACTTCTGCAGGTACGATGTGTGCGTGCCAAAAACGAAAAAAATATCCATTTAAGATTAAGTTGACTTGATTTCAACACAAATTTCCTTGTATAAACAAGTCGCAGTTACCTAAAATATGTCGAAATACCTTCCCCATTTACTCCAACAGGCATATATCCAACACATATTTGATTTCCCTACTTGCTTTCTCTTGTTTGAGGTTAACAACATTCATAATTTGGTAATTACAGCCAATCCAACAACTAAAATTAACAGTAACAATCACAAAGTACAAACAGTAACATAACAACAATACAAAACAAGAAGGCAGCAAGTTTGAACTTCCCAACAAAAGTCGAGAACAAGAACCCACATTTCAATAGTCAAACCTCCGCCAAGATGCCTACATTTCAGTAATTCTAAACGAACCACATTTTAAGAATAGGTGAAAAAGAAGATAATCTAACCTGAAAGGAGTGAGCAGGGAGTTGCCAACCATGACGCCTAGCCATTGACTCAAAAACACAGCAAAAACCAACACCATTCACTTGAAATAACTAACATTTAACAATGCCGGAGTACAAAATAAAAGGAAAAAAACATGAAATATCAGGCATTACACAGCACAGTTCAAGAAATCTTCCCGTCCTTAAAATTTTCACTATATTTCTTTGAAAAATCAATTAACCCACAAACTGCAACAGCCCCCCCAAGATTTTAATGCTAACCCAGATGCCAAGAACCCATTTTTAGACAACCCATTTACTTGTTTTTCCAAAATCTAGGGCTCCAGCACTTCGATTCATCGATTAATGAGCCATCTTAAAGAAGAAGAAAAGAGAAAAAAGGAAAAGGGTGTCTTGTATTTTAGTGTTCTAGTAATCCTGGCTGCAGTTTGGAGTAATATATTTTCATCATATGTGATTTTCACCACAGCTCCTTTTATCCAGTGTTTTTCTGTTATTGGACTTCAACTAGACCTTTTGACAGGGTTTTCTTTTTGTTTTCTTCCTTCTTTGGGGGGGAATTGATTTAGAAAATATTAATTATGTGATCTAAAAATCAAGAATTCAAGCATATAAGTGATCTAAAAACTTCACTTATTTGGTCATTTTAATTTAATAAAATACAATTCATTGCATTAGTTAATACATTCAAATTCAAAAATTGATTTGAAATGCACCGATAATTTTGAATTAAATTTTGCAATAAAAAAAATACATATTAAAAGAAAATGAAATAATAAATTAAAAGTTTAAGAAGGCAAATAATTACTCAAAGAAACTTGTTTTGAGAACAAGACTATATTCTCTCCATTTTTGTCAACAATCAATTAAAAAACACCTTAATTAGTTAGCATAGTTACTAACACTAAGCTTTATTGCACTTCAAAAATGTACTTATTTGTTTGGTAGAATATCCCATCACAAATGTAGTTACTACCAAATGTTCTATACATCTTTTTAATTAAAATAAATGAATATGTAAAAAGTTAACCATGTTTACAAGGAAATAATCATGATAATTTGACCGCTATCGGATTAAAAAAAAAAATCATAATCCAATCATTATTCAAGAGAAAATGTCAATTCAGTTAAACTTTTTTGGTCGCAATTTATAAAAAATTATTGCACGTCCCTATTGAAATAACACTACAGAACAAAGAAAATATCAGCAAATTGAATCAAATGATTATATTTATATGGATTAAACACTAAATTTTTATTTTGTCGTTATAATTAGTTCAGTGGTATTAAATATTGACGTATCAATTGTTACTATATTTGTATTCTTACTAAATTGTCACTATAGATGTACACAATACTGCGACTAATAAATTTGCAAAAATGATATAACGATAAAATTATCACTTAATATATATGTAGATATTAATGATAAATTTGATATTATTATTTACTATTTTATTATTAATATTATTTTTTGTTGTAGTGCAATGTTTTTAATAAATTGGCAATGAGGATACTAACTTTACTATATATATATGCATATTTTATTGAAGTTGAGGAATAATTCTAGGCATGTGGGGTGTAGTTTCTTATATCAAACATTGCATTTTATAATAAACCAAACTTTGACCTAATGAGCTGCCCCCTTGGAATAAACTATTTGTAGTTGAAGATGGAGTTAGATACTTGTCCAAAACACTATGTTGCTTTATTGGCAAATGCTTCTATGCACAAATTATTTTAATCTCCTTTCATGATCTTGCATTAACATGGATCGGCCCCTCCATTTAGTGCTTAAAATAATTCACCTAGAATCTTTTCTTTTAAAATAACTAGATACGGTGGCACGCAGTACCTGCGCACGTAATTTTTAATAATTTTTTTATTTTATTAAAGCTCATAATTTGTTCGTTTATTTTTAAATTTGTCATTACCTTACAACCTCACATACAAAAACTATATAGTAATTTTTTAATGCATTAATTATCAAGACATATTTACTCTTTCTACAATATATATTATGTACAATACATATTAAATAAAAAAATTGATTCTTTATAATATATATCATATTGATAATGATTATTATATATACATGCAAAATAAGTATTAGTATATTTTTTCAATTTCAATTAACATAAACTTAAATAAAATGGGAGTAAATTAATTTTTGAGTTCATGTAATTGCATGAAATTAATTTTCTAAATGAACTTAATTGGGCGGTTCATTTAACATGGGTTGGGAAGTTAAAGGGCATTTTTGGCATTTAAAAAATTTGGTGTAGTGGTATCAGAACTACCACTTTGAGTCTATAAACCTCATTCCCTTTATAATAGTATAGATTAAGTAGGATAAATTACACCAGGTTTCATATAATTCTTATTGCTTGAGATATTACTGATACTCCCTGATAATAATTTTCACCAACAATTGACACATTCTCTTAGTTTTCGATAGAGTTTTATCCAAATTTTGTATTGTACTGCCTAAATTGTCATTTTGGACCATAAATTATAATTTTACATATATTTTTTTCTTTCACACCATCCAAGAGTTACATAATTACATCACATATTAGGATGGTATCTAGTAATTTTTTAAAACAAAAGGCTATTTATAATTGTATCAATTTAAAAAAAATTAAATTATTTTTGTTCTCAACTTGCAAAGTTTTTAAAATTATAAGATAAAATTGTTAAAATTGAATTTGAATGGGAACTAAATTACAACTTTCATACTTATAAGGCTAAAATTAGTGGTGCATCCCACAGCTTGGGGGGCGGGGGGGGGGGGGGGGGGGGGGCGGGGGGGACTGTGAACTGCTCAGTCCCACCGCAAATGACCTTGCTTTGGTGGGATTTGCAGCCGTGGTATGTGGCAAGGAAATAGGCTCCGGTGGTGGGGCTGTATCCGTATGAGCGACGGGAGGACTAGGAAGCCCACATGGTGGAGGTCAACCACCCACGACCACGTCTCGAAGGGGGTGGACCACCGATAGTCATGAATCTATAACATTAAAAAATAAAAATATTAAAAACTATTAATTATATTTTATTATTTATAAAGTTATATTTTCCTAAAATATTAATTTTTTTAAAAATTTGCATTAAACTCCATAATTATCTTAGATTTTCATTGAAGTCCAAAATTATCATAAATTTTACATTAAAGTCTGTAATTTTTCGGTATTTTGCATTTAATTTCATGATTCTCCTAAATTCCATAACTTACCTAAATTGTTAATTAAAGTCCATTATTTTTATAAAATTGCATTGATGTCTACAATCTTCCTAAAATTTGCATTAAACTCCATAATTTTCCTAAATTTTGCCCTAAAGTCCAAAGTTTTCGTAAATTTTGCATTAATGTCCATAATATTTGGTAGTTTGCATTGAATTCCATAACTCTCCTAAACTTCATAATTTTCCTAAATTTTTCATTAAAGTCCATTATTTTTCTAAAATTTTCATTAAAGTCCATAATATTCCTAAAATTTGCATTAATGGCCATAATTTTCCTAAAATTTGCATTGAAGTCCATAATTTTTCTAAAATATGTACTAAAGTCCGCAATTTTTGTGATCCCCTGTATTTTTTTATATTAAATAATATTATCATTTGTAATAAATTAATTCATAATACCAATGAGGTTTAATAGTTTTCACCTATTTTTTTTGTTTAAGGTTTATTTATGAAAAGTTTATTTGAACTAATTTAGAATAAATAAGAAACTTGTATATAAAACTTGATGATTTAATTTGTAAGAGCTAGAAAGTTGCAGATTGACTAGAAAATGAATTATAAAAAATATAATTCCAGTATATCAAAACTTTAAGATTAAACTGAAACCTACTAAATATTAACTTGACTTCAATTACTAAATACTAATTTTAGCTAGGACACTAATACTGTCTACTTCTATTTGGACTAAAATAAAGATTCTAATAATATTATTTAAAAGAATCAAGAAAGAGAAAATGACAAAAATAAGAAATTAAAAGAAAAAGTAAAGAAGAATGAAAATTAAGCCAGAAAATCCATAGAGCTACATCTCCTCTTTGCTGTGACACTCAACTCCTATATGTAATGAATTTTGACTCTACATCTTCTTGGATTCATTTGTTTGGTAACAAAACATAAAATCAAATGGGGAAGAAACAAGAAAGGATGCAGAAGAGGAAATAAGGTTCTGAATATATTTCTATCTTTTATTTGCAAATGCGATGCATCTAAAAATTTGTGAATTATGAATTTTGTAATTAAATTATCACTACAAAAAAAAAAAAAAAAAAAAAAAGAGTTTATTGGAACGGATTTGAGATGGATTGACATCATATTTCATTTTTGGGATGATATTTGGTACGCTTTTGGAACAAAATGATGTCCGTCCTAAAACACCCGTCCCAAAATATTTCGGACGATTTTGGGACTGTTTACTAAAGCAGGCCAAAATTTAGGAAGAAATTTGGAACGCCCTATTAAAACCGTCCGAAAGCACGTCTAAAGGACGAATAATTAAAATATAAATTTGGAACAACTTAGGGACGGTTTGGAACATGGTTTGGACCACCTTTGAGACGTGTTTTCTTTTTATTTGGGACAGAATGTCGTCCCAAATTCCATTTTGAACAATAATTAAAATCTAAATTTGGGAGGGACTTTCGAACGATTTGGGATGTAACTTGTAAATTGGCCCTTGAATTTTTTAAACGATTTTTGGGACGGCTTTTGGGACGACAGTTGGGACGTGTTTCCTTTTTTATTTGGGATGGAATGTTGTTCCAAAGTTAGTCCCTATTTTTAATTAATTTAAAAATATTAATTTTCTTTTTTTTTTTTTTATCTTTTATTGGGCGAAGTTTTGCTGTATTAAATTTATGATTGAAGACAATATTTTTCATATGAAATAAATTCAAATTAGCCAAAATAATATAAATTCAGTATATAATTCATAATTCGAATTGTAAAATAAAAATATTAAAAATTTAAATCCTAATCTAATGGTTGGCTAAGGGTCTGCAGCTTCT
This sequence comes from Sesamum angolense, assembly GCA_034509725.1. Lineage (NCBI taxonomy): Eukaryota > Viridiplantae > Streptophyta > Magnoliopsida > Lamiales > Pedaliaceae > Sesamum > Sesamum angolense. The sequence goes on from JACGWL010000012.1 coordinate 824,089, forward strand.
TCATGTTGCTGTTGCGTGGACTCCTCAGTTGGGGCATAAGTTGCTGGTGGCTGGTCGGGGCACAACATCTGGATCTCCATCTTGTCGAAGCGTATGCTCAACATAAGTTTGATTTCTTGAAGCTGTGTTGAGACGGGAGGTTCTGGGGGCGAGGCGGCACTGGATGTTGATGCTCTGTGGTCTTTGGTCCACGGGTGAACGACATTTGATGCCAATGTCTCAGATCCCATACCAAAGACTCGACCTCGCTTTCTCCCCTCGGCCGCCTCAGTCCAAAATTGTTCCTCCTCTAAAAGTGTTCCTCCTCCAGTGGCATCAGTTGTGACTCCTCAAGCATCTTTTGATATGTCTCCTGAAAATAAGTAAGATATAGTACAATAGTAAATAATTGAATCTTTAGTTTTAAGGAAAAAAAGATGAGTAACTTACTACGACCTCTTCTGCCCGCGAACCACTCCAGCGGCCGTCGCCTTTCTTCGTGTAGCATGAAGCAAATACCTCCATTCGCTGAGGTGGGCGGCCGAGCTAAGCCTCCTGTATAGATATTTAAAAAATATCATAAATTTGTAAAAAATTATTAATAAAAACAATTGAACTTGAAATAGATCAAATTTACTTACTAATTTTCTCTTGTGCTTGCCCATTGAGGAGGACCCCCCATGGTAAATAGTATTGGTGATTGCAAGGTTGGCCAGTTGATTGGTATTGTTTTGGGTTGACTTCTTTTTTAATTCATCTATTCCCCAATACTCCAGAAGGCTAGCCAACATCATTTGCTATCCAAATGGGTTGCTTATTATTGTCATGGCTTCATTGAATTTTTTACTAAGCCATTTTCCGGTGCATTTGTCGAAGAAACGTCTCACCTCTTTATTTGGGGCAGTCTCACATATATATGCGCTGTAGGACAAGAAGCTAATAAAATGACTAGTATGAGACGTATAAATACAATATAATTTTGGATTGAAGTACTAAGAATGTTGAGTACTATATACTTTAAGCTCCTCAAAATCAAAAGTTCTTTTGGGGATTCGAGATGTCTTTGTAGGAGGACATGGGTGCATGTAGTGGCCCGAAACTACTTCGCCGATACAGGAGTGAAATGCCCGATCCTGCCAGTCATTGTTTATAAGATTTGAATTAGTAATTTAATATATAATTGATTATTTAAAGTTTTTAAGTGTTAAGTAAGTTAATATATTAATTTTGTCATTAGTTTACTTAAAAATTTTAAATTAACTAAGTTTGTTTGAAGGTTTAAATTGAGGAGTTAACTAAGTTAAATTAGTTTATTTGGAAGTTTAAAGTGAGAAGTTAACTCAGTTAAATTAGTTTATTTGATGGTTTTAAGTTAAGAGATAATCAAGTTAAATTAGTTTAAATTGATATTTAACTAAGTTAAATTAATTTATTTAAAAGGTTTTAAATTGAGGAGTTAACTAAGCTAAATTAGTTTATCTGAAAGTTTTAAGTTGAGGAGTTAACCAAGTTAAATTAGTTAAAATGCAACAAAACACAAAAATATAAGAAATATCAACAAATGCATTTGAAATTACAACAAATCTATATACCAACAAACTAATAAATTAAACAACTCATTATATCAAACAATTCAATATACCAACAAATAAACAATTCAATATATTATAGAAGCAATTATGTAAATCCACCCCAACCTAGATTTGTGACTTTATTTACCAATAATGTTACAACTGCAACAACCCTAACTCTTCCAGATTCACTAATTACCAATCTTTTTCGTCTTCCCTTTTTACTGCATAAAATCAAATTCAAACACACATTTCCTACAACAAGCACAAGAAACAACAATCGCCTCAATTACCAACTACTAGCAAACAAATTCATGTCAAAACAATGCATCTGCTTCCCCGTAATTAATCAAAATTCAACAAGTTTATATAAACTAATCCATCATGATTACTCAAATACACCATAAGCAATGGTGTATTTGAGGGAATAGTGAAAAAAATAGAGAGGGAAAAGTGAAAAGAAAGAGGGGGAAAAAGAGGGTGAAATGGGGAAAATTTAGTAATTTTGGGCAGAATTTGAGACGTGAAGAGCAATTCCAAATATCGTTCCAAATATAGTAATTTAATAAAATAATTTCATATTTAACAATAATCGTCCCAAATGTACCACCCCAAATTTTGTCCGAATAAAATTTATTAAAATTATTTATTTATCAATTTACAAAAATTATAAATAATATGTTCCGAAACCTAATTGTGTGAAATAAATATTAAATACAATCCAATTGAATTGCACAAAAAATTTAAAAAAAAATTGCTATATATTTATGTAGAAGAAATATGATAATTGACTATTCATACTTATGAGACTGTATTGTAATCCATCTTCATTATACTAAATCATTCGATGGAACCAGCCGATTTTAAAATTTGACCGTTACATATGATCACATTGATGTTATATTATTTTACTTGAAGTCTCAAGTTGATCCATTACGGATATCGTTATATCATATTCGAAAAATTATACTAATATCATATTTTGGTACGGAGAGAGGAACAATTATCCCAAGCACCGTCCCAAAACCCGTACCAAAATAATTTATTAAAATTATTTATCAACTTGAAAAAATTTAGAAAAAATATAAAAAAAACATGTCTAGGGCATCTAATTGTGTAAAACGACCTATTAACATTTGTGCTACAACCCAATTGAATTGCATGGAAATTAAAATAATAAAAAAATTGTCATATGTTTACTAAGAACCAAAATCATAATTGAATGTTCATTTTTATAAGCAGATTGTCCTAATCAACAATCATATCGCTGAATCATTTGATTGAACTATCCAACTGGAAATCTAGTCATTAGATATGATCACGTTGATACCATATTACTTTCTTTCAAGTTTCAAGTTAACCTGATTAGTAGATTTTGGCATATCGTATCTGAGATATTATGTTATTTTTAAAGGACAAAAAAGGACGACAAATTGGGGATGGTGGTTGGGACGACTATGCAGTAACCATCCCAAAACCGTCCCAAAGGCAATCCTAATTTTTTATTTTTTTTTAAATTTTAACCCGCCAAAATTTGGATAACACGAACGCTGTTTTGGGACTGAAATTGGGAAGGTTTGGGACGGACAATTTGAATTTAAATTGGATTGTCGATATGCCATCCCAATATCATATCATGTTGTCCCAAATGTTGTACCAAAATTGGGACCGTGTGCAGATCGTCCTAAACTACATCACAAATCATTAACACCAAAAAATTGGGACGACATTTGGGATGGTGTATGACGAATACATTTTTTTGTCCTATTTTAGAACAAAATCTGGGACGACTAACATTTGTTCCTAAATTCATCCCTAATTGGGACGATTTCGGACAGAATTGAAACGACATGCCTCGTTCTTGCACATATTGTCCTAAACAAGGCCTTTTTTTATAGTGTAGTATGTGATTATCTAATTAATACTTGGTTTTAACTTGTATTTTCTAAAATGGACAAATAGTTAGAAATTGATTTGTTAACAAGAATAATAATCGTGTTATTTTGATTTAGTGATAATATTATGTTAATTGAATAGATGAAGGAAACAACTCAATTGTTAATAAATTATTAGTGCCAAAGAGTTTAACTAAATTGATATTTAATTAATTACTAATGGATGGATTAAGATTTGATTATCACTTGGTTATTTATTATCCACTTATGTAATAATGATCCATTAATTAAGATAATATATGGAGCTTACAAGTAACTAAATAATTCCACTAACATAAACTTTTAACAATTATATTATTATCATTTAGTTGAACTAATTGCATTATCCACTAAAGATGGAAATTCAAGCAAATATAAGGTGTATACGTTAATAGAGTCTATTTTATGTGTGCTTGCAAGTCCACATGCCTTTGTAAGCGTTTTTGGAGCCTAAGTGATTAACAATAATATTTAGTGTTGAAGTTCATATTTATTGGAGCGATATTCTATAGATACCCTGTGCTAAATGTCTTAATGTGGCAGGAATATGTACCACATCTCAGAATAACTTTTAAATCCAGTGGACCGAAAGACTCGTCCAAACATCATACTTGAGATTCAATATAGGATGAAGCATGGTAAGCTAGCGCAATTTAAAATTACATCAGTATTTTAAAACTGGACGAATATAAGTATATTGCGCATGAGTATATATATAAGTATCAGAAGTGGTCATTCTTGCAATGAATTTGAGTAAAATGTTTCTTGAAATTTTCCATTGATAAATAAAAATGAATATGATGTTTGATATCTCCTTGGATTTGTATGGGCTTTTGGAACTCTATTGAGCTAAGTACTACAACGTGATCATTATTATCGTCATGTGGCATTCTAGTATTCGTTGTAAACTTCCTTTGGGAACCACCTCTAAGATCCATATGAGTATTCAAGAAGTCCCATTTATTTTTATATTGTTCAGTTTGTCATAATTGAATATGCTTGAGGTTTTTAAATTATTTACTTTTTATATGATTATTTGACTGGATTTTATGGATTTGATCTTGAGGTTCTTGCTAAGCGATTAATGGGCCCCGAGGCTGAACGATTCATGGGGTATGCTGGGGTAGTATTGGGCTGCCAATTGAGACTCCGTTGTTCAGTTTCCAGTATTTCACGGGCAGGATGAATGTTGTCTGCGTGTGACTAGGTTCACCATGTACCTAGGTATGGCCAATTCTATGCAGTCATGGATTTGCTACCTGCATGGAGGATAAGATAGTAAACGATCTTTTGCGAGACACAAGGTGGTCATCATGTTATTTGATCTTTGCCTGATACGGTCTTCACAGGTTCAATTGTTATGTTGTGATCAATATGACATTTAAGAATTTTGATTGAGTTTCCTATTTTTAACTATTTTCTTCCACTTACACCCACTTGTGGCTTCACTAAGCTCTTGCTTATGTGTCTCAAATTTCCTCCTTCAGATACAAGTGATACATTGAACAAGTTGGGATTTGGCTGATCAGGAAAGAAATCAAGGTGATCAGGAAGGAGGTTGAACGACTAGACCCGTAGTTGTTTTGGTTATTAGGTCTCAATCTTGTTGAGTATATTATTGTTACAATTTTGGTTAGGTCAAGTCCCGAGAATAGAGCCTAAAGTAGGAGTAACAATTTTTCTAAACTTATAGAAAATTATAAAAATTTTAGAAAAATTGCAAACAATTATAGAAAAATCTAATTAGTAACATAAATTATAGAAAACTAACATAAATTACATAAAATTATAAAACGTTACACAAAATTACACATAATTGCAAAAATTACAAAACATTACAAAATTTTCCCAACAATATAGAAAATTACCAAAACATTACTCATTCTTTTAAATTAGAAACAAATACAGAAAAATACTACAATATTAACATAAATTACAAAAAAGTAATATAAATCACAAAACATTTCTAACAATTGCAGAGAATTATAGAAAATTACACATAGTTAAGATAAATTCAAGACATTACAAAAATGTACCAACAATCACAGATAATACCAATAATTCACATTATTTTTAAATCACAAAAAATATTTATAGAAATTATTTTCATAAATACTTATTTACAAAAATTATTTTCAAAAAATTATTTTTAAGAAATAGTTTTTTCAGATATTTTCATAAATTACTTCCTAAAATTATTGTTTTCAGAATATATTAATTTCAACATAATAATAAAAAAATAGTTTTTTATTGTCCAATAATTAACTCTAAATAATTAAAAATTATAATAACAATTACTCCAAAATATAAACCCAATAAATCATCATCCATTTCGAAAAAAAGAGAATCAGTAAAAAGAAAACTAAAGGGTGGCGACGGGTGGAGGTGGCGGTGGTGGATACGGGTCTCGATGAGTGGAGGTGGCGGTGGTTGAGATAGGTCCCGACGGGTGGACGTGGCGACGGGTGGCGGTGGCTGTGGTGGAGATGGTTACTGGTCACATCGGCGTTGATCGGTAGAGACAGCGAGGTGGAGAGCTTTGGTGGCGGAATTGGACGAGAGAGAGAGAGGGAAGACGAAGAGAATGGCGGGAAATGAGTTAAGTATGATTTTATAATTAAATTTTGGAATGACCCTTAATATGGAATTACAAACCTAAGACGACCGTTGCAAATGGAATCACTACGCAAAAAACCGTGTATAAAGTCGTTCTAAAAGGAATTACTATATTCTAACCGTAAATAAAGCCGTTCAAAAAATGTAATCCAACCTATGATATTATTACTTAACGTAGACATTGTATTGTCCAACCGTATATAAAGGCGTTCCAAAAAAAAAAAAAAATCCAATATTCCAATATATTTTTTTTCATAAACCATAACGACATCGTATTGAATTTTCGTTCATAAAGTCGTTCCTAAAGGAATTTTAAATAAAAAATTATTTTTCATTTAAATGTACAAACGTTTAAAAAAAAACCGTACTGGAGAAATTAATGTTGAAAAAAAGTATCTATTGTGCGGAATAATACAATTGAAGTACATAAAATATTTAAAATTGAGATTGATATATGTTCACAATATGCAATAAATTTATATATTCATAATTGTTAGTATTAAATTGATGTAACTATCATCTTACATTGTTGAACTGCATGGGTCAATTGGACCGTCAAAATTCAGATCAAACAGTTATATATGATCAAACTGACAAAAGAATACATTCAATGAAGTTTTGTTCTTATTGGGTACACTGATGTTGAGATATCTTATTAGGAACATAAGCATATTCATTTAAGACGGTGCATTATTGAATAAGACCATGTGATTTAAATCATACCTTCATATGTGATCAAATGGACACAGTCTTAATTTGGTTGAATTAGGTACATGGATTTTAAGATATTGTACTTACAAATATATGTTTTTTAGTTAGAACAGAACTTGTAATGACTTTTTACATGATTTTGGTTATTACATAAATTAGACTGGCTTTTGGTACAGTCGTTGGAACTTCCAATTAAATAATTAGAATCCCCTTAAATTTGCCAAACGCATTCACTGGACTGGCTTTTGGAATGACCTCTATACACTGGTCGTTCCAATATTTTAATTTCCCTCCACTTTTTCAGATAGCGCCAAAAGTTATCACCCAAATTTTGGAACAACTATTGTAACGCGTCCGCTTAATTTTTAGCCATTCAAAATTTATTTTATTTCTCTTAAAAAATAAAATCTTTTTTCATAAAATATTAAAATATTCATTACAAAACACTGGATAATCAAACGTCATCTTCATCAGTCTCGTAGTCCTTGAAGCTATCTTTGTCATCATCGTCTTCTTTAATATCAGTTTAACCATGTGGCGTCCCCGATATACTTACACCCTGTTGTTGTGCAACCAAAAGTTAAAAAAATTGGTATACCATCATGATCATGCAGGTCGTACGTCGATTGTCCATAGCAACTTCAGGTATTGATATGACTTCCTCCAACTGATATGCAATATTAGTCCAACGAGACTTATCAACTACTCTATAAGCCTTGGGTTTGCAAATAACTATCCAATCCGCTTTGTCTCTCTTCATGATTGGATACTCTGTGTAGTAAACTTGTACTACTTGTTGTGCTAGTACGAATGGTTCATCCTTTTATCTTCATCGCTCGTGAGATCATTGTTTCTATCAGGCCTGCTTCACATACAAAGAAAGTGCGACTCAAAGTAGTGGAAAGTGAATAACCCGATTTTTTCGACAATGGATGCCTCAACATGTGCTTTGTTCTTCACCTACTTCTTCAAGTCACATAGGAACCTTTCAGAGGGGTACATCCACCTGTATTGCATTGACCCTCCTACGCGACCCTCGTATGGCAGGTGAACAATGAGGTGCTCCATTGAGTCGAACAAAACTGGAGAAAATATTTTCTCAAGGTTGCACATGATGAAGGCAACATTGGGTTCCAACTCTTATAGCTTGGTGATATCAAGTGTGGTCGAGTATATGCTTTGGAATAGAAGACTCACCTCCGTTAATACGTTCCATACATGCTCGGGAAACATATCACGGAAGGCAACTGAGATCAATTTCTACATGAATATGTGACAATCGTGGCTCTTCATGTCATAATACTCAACTCTGTCATGTGAATGCAGTGGGCAATGTTAGACGCATAACCATCAGAAAACTTAAGACCACAAATCCAATCATACGTCCTCCTTTTCTACTCTATCGTCAGGGTATAGACTACTTTAAGCATAGCGTTCGGCCTCGTTCATCCACCTCAAGCTCAGGCTAGTTATGTACGATCTTCAAGTTCTTCCATGTATTCAGATTATCCTTCGTCTTTTCCTTTATGTTCATCAAAGTGTTGAATATACTGTCAACACATTTTTTTGGTACAATCTCTCCACAACGACTGGTTGGCAGCGTGCACTACATAGTAAAAATAGTATAACAACCCTGACATATAATCATAAGATCCCCCACCACACCACGAACTAGGACCATCATCAGTAAGATATGACCTCTTACTATCATTAGTCACACCCTTGTGATAAGAAGAAAAATAACCGGGCCCAGGTGCATAAAAAACCACCATTCTCTTCGCTCAATCTCTCTGTAGTTCATCACACTAATGCGAATTACCCTCCTCCTAGCAGCTGGGGTTTGCTCCTCCTGTACTGGAGGAGCAGTCACAATATTAAATTACTCTTCCACCCTCTCCTCGCCATGCGAAGTCCAATTATAATATTTTGGCATAAACCCTCACATACATAAATGAAAACTTGCATTATCAGGTGTTTTGAACCTTTCATTCTGCACTTCCGACAGGGGCACCTAATTTTTGTCTCCGTCAATATGTCCACTCTAACACTTGGCCCATTTATGAAAGTCTTAACACCAACCTCAAAACTCCAGCGTAAGACTTGCCCTCCATGAGAGGTTCTTATTCAACAGTATTTGTAACGGTCAACGTTATTCAAACATTTGGAATGACTTTTGGTACAGGGAGTGGAAGGGTTAACTTCCAAATAAAGGTCGGTCGTCCCGAATTTCAGAAGCAATTTCAAGAATCGTTACAACTGGCGACGATCATTTTTTTGTAGCAGCTTTACAAATACATAGATAATTGGCCGCTACAAACAAATGACACTCTTATGGACTTTGAAATAACGTCAGCAAATGTTCTTCATTCCAATTTTGGTACAAAGGCCTTTCATATGGCCGTTCCAAAAAAATCATTATAAATCCTGTATTTTTTGGTAGTGATTGCCTCAAATTTGTACCGAAATATAGTTTTTATATATAAATTTATCCTAATGTGAAAATCATACTTATGTTGTTTGTCGAATTCTTTTTTTTTTTTTTTTTTTTATGTTGAATCTTTGAGGATCATTTATTTGCAAACGGATTACATGAGATTTATGAAAATATAATTCATTACAAATTTTTATTGGACTTTTTGTGTGTATACACTCTCGAATACCCTATTTTTTTATTATCATAAAAATAATAAATTACATCTTTACATCAAGATTTAATAAATTGAGCAACAAAATGAGTCAATCAATACATCAATAAAATAAATTATAATAAGCTTACATAAAGTGATACAAAAATTCATAAATTTGGTAAAATCGCAATTCATTATGTCAAATTTATTCATAAGGCATCAGTCTTGTTGTAGACGAAGACATCATTAGACCCTATTCAATTACCAAAAATGACATTCAAATTGGACTGAGATCTTTAATATTTTGCTTATGTTAATTTTTATGGAGAAACATTTAATAAATGAAAATCAAATACCATTTATGCCATTATATTTTTCATAATAAGCATATAAACAATGACAAATCTGGAATGAGATAATACAGATTCTGTAAGAAGAAAATGGATATTGAATATCACTTGTTTTTCACCTATAAATTCCATCAACTTTGCCTATTTGTATGCAACGCAAATCTTTTCAAGGGCAGACAGAAACTGACACAACATGAAGAGCTCCCTTTGTGTTGTTGTTCTTCTATGTTTGGTTTTACTATGCAGAGGTATTATTAATTCAATTTTTATTTGTTGTATGCATATTTAAGTTGATTTTTTCTATTTATTTCAATGAATTATATACAATTTTTTTTTTCTAAATTTGAGTTTTTTTGGGGTAATTAATCACAGCAACCTTCCATGAGGTCTGGTATAATTATCAACACATTCTCATTGTTTGACAAATTATAAAACCCTTCTTCCTTCTGATTTAATAGCCGTCTAACGACAAGCTCATTCCTTTAAATTTTCATTCAATTTTTGCCGAATAATCCTAAATACCCTTTTGAATTATGAATTATAATTTTATATATTTTTTAGGATTTTCTAAAATATTTGTATCGACTAATATGCCCTAACAATTATTTACTTTACCCACTAATTTTTTCTTATATATATTTTAAACAGTTATTAAGAAAAAAATCACAGATAAAGTAGTAATTTCTACCTCACCATTTAGGGCCTATATAATTATATTTCATTTGACGGGTGTATTTTTTATTTTTCAAAAATTAAAGTATTCATAATTATATCAAACCTAAGGAAAAGTACCTATAATTTTCCATTTTTTTTCTTTTTTCCAATAAGATGAATGCAAATATTCATGTTACGTTAATTTTGTTGCAGGCGAGGATGAAAGTAAGGAAAAAACTTGCACACTACAACTTACATTCAAAGGCGCAACATGTACTCAGGACATATGCAATAAAGTGTGCGCAAAGGTGCAAGGAAATAATGCAAAAGGCCAATGTATTGCAAATGACAAATGTAATTGCGTTTATCCTTGCTAGCTAGCTATAATAATTAAACTCATCGCTTGTGTGGAGAACTAAAAGATGTAATGCTATAACATCTACATAATATCGCTTGCAGAATATCTACACCTTTATATTAAGGGAGCCTATTTATTTGGTGTCTTTATCCCTATTTGATCTGTCATTTTTTTTTAATTACTAACCGTTATGGCACGATGTTCCTACGTGCATATAATACATAATTGTTTACACTTATAAAATATATTATAAATAAGAATATGATTATAAACCAACACATCATATTTAAAAATAAATAAATAAAAAATAAAACTAATTTACGGATATTATAGATATAAAAAAAAATCTTATGGGTGAAATTCTCATATTAATATAGATTAGATAGTATAAATCATATGGATGAGAATAAAAATTTGAATATTGGTGGCTGAAAATACATAGGGACATTTTTGATAACTTAAAAAATTGGTGTTGCAGTGTAAGTAACCGCTATTTGTGAGTGAAAAAGGAGTTTTCTTTTCTATATAGTATAGATTTCAGTTTTTTTTTTCTATTCTCAACCTCTAACTCTCTTCTCTCTTCCCTCACTATTCTCTCAATAACTTCCCATAACTTTTATTATTTTACTATTTTATTTATTTAATTAATTTATATATTTTTTAAAAATAATAATTATATTATTTATATTTTAGTTGTACACACAAAGAGTGTGCCACAAATTACTAGTTTTAACTTATAGGGTAAATTACAATGGGCTCGCCTGAGATTTGTCATAATTACAAATACCCCCTCCTTGTTTAAAAATTACAAATATCCCCCTAGTATTCATGGTCATCTAACAAATTGCCCATCCTGTTAGATTTTTATCCATTTTTTGTAGTGAATTGACAAAAATGACCTTTTAAATTATTAAATATAATTTTATTTAATTTTTTGTTTTTTAATTTCCTTTTACGGACTAAAATGCCCTTTAGACCTTAATGTAACTATTATCATTATCAGATAGACTGTATTGTTATTGTTTAATTGACTTTTGGATGAATTTGTAATATTCTTTTACTAAAACTGAAATGGGAGGCTTTTGCAATTGTACAAAATCCTGTTGAACATCAATGAGTAATAACATGAGCATCACAATAGATTAATTAACAAACTAAATCAATTCATTAGAATAGGTTAATTGACAAAAGGAATTCATCATCCATTAAAAACATCACAACAATCATAGATTTGAGCACTTACATAAACTGTTAATCACCACAAATTTGTCTAAACATCATTAGTTTCAAAACCACTAGCAGGGTATTCCTAAACTGTCCAAAATACATCATTGTAAAAAGTGATACACCAATCACTGTTGACTGCAGGTTTCGTCGTCATTGGCTCCTTTAGCATCATTATGTTTCTTGTTCCTTATTTCCCTGTGAAGAGAGACTTCTATGCCTCTCCAAAAGCTTGGTGGTAGATATGTTGCTCGAAGATATGAGGGTGGTTGCAGCTGTGAGGATGAACCTGCAGCATGCATTGAAGGAACGACAGGATCTTTCTTGGGCAAAGGCTGGGAGGATGAAACTTGTGCTGGTGCTGGTGGCTGGTGATGAAATAACTGCAGCTTTCCTTTTTCTACCAGCTAAAGGAGGTGTTTTTCTTTTTCTTGCTAGTTTTGATAAAGGAACATGAAGATCTGAGTCTCTTCCACTGTTCTGAACCTAAAATAATCAGAAAATAAACAATATTAAAGCTGAAGAAATGTAAAATACATTGTGAAGTATTAATTGCAATTTAAAATACCTGAATGTTTGGGCATGTTCTTCTGTTATGCCCTAACTCATTGCAAACCTTACACTTAACCATATTTGATCTTCTAATTGCATTTGGTTCTTCAACCTGCTCCTTTCTTCTGCTTTTTTTCGGTCTCCTTGGCATTCTCTTAATAATTGGAGGCAAAAGAGTGGGAGTAACATCCAATCCATAAGGCCATAATGTTTGATCTAGTACTGGATGTATGGAATATTTGTAGGCTTTCATGTAGTTTTCCTTGAAAAACCTACTATCACAGTAACTATCTAAATCCTCCCTTCTATGAGATATTCCCAATGCCGCATGCCTACATGGGATGCCAGATATATCCCAAACCCTGCAATTACATGTTCTTTCCCTCAACTTCAAACTCATAATCCCTCGCCACTAAAAGGTGACACTTTCTAGACTCCTCGTTTACTAAGTTCAATCCCTTCACAACATTAGGGACAACTAAACCAGACCATTTAATGCCTTTTTGTTTTGTTTCTTCAATCTACTCATCAATTTGACCCTCAATCCATCCACCAATGTTAGAATTAGTTTGCTTCTAAGTTCCCCCACCCAATGGTTAAATGATTCAGAAATATTGTTAATGACATGATCATTTTTTATCCTTGGGTCAAATGCATGTCTAGATCACATTTCAGCTGGGATTTTGAGCAGCCATTCGTAGGCTGCAGGTTTCAACTCTTTTATCTTATAAAGTGCAAAGTTGAAACCTACAGCACTATACGATTTGGCAACTTGCCAGAAATACCTCTTCAATGTCGTCCCTGCAAACTGACTCCTAAAATTTGCATAAATATGCCTTGCACATCTTCTGTTAATAGCATGAGGTACAACATCATTTATTGTCTCCACCAATCCCTAACACAATTCAGTGCAACCTTAAATTAAATCAAGCAGCATACATAAAAACAACAAATGCAACATACATAAACAAAATACAACATTTCAGTCGATAACTTAAATGCAACAAACAGATATAGTCTCATCAAATGCAACATACATAAACAAAATCAATTACTAAACAACATTTCAGTCAATAACTTAAACATCGTCTAACAAATACACCCTTGAACAATGCATGCATTACATTTCAGTCCATAACTTAAACATCATCTAACAATACACCCTTGAAAAAAACATTCATTACATTTCAGTCCATTAACAGAAACATGCATAACACCAAACAATATGCTAAAAATAGAAGATTTACCTTCTGTCTATCACTCATGAAGGTCCATGGCTTGTCAACAGAGAAACCTCCACCAACATTGATAGATTTTCAACGAAAAATGTCCAAGAGTCTTTGCACTTTGACTCAACAACAGCAAATGCAACAGGGAATCGACCGTTATTCCCATCCAACCCAATGGCAGCTAGTAATACACCCCCAAATGGCCCTTTCAAATGGCACCCATCAAAGCCTAGGAATGGACTACACCCCTCCAAAAACCCATCCCTCAAAGCAGACAACCCCAAGAAAAATCTTTTAAAAATAGGTGTAGAATGGATGGGTTCAGTTTCATCTACATCGCACTGAAGGGTTACCACACTTCCCTCATTTTTTTCCAATACAAGATCAGCATAATAAGACATCCTCCCAAATGACTCAGCATAGCTTCCTTCTATTGATTCCATGGCCTTTTTTTTAGCCCTATTGATTTGCATGTACTGAGGGTTGACACCAAACTTTTTGAGTTCATTTCTAATACCTCTAGCCTTCATCCCTGGATTTTCCCTTAATACACTCTCAATTTTAGAAGCTATCCACTCAGCACTAGCTTCTTTGGTAGGATCAGATCTGACACACGTGTGGTTAGGTACATATGTCTTTACCTGGAAGTTGACACCATCTGCTAATGGAGAAACATGGACTCTCCAAGGGCAATCCTTCACACTACAGTGGGATGTCACTCTTTTTTTTTTTTTTTCATTTCTCATCCTCATTACTTTGAAACCCTCCTGAATAACAAACTCTTTCAAAACTTTTCTAAATGCATTGATATCAACAAAGACCATACCCTTTTCTAACTTGACTTTTTGGCCAGTTTGACAAGGCAAAGTACATGCATCCCTATTTAAACTTCCATGCAGTGGATCATCCTCAAATTCTGAATCACTAAAGTTATTAGGCTCACAATGATCATCAGACTTGTAATCACTAAGCTCATCCCCACTATCCTCCCCGACAGACTCATCCTCACTAATATTTTCATCATCACTCTCATTCTCACTACCTCTCCCACCAGTATCCTCCCCATTTTCATCAATCCACTCATCCCCCTCTCCATTACTATCTCCCTCCACATTCTCATAATCATGTCCCTTCTCAATAAATTCAATAACTTCAACAAAAACATCAAATTCAACTCTATTTTCATTTCTACTAAACATGCTTAACACATCAAAATCATTACAAATATTCATAGTCACATTACTATCATCCATAGTGCATGTGATCTTAAAAACAATTTCATCACCAACAGCATGCACTTCCTTAATATCTGCTACAAAATCTATGTAACTATACTTATTTGGGTCAATATTTTTCAACTTTTTGCATTTGCCCCTATAATGTATCGCCAAAGCATACACCTTATCAGCCATTCCTGTTTGAAAAATGAAATAAAAATGAAAAGAAAAAAAATGCCAGAATCTCAATAATCCACAAAAATTAAAAATTTTAAAATAAAAATAATATAAATGGTATAAATATACATACACAGAATTTGTAAACAAAGCTCTGTTACTTCATATCAGACATCTTGTTTGCATATAAACAAATGTATTTCCACATAATTAAATGTAATAATGATTCATTTGTTATAGAGAAGGTGTGGGGGATCTATCTTTTCTATCATGGCAACTTGCAGATTACAACTCAAATTTACAATCTTTAACTAATTCAAAAAGTGCTGCTGATGATACCATACAACGTCTCCATTCATAAAATAAACAAGAACAAAACAATGTGTCTTCTCAGATTAATGTTATCCAATACTTCAATTATTCAATTTCAGTTCAACTTGGAGATATAGTTCAGTTCTTGCAACTTGCCTGCCTAATTCTTGTCTGTCTCCAACAAGCAGATTCCACGACACACAAATAATCTATCAACATAAATATATATTCTGTTACTTCATTTAAAAATTGTAGGGTGAAAATGTAATGGAATTCTATTCATAACTTTCTTTATTCGATAGTTAACGTAATTCTACTGATAAATTTCAAAAATCCCCAAATTCTAACCAAAAATCAACAAATAAAAATTAGGGTTTCCTCCAAAATATGAAAATATTGGGAAAACACATATTTTTCAGAACCATAAAGTAAAAAATATACATTTAACTACAAGTTATTCATAAATAATTAAAAATGAGAAAACCCATGAAATATACGTCGGGTTCGCTCCGATTTACAAAAAAAACTGATTTCTTGTAGAAATAGAAAAAAACTCAACTTGAATGAACCAAAATTACCAAGAAAACAACTTTCACATGCGATCAAAACAACGGATGGAAGCATGCATACCTTCTTCTTAGGTGAATGACGATAAAATACTTTTCCTTGGGCCTTCAGAATATAATTTTTCATCTTCTTGTTCTTCAGTGAACAACGACGCCGAAGAAATACATCCTTCGCCTTCGGTAAGACAAGCGATTTTGTTGAGAGAATAAGAAAGGATTTTTTTTTTTAGAATAAGGTTTTTGGCAGATGAAACTTGAAAGAAGCGGGAGAGAATAAGATGAATGGTTATAACATAAAGGGTAAAATAGAAATTTACCTTTCTTCAAATTTATTTTCGAATTTGTTTAAATTTTATTTTTTTAATAATAAAATAATAGGGGTAAAATTGAGATTTCTATTGCATTGTTTAGGGACTTCACAATTATTTTAAATTTCAAGGGGGTATTTGTAATTTTTTAAACAAGGAGGGAGTATTTGTAATTATGACAAACCTCAGGGGAGCCCATTGTAATTTACCCTAAAAATAAATTACAAATTAGACATACACATAAAAAAATATACATATAATATTACTAAAAATTAAAAAAATAATATTTTTTTATAAAAGATAAACATACACATACATCTATACAATAGATGCATCTAATATTAGTACAAAAATAACCAAAAATTTAGAGGAGGAAGGGGTAGGTGGCGGTGGCAACGACGATGAGGTGAGGGAACGGGGAGCAAAGGGTAGTCGGAATGTGGAGCGGGGTGGGGGCGGGGCGGGGCGGGAGGGATGGAGAGGGGAGTGATGGTAGCATGAGAGGGAGTGTAATGGTGGTGGGGGAGGGAAGCGACGACGACGCAAGGGGAGGGGCGGTCTGTTGGGGTAGGGAAGGGTGCCGATGGGAGGAGGTAGGTGGCTAAGGCCAAGGGAGGGGAGGGGAACGGATTGGGCTACACACATACATATATATTACTAGTAGTAGTGGCACGCCGTTCCTGCGTGCATATAATCAATAATTTTTCATATTTTAAAATATATTATAAATAAGAGCAAAATATATGAATTAATACATGACACTAAAAAAGAAACTAATTTATTAATTAATGTATAATTTAGAAAGTGGAATGAGTTAGTTATCTTATTACTTGAAGGGCATTCTTGACTTTATAAAAAATTGGTGCGGCGGTATCACTATCCGCCGTTTGTGAGTGTAAAACCTCTTTTTTTTTTATAATAGTATAGAAATATATCATAAATGCGTATTGTACATATATTTTTAAAAATATATTTTAGAATTTTTATATATAAATTATATATGGTAATTGAGTCTGGAGCGTTGATTTTTAAAGATAAGATATCAATCGTTGATATAAGTAAGATTTTATATGAATTGTAGATTATTATGGATGTAATATATATAAACCATTGATTTGTGTTGGATAAAATCCAACTGTTGTATAATAAAGATACCAATAAAACAAAAAGAGAGAAATGAGCACGTGGATTACACCACTTATGTGAAGGGGGCTATTTTGCTCTCTTTTTTTAAAAAAAAAAAATACAAAGGGTAAGTTGAGACTTTTTTTCTTAACAAGAGGGTGTTTTGCCACTTACAAATAACACATGGTGGTAAATTATATTTTGGCCCAATGTTTTTACCATGAATAAGAGCCATGATAAATATTTCTAACATCTTTTAGAACCATGATTAATAATTATTATCATTGATTTTATTTAATTATAATTAATAATATTCATTTATTATAATTTTTAGTCCATAATCATTAAAATATAGTCAACATTAATTTTTTAATAGTGTATTTTTTGTCTTTTCACAAACTTATTAGGATATTACTTTTCACATTACATATTTGGCCTCTCACTCGAACTTTTTCATTTGAGTTTCTAAGTGCAATTCCCAAAGTTTATTTGGTCAGCGTTGATTTTTTGTGAAGAGCAGTTTTTATGTTACCGCAATTTTTCTATTTAAAGGATTTTTATTAATTTTATAGTAAATAATTGACTAAAATGCATTTTACCCTCTGTGTTTTGTTGAAAAGCTAAAAACCCCCCTGTGTTTTAATAACTCAGCAAAAAACTCCCATTCTGTTAGAAATTAACGGAAGGTGAGATACACGCGCCTGAAGTGCGTTTGGGCTTGATTTTTTTGCGGATTTTGATATTTTTATGGTTTTTAATTGACTAAAATACCCCTATATTGTATCTAAAATTACTATAGTCAAAATGACTTTTAAATTTATTTCTTTTTGCATTTTCTCTCCTCTAAAAATGCAAATATTAATAATTATAAAAATGATATAATATTAATAATTTAAATTATTATTTAATTAAAATATTTAAATAAATTTAACTTAAATTTAAAATAATTATTAAAACTAAAATTTAAAACTTTCCTTTAATTATATTTAAAAATATTTCAATGAATTACTTGTATAATTAATATGATGTTTTAGTTATTTTAAAATTCAAAATTTAAAAATTTATTCTTAATTAATTATATGTTTAAAATTGTTTTAATTAAGCAAAATATATATTTAAATTAATTTAAGTACAAAAATAATTTAAAATTATTCCTAATTAATTATATATTTAAATTAATTTATATAAATTAATTATTCTTAATTAATTAAAATATTTAATATATAATTAAATTAACTTAAAAAATTAAAAAAAAAATATTGGGGGCAGCGGCCTTCACAGCAGGGCGACGACGGGCGACGGCGTCATTTATCTGGGCGACGTCGTCGTCGCCCCCATCTGCGCCCCCCGCTCCGCCCCCCATCTGCGGGGTACGGGGTGGGTGTGGGCGTGGGCGTGGGGTGGGGGTGGGGTGGGGGAGAGAAGGCAGGCGGCGGGGTGGGGGTGGGCGTGGGGAGAGGAGGCGGCGGGGGTGGGGGGTGGGGGTGAGGGTGATTGGGGAGGGGGTAGGTAGCAGGGGGTGGGGGGGGGGGTTGAGTAGTTAGTTTTTTTTTTTTTTTTTTTTGTAATAATTTTTTTATAATTTTAAATTATTTATATATATATAAATTAAATAATTTGTTGAATCCAAACCTTTCATTTTTTTGAAATCTAACGGATGAAATTAATTCAATAGATCTAACGGTCATTATTTGATCAAAGAAGATCCAACGGTTACTAAAAGAAAAAATAATATATATTAAATGAGGGTATAACGGTCATTTTGTAAAAAATTAACACCATTAGTTATATTAACGGAAAGGGGTGATTGAGTTACATTTAAAAATCACAGGGGGGTTTCTAGCCTATTTTTAAAATGGAATGGGGTTTTTAGCGGACTTTTTAAAACACAGGGGGTTTTATGCATTTTAGCCTAAATAATTATATCTATATAATACTGACATCAACTATGATTTAACAGTAAAAGATCTTACTAGTATGATAACTGAGTCAACCATTTCCTTGAATCAACCATTTCATTTATCCAACATCTGAGTAATCATATTTCAATATTCAATATGCAAGTGTGGTGTTAGAATATTCAATAAGAACATCACAAGGAGAATTCTTGCTCGCATCAGGCTCGATCAGATCTGAACTAGTGCACTTGCCATGTAATTGGTATACTGTTTAAGGAAAGTGATCATTCATAAAACAAGTATGATACACTTGCTTTGTGATGGATTGATTCGGTCGAACCAGATCCGGACAAGAATTTTTTCATCATGTGTGCCCATGCAAGCAGGAACTAAAACTGTCACATCAGTAGAAAAATTGAATATTAAAAAAAATTAATTTTTGGTTGACCTTATCTCGAAATTTCAGCTGGCGTGTTTATTCCCTAAGATCTCCTGAGGACTAACTTGCAAAACAAAAGTTAGTATTTCGATACTTAAGTTAGTAATTGAATTTGACAAAAAAAGAAATAGGTAAAAGGGAGATATAAATATGCGATAAATAAGGTGGAGTGCTTGGATAAAAGATGAGGTTAAAGTGAGCTTGTGGAGTGTAGAAAGTAAGCTAGAAATTCGTATTCTTGCTATTTTTGAGGGGGAAGAGCGTGTCCAATATGAATAGCTTGAGTTACCTTTTAATTGCAACATGGCCAATTTATAGAGGGATTTAAAGTGAAATCCGTGTTGTGGAGAAATATGAGGGATGTGAGGAAGTTGTATAATATGAAGTAAAGGAAAGAGTTGAACTCTTTAACTTTAAAACAATTATTACCCCACTCTAGAGCTAACAGTAACGGCAAGTTGTCTCCCAAAATACAACGACTTACAATTTCAAAGTAGTCACAATACAAACTTTGAAAAACTGTGAATCAAATAATATTTTAGAACTCTTTTGATAAAAGATAAAATGCTTTTATTGTTAAGAATTCTATGAAAATGAATCGAACGAATGAAATGAAATGAAATGGGAGGGCCTATTTATAGAAGTTGGAAATGTATCATTGAATGGACATGTCCAATCAGAAAATATGTCTTCGAAAGGTTATAAGCTTTTATCTAAATAGACAAACCATATCACCTGAAGGGCATATCACTTCACTCGAATAGATGCATCGTTTCAATTAAAGGGTTTCACCCAACGGACACATTATTTTAATCAAATAACATATCTATTTGATTGATTAAACATGGTCTAATGATGATTGGGTGACATCAACCATCATCCACATGTCATGAACTTATTATGCATATTACATCGAAACTAATCACTTATTATGATTTGATCTGATTGAAATTAATTTATTCTTTAATTTATCGTTCACTATTTTTCATCATCCTCCACATAAATGAAAATTAATGCATTTAAACATCAAAATACTTAAGAGAGTTTTAAAAAAAAAGTCGTTGCATCAGGAAAGGTAGCTTGTGACTTTTTGAACCTTCCTTAGAATAATACTATCTGATTTGCTTGGCTAATCAGTGAGCATGATGAGTTGAACTGTATAGTCGTTGGTGTAAACAATTAAAGCATTTTGCAAGTGTAGTTTTAGTATGAGAGCTTCAAATGAAAAGTCATTACATTGGAAAGATAGCTTGTAGCTTTTAACCTTCCTAAGAGGAGTACCATTGAATTTTACTTGGCTAATCAGTGAACATGATGTCTTGAACTGTTCAGCCATTGGTTTAAACCAAGACAATAGCACCTCCAACAATACGTTCTCTTAATATCTTTGGTTCTCATAGTTGGGTCCATTTTGACCCTGGACATCATCTTGGATTCATAATGTCTTCCCACTTATATAGGTGATCTCCTATACTTTACTTAACTTAGTATAAGAATCATTAAAAGTTCATAGCTAACCCTCTACCCTTTTGCTAATAGCGCTAAACGTCATAGGAACAAGGAGTAAAATTCTAAGTGTTTTTCACAATCTTTATAACTTAGTTGTCCCATTAAATCAAGATCTGGGATTTTCAGTCAATAAGGTTGGGTTTTTCGCTATAAAAATTTAATTATCGTGTTTTAATCTTACCCTCCTCGACAAACAGTATATTTAATTTCTATACAAGGTCACTAATGAATCAACTAGATTCTTTTGACTTGAATTATGATTCCACTAAAGATTTGTTGTCTTATGGTATTATATCTTCACGTATATGCCTAGATTTGCTTTGTGCCTTTTCTGTAGTTGACTGAATATCACAATATATGACAATTGCAGGCACTTGCTTTGTCCAACAAGGATTGTTCTCCCAAAACTTATGAAGCCAATCAACTTATTCTCTAACTTTATTTAAAACTTATAAACACTGATTCCATATTAAATGAGTTGTACAAGTATATTTTGAGGATATCCAAAATACTGCATCACTTAAGACTGCACAACAACTTGACAAGTCTACAGACATTCTTTTCTTGGCCAGGAACGATAACCTTTTAGGTCATTCCATGTAGATCTCTTAATCTAAACTCGTCATTTAAGAATGTTATCTTAGCATCCATTTATTATTTTCTTTAAAACAAATTTTGCCGTCTTAGTTGGCTATGTACATTATTCAATATATCACACATGTCATTGAGGATGTGATTTCTGCAAAGAAAATTCCCACATCCTCATACATCTAAAACAACAATCTTTTGTGCATTAGTTTTCTCTTCAGAAATAACAGGGGCTCTCTTTACTTTAAGAACCTTACTAAGTTCAAAAGTAGTGAGGTAGAACGACATCTTCTGATGCCATCACTTAAAATCGTTATGAGAGGTATCATCACTCTCACCCCACTCCAGTACTACAAATGTTGGACTGCTGGATTAGGAGAGAATATTGTTGTTGAACGGGGCTTGTGTCTTAAGAATTTTCTATACCTTGAAAAAAATTTCCTTCTTGTTTTGGGCCACGGGTGATATTGTGCAAGGGTGATTAATTTATTGTGCTATGCTGCAGGAGGTTTATTTGCGTGTACCAGCCTTTTGCCCACACAAATTTGGTGGGATCTGCATATGTCAGTAAAAAAGAAGTGATAATTACACACACAATTGGATAGGGCAAACTTGGTGGTGTAGACGATGAAAGCTCCCGCTAATTGGTTCTGGACACCATGTAAGTGAAAAGAGGTAGAGCCTCAGTTTGGCATGATTTCTTTGTGATCATCAATTTGTGATTAGTGCATTCTTGTGAGTTTCTTGGCAGATTAAGTGGATTTTCTCTTCTTTCTTACCTTCGTCGTCTTCTCCATTTTATTTTTACTTATCAATCGTATTTTTTGCAGATTTCCTCCTATCTCGTAGAGTTTCAGGGCTTTGCTTGCTTTTCCTTTTCGCTCCTAAGGTTTCTTTTGTTTTAAATTTTTCTGAAATATGTTGTCATGTAGTATAAACAAGAAGGCTATAGAGGAAGTCATGGTTAATTTGGTAGGGTCATTCAAGGAGTAAAAGACTATTCTAGCCCTTTCTAACTCGGCCTCGTGCTATAACTGGAACAAGAATGTTGGTGGCGAGGAGGGAAATAGCCAGGATGAGCGCGAATCGATGAAGGTTGAAAGTCTTTCCAAGTATATAGGTTTAGGTTCGAGAGTGAAGAGTGTGTTCAATATAAGTAGCTTAAGTAACTCTTTTGACTACAATATGAACTCTATTTATAAATTAAATTAAGATCAAAATCCGACATTAATAAAAGGCTATAAATGTTTGCTAACTACCAAGAGTATCCACCGATTAAAGGGAGGTAGTATTTATACTATTCACCTATTAAAGGAAGGTATTGGATTTATACTATCTTGCCCATTGTCCCTTTGCGTTGCATTACATATGGCTAGGATGAAAACTAAATCGAACTATTCGATTGATAAAAATTTTACTAACGTGTGCCCCATGCTTTTTATAAAAGTATATAAATATTTTTATGTATACCACTGCCAAACTAATTTTTTTGTAAATCAAGAATTATGTAATTAATTTTTTGAGATAAACTAATAAAAAATACATCTAACTTCAAAATTAACTTAAAGTAAAAAATGGCTTGATCAGGTGAAATAAATATTGAAAATTTTTCAAAAAAAATTCTATAAATTTAATTTAAGGGTTCTTTATCAAAATAAAAAAAATAAGGAAGGCGACTTATCAATAAAAGCATACAAATAATATAAAGATTTTTCAAAAAATAAATTAAAATACAATGAGAAAATTTAATAAGATATATAGGCAACAAAAGATCATAGAATCTAGAAAATATATTTAATATAAGTTATTTCTCTATATATGATTGACAAACTGATATGCTTCTTATTATATATATAATATTCCTATAATATACATATACATATATATATATTATATATATAATATATGAATATAAAATAAATATATTTAACGACAGGATACAATAATGTCTGTGGGAAGTTTGCCATGAATAAAATTTTACATAAAGAGAAGAAGAAACGTTTTTACATAAAGACAAAACGCATAAAATTTTAATGATAGAATATATAGAATGAAAATATAAACAAAAAAGAAATATTTTTATATGGTATTAAACATAAATAAGGCAGTATGCATAATAAGGGGAGAGTGGTTAATTG
The DNA here is from genome assembly GCA_034509725.1 of Sesamum angolense. NCBI lineage: Eukaryota > Viridiplantae > Streptophyta > Magnoliopsida > Lamiales > Pedaliaceae > Sesamum > Sesamum angolense. Next base: position 848,171 of record JACGWL010000012.1, read on the forward strand.
AAAACTTAAATAATTTAAATCATAGAAAATCAATAGAACCTTTCAATCTGATTAAAGCATTTAAAATTAGGAGGATTCAATCTTTAGTAAAAAAACAAAAAATTCAATACATATAATAGATAGATTAGGTAAAAAAAAAAAAGTATTAAGTTTATATACAACAAAGATAATAAAATGGTAACAAACAAATAAACACATATAAAAGAACATATAATACGACTTACATATATATAAATTATTATTAATTATAAAATATTTATAAATTTAGTATGACTTAATAATTTAATAATATGATTGGCGAAAATTATGGAGAGAATATTTTAAGTTAATATATCTGTCTGATTTTAAATAAAAAAAATTATAATAATTCAGATTATATTTAGGAGAATAATTGTAATCAAAATATTTTAAAGGTATAAAATAATAAGGGTATTTTTATCATAAAAAAATTAGTGTATATCATGAGGGGCCATTTTGTTACGTTGTATAGTTTAGGGTGTAAATACACTTTATGCATAATTCAGGGATGCAAAGTGTATTTAACCCTGAAATTAATGAGAATAAAATCACAAACTTGATGTTTATACATAAAAAACGTACTCATTATATTTTACTATACCAATCAATTAATTTAATTATACAATAAATAGTAATATGTAATTTAAAAAATAAATATGAATAAATATATGGGTCAATGAAATATATTTGGATAGCAGCTCCAATAAGGAACTTGGTTGACTAATGCATAAATTGATACTTATACATAATAAATGTTACATAAATATGAATACTAATTATATGTTACTAAACTAATCAATTAGTTTGAATTATGCAATAAATAGTATTATATAATTCAAAAATAAATATGAAAATATACATTAGTCAATGAAATATTTTTGTATAGCAACATCAATGAAGGGAATTGTTGACTAATGCATAAATGTCCAACAATCAATGAGAATTTTTAAGTGCAATTAGAAAAAAATTAAAATTCTAAAAATTCACCGTTCGGTCCGAAAAAATCAATACAATATATAAACAATATAAAAAAATTAAATATGTTAATTATTATAAGAAAATATGTACAGATTAATTTAATTATATTTTAAATTCTAATTATGTGAAAGTAATTTTATTTCAATGAGTCAAATTCTTATTTTTTATTTATTCATGCATTGTTTACATACCTAAATAGTTTTATATGTATAATCTCAATTATAAGAAAATAAAAATAAATAAACAGTATCGGCTAACATTAAAAAATATATGGTTATCTATGGTGGATTTTCAATTAAAAATAATTTTAACATAAAATTTATTTAGAAATTAAAACAAAAATAATCATTAACACAAATAAATATATGGGGTTGGAGAATATATGTTATAATCAATTAAGAAAATTATTAATGTTGCCATTAATATTTACCTACCAATTAAATATTTTTATAATTAAAAAATTCTAAATTTTAAGAATCACTATTTGGTCAAAATTGAAATTTTTGGGTCAAAAGATCCCCTTCAAATATATATATACCATTAATGCCTACTCACCAAACAGAGTATTTTTATACATAAAAAAAAGTTAAAATTCTAAGAATTGAGATTTTGATCGAAAATATTGCTTAATTTTGGTCAAAATACACCATTCCAAATATATATATTAATAGATATGACCGCAGTAATTTATAGTAATTTATGGCATATAGAATAATTAATCCCCTTTTCTGTAGCGTTTATTTGCATTCGAACTGCAAAAGTAATAACATTCAAAATCAGAAAATTATATAATCGTGATCTTATTACATTAAGAACAGATTTAAATTTTTTTATTTTAATTTTATGTACTTTACAAAAATACAAAATGAAAATGGATAATATTGTAACTTTTACCAAGTTTTTTCCCCTATAAAATACGCATCGACTTCACTAGTCATATTGCAACTTATTAAATCTTCATAAACATTATAGCTTGAGAGATTCCTCAAAGAATGAAGATCTCATTCCGTGTTCATTCTCTATTCTTAGTTCTACTTTGCAGAGGTTATTTTTGTTTTTCTTTGTTTTCTTTCAGTCAGTTATAACTCATAAATTCGTATTTCTTTGATTGTATGTAATAATTTATACCTCTTAATGTTAGATTTAATTACAAACATATTTTTTATTTTTTTTTTATTTTATATGTACACCGCTTGACGGGCATCGATGTAATTTACCTCAAGTGGAGTATTTGTAAAATTTTGCCCTCGAAACAGGGGGTATATATATATATACAACCTCAGGCAGTGTATTTTACAAAAATGGGAATGTTTGTATAATTAATCCTAACATTAGTTTTTTAATTGCAATTTCAATGAGTTCAATGTAATAAAAGTTTTCTGAAATTGAATCATTTTTTATAAATTACACCATTACTCTCTGAGGTTAAAATTTAATTACAGAAAATTTTCCCCATACACTTTGCAAAAATTACAAACTTACCCTGTAAATTTGTAATTTAACGGGTGTCGATGTAATTTATTTATTTGTTTTTTGTTTTCCATGTCTTGTTTAATTTATTTATTTAACAGGTGTTGACGTAATTTATTTATATTTTGTTGCAGCTGAGAATCAAAGTAAGGCGAAAGTTTGCTCACAACAAATTTTGTTGTCAAGTGCAGAGTGTACTAAAGATCTGTGTGCTGAAGAATGCAAGAAAAAAGTAAAAGGAAGTGACATACAAGGTGACTGTATTGAGAGCGATGTTTGTAATTGTATTTATCGATGTAGTTAGAAGCCTCACGTATGTGAAGGCAAACTTTTATGTTGCTATATAGCCTTAATAAGTTTAAGATTGTACTTTGAAATATCGAATACTAAATTTCTCCGTATCGGGAAATTATATCATTTTATGTGTTCTTATAAAAGCATTTATGTTCTTAATTTGGAAATTGTTACAGACTAAATGAATCATTAAGTTTTCATATGATAGTAATTCTTGATGGCAATTAAGATAAAAATATATTAAGGGTGAATAACAACAATCTCTCATGATATTTGACATAATTATGAATATTTATTATTGTTTGAAAAATTATGAATACCCATTTGATATAAAATGGAGGTTAAAGTGAGTTTGTAAGTGCAGAAAGTAAGCTAGATTAGAGATCACAATGGGCGGTCGGGTGCGGGTCCACCCAGACCTGAGGCCATCCATTAAATTTATCACAGCCCCATAACCCGGCCTGCCCCGGTCTTGCCCGGACAATTATCATATTAATTTTATATTAAAATTTTGAGTTTTTTTAACTATTATTTGTATTATTATTTTTGTTAATAAGAATTCTATTATAACATAATGAATTGTATTAGTTATACTATCATTTTATGATTTTGAATGAATTATATTATACAAAGAATACAATAAACTAATTTCTTAATAGATAATATGAGTTTAGATTTAAGTATCTTAATATAATTTTCAATTTAAAATAAATTGCATAAGACAAAAAATATGTTCATCTAAATTAATAATTTTCTCATCAACTAGCACCTTCATCTAAATTATTAATTTTTTATGTAATCTATTTTATTACTTATAAATTTATGTCGAAATTTAGTGATTCATTTGAATTAATCTAAAGATAATGATGATAATAATAGTTTGGGGGAGATGTTTTAATAAATGCCATAACTTTGAATAACCTCTACTAATAGAGAGTGAGAATAATTAGTAATAATAAATACTTGGTGGTGGAGTGGTCAATGTTTTCACTTTTCATCTTTTTACCTAGGTTCAAAACCTATGGGATGTGACATTATGCACCTCTCCTACTAGGACCTGAGCCTGGAGCCCGGAGCCCGTGCCTTCTCGAGGTGTCTGCCCTAGCTCCAGCTCGAGCCTGGAACACTGGACCTCCTTGAGCTCCAGACGTGGAATCAAACACCTCAACTAGTCACGATTCACCACCACCATTTGACCCAACGACTTGGGTCACCTTGAATAATAGTATAGGGTTGGGTCATAAAATCATGGGCTTATTAAATTGTTCAATATTTGACTCAATAGTTGCCCAAATTAAATCAGGGCCCTAAATTTTTTTGCATTTTCTTACTCTCAAATGACTTACCCGTCCTAGTAACTCATTCGAGAGTGGGGTTGTATGATATATATGTTGGTAGTATCCATTCATTTTACAAGGTAAGAAATAATTCTTTTATATTCAAGCCACACAATAAACTTATACACCATACCGCATTATAAAATTCTCAATACCATTATAAATGCCTCATATTTATTTTTTAAACCAAGTCACTATTTCTTGATTTCACTACATCAAAACCTACTGTCTCTCTAAAAAATTCTCTTTTTTAGGATTAATTGCATCTGGTGAGTGTTGTGCCGAGGGTAAAATTTCATTTTCATCCCTTAACCCAGAACTCAGTTTCCTTGTTGTGTTGGGCCAGCGACTGATACTGTGCAAGACTAATTAACATATTATTTTATGCTACAGGAAGTTTATTTGAGTGTACCAGCCATTTCCACCCAGAAGGATTTGGTGGGATCTGCATATATGAGTAAAAGGGAAGCAATAATTGCACACGCGACTAGGTAGGGCAAACTTGGTAGTGCAGATGATGAAAGCATCCGCTAATTAGTTGTGGGCGCTATGTAAGAGAAGAGAGGTAGAGCCCCGGTTTGACATGTCTTCTTTGCAGCTTTCCCTTTCAAAATAGGGTGGCGAGTCTTCGTGATCAGTGCATTCTTGTGAGTTTCTTGGCAAATTAAGTAGACTTCCTCTGCTTCATTACCTTCGTCGCCTTCTTCACCATTTTCTTTTAACTTACTGATCATACTTTTTTCAGGTATCTTCTTATCTTGTTGAGTTTTAGAGGTTTGTTTTCTTTTTCTTTTCCCTCCTAGGTAAGTTTTCTGCTATTTCAAATCTTTATAAAATATGTCATCAACTAGTATAGACAAGAAGGCTATAAAGAAGTCATGGTTAATTTGGTAGAGTTATTTGAGGAAGAAAAGACCACTCTAGCCCTTTTTTACTCAGCCTCGGACATTGTGTGGATGAGAGTAATGGAGGAGAGGAGGAAAATAGCCAGGATGAGCTGGAATGGGTGAAGGTTTAGAAAAGGGTAGTTGCTAATGGGTGACGTCTTTTCAAGTGTATAGGTCTGGGTTCGAAGGCGAAGGGTGTGTTCAACATGAGTAGCTTGGGTAACCCTTTTTTATTGCAATATAACCTCTATTTATAGATAAAATTTAGAGCAAAATTCGAGGGTTAATTAGGGCAAGATACATATTAATAAAAACCTACAGATGTTAGCTAACTACCAAGAGTATTCAATCCTGGTTTGGACTTATCCAGAGTTATGATAATTTGGACAATCCTTGCTTAGTCAACTTGAGAAACAGGGGATGCAATTAGTAGCTGATTGATTCGGCTGGTCCCATTGATATAGGAAGAGTTAGTTGGAGATTTTTTAGGTAATGTAGTCTTTAACGTGTAGTATCCATATAACATATCGTCTTTGTTGTCCCATGAGTAAGCTTGCTGATAGAATCTTATATATTAGCTTGATTTTGATAAAATAATCTTATTATATTCTATTGTTGGGCTAGTAGGGCTTGGGCCTACTGGCTAATAGGTGGGAGTCCACTCCTTTGTTTTAGGCTTTCGAAAAATATGATTGAGGAAGGTATCAGAAATGATGACAATTCTCATCCCACATGTTTACTATTAGTTCAAGACTGTTTTTAGTCACCATCTCCAAATGAGCCAAGAGAGGAAGTATTTATACTATTCACATATTAAAGGAAGGCAATGCTTTATACTATCTTGCCTATTGTCCTTTTTGCATTGCATTACATATGTTTAGGTTGAAAATTAAATCAAATTGCTTTGAGGTGTACGACCAATAAAATTCTCACTAAAGCCCATAGCATTAGAAGAAGGAAGTTCAAGCCCCCTCCCCAAATATGCCTAGCAGCATGCATGAGGAAGACGTCCCAAGTTATTCACGGGTTTGGCCCAATTAGGAGGAACGGACTAAGCCCTGTTGCTAGCTATCCACGTAAGAGGTCTACCTGGACCGCCACATGAGACTACCCAGCCTACGTGGAGGACACGGGTCGAGGAGACCTCCGAAGCATAAAGACTCCTCATAAGTTAAGGAGTTCACGAGGACAAGGAGTCCCTTCAGTTTGAAAACACATCCTTCAACAAGACTTACTAAAGATAAGATCAGATTATGCCTTATCTTAACCACCTCTAACCACTCATCCCAAAACTTAGGGAAACATGCAGACTCCCATCGGGGGCACCCCCTTATATATATAGGTTTGGTCCAGGCGGGGGACATCTTTTACTTTTGGATTTTTTGGCTATCAATTGCTGTTTTGCACTCTATTTGCACTCTGAATACGATTTATCCTATGACTTTCACTATTCTATTTCGATTTCTCACTTCAATTCATTTCTCACGATTATTTTCTCTTAAAATCGATACTGACTTGAGCGTCAGAGTGCTAAGGTGTTGTTTTGCAGGTTTCGTTTCTCAAGTTCTTTTATTCATTGACCCATATCCAAATCCTAAGTCCAAACTCGTTGGACTCGTACTACTTTCGGACGCATCATCCTTAATTGAAATTGATTGATAAAAATTCATTTGAATTCGTTTTGTTAAACTTAACAAATCAAAATTGAACATCCTTTTTAAGCTTTCAAAATCGACTCTTGCTCGATTCAATTAGTACAAAATAATAAAATATATTTAAAAATATCAAATTATTCGAACTCAACTTATATTTAATCCAATTAAAATTCATTTAAGTTATATTACAATAATAATCCATCCAATTTCAAATGCAAGATCTCAAACTAATTCAAATAAATTTTAATAATATAATAACATATTTAACTCAATTCGAATTATTTATAGACTTATATAGCAGCTTCGTGGAGGGAAGTGGTGTAATTTTCTTATATAATCTATTTGAGCTACCTTGATCAATGCCCTTCATCAATGTTTGCTTTCCAATTTTAGGCTATTTGATATTGCTATATAACCTTAAATAAGTTTAAGATTGTATTTTGAAATAATTGAGTATTGAATTTCTCGGTGTCAAGAAATTATATCATTTTATGTGTTTTATTATAAAAGTATTAATGTTCTTAATTTGGAATTATTACAGACTAAAATGAAAGCATTAAGTTATCTTATGATAGTAATTCTTGATGGCAATTAAGTTAAAATTATGTTAAGGGTAATTACAATAATAACTCTTGAGGTTCAATATAATTATAAATATTTCTCCTTGTTTTAAAAATTACAAATACCCTTATTTTAGCGATCGTTTATCAGCTAGTACAATCCGTTGGTCTCGAATTGAACAATTCTTTTATAATTTTTTCATCAACCTCGTCGGATTGTTTTACAATTATTATTTTTAAAACAAATTACAGGAATGACAAAATTGACAATTCCAAACCTCCATTCAAGTATTATATAATTCATTAAATATTAAATAGGTATAATTTTTCAAATACAAAAAAAATATTCAAATTATATACAAATAACTAATGTTGTTAATTACATATGTGAATAAAATTACATTTGTACTAGGAATTAATACGTGTTACGCATCAATCAATTTTCTTTATGTTGTTGTATTTAAATACATTTATCTATATGTGTACTTATACTAATGTTTAACATAGGAAGTCATATTTATCGATGGGACTTAGCTCAGTTAGCAAAGTTGAAGTCCCATAATTCTAGTAGTCATGAGTTAGAACACTTCCAGGTGCTGAGCAAATGAGAACTAAAAATATAAAATTTATCTTTTTCTATAATTTTTTTGAGTATTGATAGTGCTGACCAATTTTAATTCGAGTTTTAAATAAAATCTTCTCGTTAATTGTTTGTTTCTGATTGTAACATCATATATATTGAAAAATCATAAAACATATGGGATATTGTGCATTTCTAGAAAACAAATTGGCTCTTGATGTTTTAGTTGATAGTAATCATTAGATCTTCTAGAGATAGTCTCCCTTTCTGATGTTTGAGTGTCATGCCAAAATTTTTCCAGGATTTGGAAATTTTGTCCACTATGGACATGATCAGAAACTTCTCAAGAAACTTCATCTCAGCATCAACCAGCATACTCAAGATTGATAATCTCATAAGTTTGTTCAGCTACAGACCTATCCTCAACCATCTGATACCGCATGAACTTAGAAACATAATACTTTTCGAGCCCTTGCTCTTCAGTATTATATTTCCTGTCCAACTCATCCACAGAGACCTAGTAGTATAAGAGTCAGAACAATAGATGTTGAAGAGCATATTTGACAGAGCTGACAAAATCGTTCCTCGGCCTATTTGATCCCTCTCTGTCTACTGTGTTATCTCAGCAATTTTAGGATCGGTATCAGTAGGTTCAGGTCTGGTCACCTGAATCACTATTACAAGTCCTTTCATCGTTAACCAAATTTTTATTCACTATTGCCATTGTTTGAAAAATCAGCCGAAAACTTATCCAGTAAACCGGTTAAGTCGACTTTTGGAGTGATCCGAATTGCAACAGAAATAGGCACGACTATTCTTAATATCTTAGGAAATTGAAAGCCGCATTAAAGAAAACAACGTTTACAAACTGTTTTAAATACGTTCCAACAAAAATCTGATTTTTCAAAACCTGTATATTTTCTTCAAAATTGTTGGAAAAAATCAATTTCGTATAAATGAAATGATTTTTTGAAATATAACAATCGGATTTAGAAATCAAAAGCAATTAAAGCCACGTTGGAACAAATAGTATAACAGTTAGAAACGCAATTTTACGACATGTAAATTAAATAGTAAACTTACAACGAGAATTGTATCGTAACAATTCCCAGTCCAATGGTAATTGTAAGAATTAACCGAATCGTACAATTCACTACTTGCCTTGAAGAAAATATACGTCCCGTATCAGTAGTGCACCGGGTACTATGTAATTTCTCCCAAGATAAGATGATTACACTTCTTTCAGTTTTAGCACTATACCGAAAAACACCTCGAACAAACACTTAGAAGTTCGTTATCGAAACTTATCTTCAAAATCTTGAAACTTTTGATAAAAGTGGCAGAGAGAGAGAAGAGAATTTGATAGAAAGTATGTTGCTGTTGTTGTGTTCTCAAATGGGTGCCACCACTAGATTTCTGAAAATTGAATTTGCAATTGATTGATTTTTTGAAAAAAAAAAACTTAATCAATTGTTTAATTAATTCCCCATTCATTTATTAGGGAATTATTCAAATTAGAAATCATATTTTTAGCAATCTAATTACATTAATTATAGTTTTTTGAGCATTTAGATTTCATAAAGAAAATATCAATCATGTCAGTGACTTCGTTTTAGTGTTTCTTTCACCTGTAAATTCGATCAACTTCGCCTGTTATATGCAACTTAAAATCTACTGAAAGATCATACAGAGAGTGAAAGCATGAAGAGCACACTTTGAATTGTCCTCCTTTTTTTATTTCTAATTTATGAAGGTGATTCTTCTTTATTTCTAATTTAGTTTTTTCTTTATGTGAATTTTGAAATTTGATGTTTTATTAATAATTTTGTAAGTTCTATATCATACAAATTTTCTAAAATAACTTTGTCCTAATACATGCGAAAAATTATATTTTTGGGCTCATACAACAGAGGGTGTTGCATTTTCTGTCACATAGTTTATGGGTTTAGCATTTATTTGGCCACAGTTTAAAAAATGGTAGCATTCAAATGCTACAATAATTTATCCTAGTGGACCAAATGGACCACAATTTTTAATCCTATAGAATAAAAGATGCTATAGTTTTTTATCCTATGAGACCAAATATGCTAGTTTTTTTTTTTTTTTTTTGAGATAAGATCGATGAAATTTTTATTAATTGAAATAAATCGATTACAAGTACAATGATTCCTATTGACAACTATGACTAAAAGTATAACACCTCCTATCATGTGGGACCAAAACTGTAATTTTTATAATGCATGCAAAGATAAGGAACGTAGTATGGAAATAAGACTTTTTGTTCCCTAACTTATTGCCTTGTCATTTTTAGTCCAATTAGTTACGTGTTTCTCACTTTTGATCCCATGTCACCTTTCTTTTAAATATTTTAATGAAAAATACCACGTGAGTTGCACGTGGCCATTAGGGCTTTTACACGTTTTGATCTCATTGATTACGAAATTATCACTTTTGGTTTCATTCAAGAAGTAGCACTATTGGTCCTATTCAGTTAACGGCCACATGGCCTAATTTTTCGTTAAATATCTAAAGAAAGGATGTATTGGGACTAAAAATGCTACCTTTTTAAAATTATAAGACCAAATGTGAGAATTCTATAATTAATGGGACCAAAAAAAAATTCTATACTCCAGGACAAAAATGCTACTTCCCCTCAAAATATAGAGTTAAATACAATTTACCCCCCATGTTAATGTGCAAAAAAATCTTTGTAAAAAAATAAAGAGCAATATACCCCCAGTAACACTAAAAATGATGCAATTTATGCCCTCCCCCTCCTCCGGAGGGAGGTAAATCTTTCTGTATTCTATATAGATTATATAATTATTAGGAGAATTCACAATAGAGAACAATTCATGACTCTGGTTTAATCAGATTTCTAATTATATTAACTTTCTCTTGGAATAATTAAGATTATATATTAATGAAAATTAAGCATCAATGAGATTCTACTTTGTCATTTTTTTTTTCATAATATACAGAAAATCTGTAATTTTTCACTTCAAATAATACAGATTTTATAAAGATTAAAAAATCTATAATATTATTGTAATCGATACTTAATTGAACTTCAACATCCCACATGAAAAAATCACGAAAGAATGTAATTTCACAACAAAATCAAGTACACTACTATCACAATAAAAAAAAATTGAGTATTCGCTACAGTATAAATGATCAGGGCTTAAAAATCGTGGCAAATCACTACTATTAATCATAATTAAACAAAACCAAAGTACAATTTTAAATTTTTACCACGTTAAATCTCAATTCGCCATGGTTTCTAGCCATATCCAAAGCATTTGCCATGGTTTTGGCCATAACTAATGTTTTAGCCACACTTGCAGAAACAACAACTAATGATCATCGCGAAGCCGTGGTTAATTCATATTTACCACATATTTTCTTTTTTTGGCTATAGTATTTGGCCATGGTAGGAAATTTTTTTTTTCTAGTGTATTGTATAAAAAAGAAAAATCATATCAAAAAAATAAAGAAAAAAAAATCATGTATTTCTATCGGCACCACCATCAAGCAAAAAATTTCAACACAAATATAAAATCGACAAAACATTACAAAGATTGAAAAATCCAGTTGAGAAAAAAAAAAAAAAACTCACAGACCCAAATGAAGAAATTGAATTTCAACAGCCTAAATGAAAAAATCACCAAAGAGTGTAATTTCACAACAAAATTAAATACACTACTATTGTATAAAAGAGAAAAAATCAAACCAAGAAAATAAAAAGAAAAGATATCATGTATTTCTATCGTTGCCACCATCAAGCACATTAGTTGTTCGTGAATTGAAGTTTAAAATTTTCTTATTCGATTTAGGGGTTTCACACACACAAGCCCAACTGAAAGCATACAAGGAGGACTTCATAAGATTATCAAATTGCATGATTGAATCTCTGACATTGTCTAATTAATACTATCAATAGAGGCCACATATTGTATTTTGAAAGAATGTTAAGTAGTAGTGCTCCCTGGCCAGCTTGTTCACGAACAAATTCAAAGATTAGAAATCAAGATAAATGGTGGACAAGGCCTAGCCAAAAGAATTAATATAGCAACTGAAGACTCCTATATAGCTGTATGAACCTGTTGCATCTGCTGCTAATACCAACTTACAGAGAAGAAAGGATCAGTTAAAGAAAAAGCAACGTCAGACATTAATGCATCAGCCTATATCATAAAATTGGAATCAAACTAAGAGTATAGCCCCAAACTCAATGAAAATAATCCAATAAGACTAACACTAAATAATTAGGACAAAATAAACCTTTGATTCAGTAATCTCTCCATAACTAGCTTTGCAACAGAAACTAGTGCAGCACTAATGTGTCTTCAACCCCGGGATAACTGTCTTAATATGTTGTACCAGAATCTACGCATGGAGAAAGCTTATATGATATTACTAGCATTATTATATAATATCCTTCAGGTAAAATTAACCATAAAAATTGCAAGAAGAAATAAAAACATATCAGCAGATTCTTTTTTAAAAAAAGCATCAATTTCCAACTTCACTTTTAAAGGAAATCATAACATTTCCAAGTTAAACTTAAGTATCAAAATTACGTTGGGGCATTAACGAGTATCCTACTGTAAGTTAAATACAAGCAGACATGCACTGAGTACATTAGCATAAGTATTCCCTTACAAGATGTATACAAGCAAGTGAACACAAATATTAACATTAACCACACACGTTTGAACGAAAGGGCAAATTAGAACAATATTTTAGAATGCACAAAGAAATTTTCTTTGATTTTTGCAAGCTATTAGTCTAAGACTATGGCCTTAAACCAATGAGAACAGTGATGATTGAGGAGCAATTAGCTATTTTTATGAGGGTAAATTGCATAACATCCCCTGTGTTTTAGGAAAATAGCGCAAAACCCCCTTTGTTATGTTTATAGGCAAAAAACCCCTGTGTTATTTAGAAGATAGCAAAATACCCCATCTCCATTAGAAATTAACGGAGAGTGCATTTCGCAGGCCTAAAATGAGAGTGGGCTTCTTTTTAACACCTTTTGACATTATTTTATATTTGCAAAGGTCCATTTTACCCCTTTATTTGATATATAAGAGAAAATCACTATTTTAATTTAACTATATTTTTAATAAATTATATATTATTGATTAAATTTATTTATTTTTTAATTTCGATATATTTAATACTAATTATTAACAAAATATTAAAATACCTATAATATATAATTTTTTATTAAATTTTAAATTACCAAATTGCAGTACAAAATTTAATACACTAAAAATTAACTTTTCAAGTTTAAATGTTTATATGAATATTGAGATAACCAAAAATAAGTTATTATTTAATTTAAATATATTTAATAAATTATATTATTTATAAACAATATTTCTTACAATTACCATATTTGAAAAATAATAATTTAGTAGTTCTATTATTATTTTTAAATTTTGAAACGTTAAATTATTTTTACTTATTTATCAAAAAGTAAAATTTTCAAATTCAAATTTATTTTATATGTATATATTTATAAACAAAATTTACATAAAATTTAAATTGAAAAAAAAGGAAAATTGATAGTCTTCTTCCCTAAGCTTCCACTGCCTTCCACTATTGTCATATTCCCCAAGCTTCCATAGCCTCCCCACCGCCTCGTCGCCCAGACGACCGTTGTCGCCTTACTTGCTGGGCGTCGACCCCTGGTTGGCAGCGCTATTTATATATATATATATATCTTTCTTTCACTGCTAACCCCAAGAAGTTTCTTAATGCTGATACTTTCTCTTTCGTCGAGCCCCAAGCTTGTGGTCCTCCTTTCTTTTGTTGATTTCGAATCTTTCCAATGGATTTGATTGGTATATGGAAAATAGGGATCTTTGGTGATTCAAGAGTCGACTTATGATTATTCATAATAATGAAAATTAACCGAACAAGCGTTCCACTTTCTACCATGATTGGCAATGCAGCTCAGTCTGCGGGGCTTTAAAGCTTACTCGAGAAAGCGAGAGGGGTTGATAGCAGAGATTCCACCACAACTGAAACTGAATCTGGATCAGGATCCATATCGGGGAAGAAGAAATGGCTAACTCAACCGAAGAGAAAGCAACCGGCGCATCCACCGAAGCCGGACGACTCAGCAATTGAAGTGGTTGATCTTGAACCAATTTCTTCATCAGTTGCCCCATTACCCGGTAAACTCTCCTGGATCAATAGCATTGGATCGGGAATGTGGCTTAGAGGTCGCACGCCTAGGATAAATTGGGAAGAGGGCCGGTTGATAAAAGCTTTTGATTTTCGTTTTAGAAACAATAAAGATTTCTTTTATCACTATAAGTAGGCTTGTAGTCGTAGTAGTCGGCATTCCTACGCGCCCGCAAGGACTAAGAGGTCCTAAACTCTTTCAAGCAGTGCTCTCTCGTAAAGCTGGAAAGCAAATAAGCAAAGGCAACAGAAAGTCGTCTCTTCTTAAGAATAGCAGCAGGTGTAGGTAATGAAATTTGCAATACCTTGCTTTTTACCTCTCGTACTCTTAATGGGAGGACTAGAACTAGGAGTAGGAGTTGAACGCTTAGACTCTGTAAGGCAACTAAAAGCCTAATAAAGAATAAAGAAGCTCAAAACTCATAGCTACTAACTCTAACATCTAGCTCATAGTTCATAGGAGAATAGATCAGTAGAGCCTTACTGCATTCCTTTCCCTCTAATCTATTCATCTCTAAGCCTTTATGTTATCAAGCCCTTCCCGTTAATTGTTATTTGAACAAGTAAAAGTTCTGTCTTGGTCTGAGTGGGGATAGCATTTCTCTTCTGCATGTCCACTCTGCCATCTCTTTCTGTCTGCTTCCAGAGGTGCAACAATGGTCATTATCCGGGTGAAGGGATGGACTGGGGTAGATAGGGATTGTTGTTGCTTTCGTAGCGCTTGCTTCTATCTATGTATAGTGCTCCCCATATCTGAAATCAATAACGTCGACGTGGATTCATGTCACTCCCTCTGGTGGAACTCGCATCTTTGGCCACACACGTCTAAATCCCAGAAACAAAGATTCTTTCTCAGGAACATTTTTTTTATATTTCACCTTCACCGCATTGATGACTTCCGTATTCACCGACGCCTCCTCGAACTACGTCCGACAAGCCGTTCCATATCCCAAAAGTCTTCAATCTTAGCATCTCGGGTGCCAACGAATGCCTTTGATTTTGCTTGATTCGAACCATCTACGTCGAGCCACTACTTACGGCCTATATATAATATATATATATACATAATTATGTATATATAATATAAATTATATATACAATATCAAAAAATATATAAAATTATATATTTAAAATAATTTAAAAATTCGGACCGTTTATTTTTATCTTGTGAAGATCAATTGCCATAATCACAAGTGCATAATGGTCCATTCTTTGAAAAAGTTAACGTCGTTAACCCTAATTAACGGAGGGGGAGAGTGCATTATTTTAAAAAAACACAGGAGTTTTTTTGTCTATAAAATTAACAGTGGGGGTTTTCAGCTAAAAATATAAATACAGGGAGTTTTCAAGCAATTTACCCTTTTTATGATGATAGTTGGTGTAGAGGAAGGAAATAGACAATTCCAAGAGATTTTTCAAAGATCGGGTTATGCAATTAGCAAGTCATTGCATAATGTCTTAAGAGCTTGTACGAAGATGTCAATCGATTGGGTTAGGCCTTTTGATAATCACACAACAACTCACTCATTCATAAAAGACAACCCAAGTTATATTTAACGGAAATGGGCGATTGAGGTACATTTAAAAAACACAAGGAGGTTTCTAGCCTATCTATAAAACAGAGGGAGGTTTTAGCGGGCTTTTTAAAACATAGGGGGATTTTATGCATTTTAGCCTAAATACTACGAAAGACAACTCATTCTGTCTTCTCTTCTAAACCCCTCAAACTTAATAAATAACTAATTGACAAAACACACCCAATTCAAATATAAAATGAATAATTATAGATCAAAAAAATCTTACTAGTTCATTAATGTCAAATAAATACAGAGTATTGAAATATAACAAGAAAATGAATGTTTATTTATTAATTTTAACCGTTACTGTTGAAATACAATTAGATAAATAACTCCCTATATCCACACTAGACATAATCACCAGTCAAAAATAAATTTTTTTAATAAATAACAATTTTAAAAATATACTCGTTACCCCAATTTTAATCTTCTAATTCAACAAAAAACACACAATTCAAATCATATAAAATGAATAATTTATAGATCAATAAAATCTAACTGGTTCATTAATGTCAAAAAATACAGAGTATTGACATATAACAAAAAAATGAATGTTTTTATTAATTTTAACCGTTACTGTTGAAATACAATTAGATAAATAACTTCCTATATCCACACTAGACATAATCACTAGTCAAAAATAATTTTTTTTAATAAATAACAATTTTAAAAAAATACCCGTTACCCCAATTTTAAATAGACTTCCTTCTCTTCTAATCCAACAAAAAACACACAATTCAAATCATATAAAATGAATAATTTATAGATCAATAAAATCTTACTGGTTCATTAATGTCAAATAAATACAGAGTATTGACATATAACAAGAAAATGAATGTTTATTTATTAATTCTAAACAGTTACTATTGAAATACAATTAGATAAATAAATTCCTATATCCATACTAGAAATACTAGTCAAAAATAAATTTTTTTAATAAATAATAATTTTAGAAAAACACTCGTTACCCCAATTTTAAATACTACGAAAGACAACTCATTCTCTATTCTGTTCTAATATTATGTTCTAATCCAACAAAACACACCCAATTCAAAATCATATAAAATGAATAATTTATAGATCAATAAAATGTTATTGGTTCATTAATGTCAAATAAATATTGAGTATTGACATATAAACAAGAAAATGAATGTTTATTTATTAATTCTAAACTTTAAATATAACAGTTACTATTGAAATACAATTAGATAAATAACTTCCTATATCCACATTAGAAATAATCACTAGTCAAAAATAAATTAACAATTTTAAAAGAAACACTCGTCACTCCAATTTTAAATGCTACAAAAGACAACTCATTCTGTCTTGTCTTCTCCAACAAAACACACCCAATTCAAAAATGAATATCTTATTGGTTCATTAATGTCAAATAAATATAGAGTATTGATATATAACAAAGAAATGAATGATTATTTATTAAATTTAAACATTAAATATAACAGTTACTATTGAAATACAATTAGATAAATAACTTCCTATAGAAATAATCACTAGTCAAAACTAATTTTTTTTTTATAAATAATAATTTTAAAAAACACTCGTTACCCAATTTTAATAGCTCAAACCATTTGAAACTGAATTGCGACTTTTTTCTTGTTATTGATAGAGTGCTCCGCCCCTGTCAAATAAAGTATAGGAGAGAACTAGAAGAGAGAAGGAAAAAGAGCAAAGAATTTACAAGTCTAATAGGAGAAGAATGGCTGACACGTTGACTGCCTTCGATACTAGAAAAATAACCCAAGCGGTCTAACCCCCGGGTTCAGTGATACATGTGAATATCGTTAGTCATTGTCAACATACTTCATATTTGAAGGAAACTTTTGATCAAATATGTTATGACGCTCAAATAAACTAGAAATATAACTAAATAAATAAATATGTTACTTGAAGTCTTGAACTATCTTATCTTTTGTTTTCCTTTATTTTCCTAAACTTAATAGTTCAAACAAAATTTATTGCGTCCCTTGTTACTGTCTGCGTATGAGAATAAGACCAGTAATCAAAATTGATAAACTTCTAATACAGATCATGTGTTTGGAGTGCAAAAAATATATGGTATGAATTATTAATATTCATTTACTTTTGCAAGTTGGAATTGAATCAAGACATTTGCATTTTTATATAGAATATTGGTAAAAAAATGGGAACAAAAAAGTGAAAAAGAATATTGAAGAATAAAATATAAAGTGATCATAAACATATATTTCTCATTACAATCTAATGAACAAGACATAATCCTAGAATTTTCAAACCCTTTTTACTTAACTAGTAGTCTTGCACACCATCTCCACGCATATCGTAAATTATCTGACTTTAAAAAAATAGTACAAATAAGAACAAAACATATATAAATCAACACATCACATTTTAAAATAAAACAAAGAAAGAAAGAAAAAACAAATTAATTTAATAACATTATCAATAACACAATAAAAAAATAGTATAGTGGTGACACAAACTGCCGTTTGTTAGTAAAAAAAAAAGTCTTTTAGATAATAATGAAGTTAGTGATCATTGTTAAGATATTGAACTTTGTAGCAGCAGGTATACAGCAGTAGCTGGAAACATAAGCTGAAGTGCAACTACTATACTGTAGGTTCTTTAGCAACAACATTGTTTACCTTAGCACTTTTTCAGCAAAGGATGTTTATTTGTTTTAGCTACAACGTTGATTTTCTTTTCTCTCTACTTTACACTCTTCTTCTTCAAGAAACAAGTTCATATCCATGGTGTCATTGCTCATATTCCCTCCTCTGCATGGTATCAGAGTCATCTTTTGATGGTCTCTGGTTCTTTCTCTCACTCATATACTCTTTTAACATAGCAAGATTATGCATCCATTGGAAGCCCCTCAAAACCAGAAAAAAAAAAAAAAAAGAAAAGAAGCCATTGGTTTACCAGGAGGCCCTAAAAGTTCAAGCTACAGACAATCCAAGAGCAAGTTTGGTGTCAAACTTGTTGGATGGAACCAACTTTCTATCATGGAGCAGATCAATCAAGATTGCATTGGGTGCCAAGATGAAACTGGGTTTCATCAATAGACAAGAGCAGATCGCCCGGCAATTTCTTGGCTATTGAATTCAATGTCAAAAGACATTGTGGAATCTTTCCTCTATATCAATACAGCAAGAGAACTTTGGTTGGAATTAGAGGCAAGATAGAGGGTGTGAATTGGGCCCATGATATATCAACTTCAAAGGGAAATTGCTTTGGTAACACAAGGTTCACTTACTATCTCGGCCTACTTCAGCAAACTCACAAACTTTGGGACGAATTAAGTTGCTTGGTTTCAATCCCATCGTGCAGTTGTGGAGCTTCGAAAGAGGTTACAGATCTAAGGGTTGTTGATAATCTTATGCAGTTCTTGATGGGGCTCAATGACCCTTCGATCATGTGCGCAACCAGATCTTAAAGATGGAACCCCTTCCTTCTATAGCCAAGGTTTATTCAATGGTACTACAAAGTTGAGCGCCCAAGGGAGGTCAGTTCAGTGTTCTCAAATACCCTGCAACATTTGAGAATGCAAGTTAAAGGTCCAGAAATAAGCAGAGATAGGATTAAGAATTGGTGGAAAAAGAAAGCTGCAACAAACAAGAAAGGGCAAATCTGCAACCACTATGGTAAAACAGGACACCTTAGAGAAAATTGTTTTGAAATAAGCTGCATAACTATATTTTACTCAAGAATACTTTATATGTTCCTGACTTAAAATTCAATCTGCATTCTGTTGGGAAACATTGTAATTCCACTAACATTAGATTTAAATTTTTCCCTTCATATTGTATTTGCAGGACCACAAGATTGAAAAATTTGTGGGCAGTAGCTAAACTCATAGGAAAGCTCTACATTTTGGATGATAACTCTTTCAAACCTCAGAATTTAGGACACATCCAAAAGTCTGAACTTGAGACGGGATTAGGTACTGTAGCTATAGATATAAACCTGTGGCATAAAAGATTATGCCACACCTCTAGTATTGCACTAAAGTATTTGAAATTCTTGAATAAAAATAAAGTACCTTTTGGATGTATAAAGTTTTCCCTCAAGCCAAGCAACATAGGCTTTCTTTTGCAAATAGTCAGTCTCAATCATCTTATATTTGTTATCTTATTCATATAGATATTTGGGGGCCTTACAATCAACAATCCATATCACATTGTAACTATGTGTTAACTCTTGTGGATTACTATAGAAGAAGTACTTGGACATTCCTTATGAAACACAAATCACAAACTTTAGCAATACTGACAGCATTTCATACAATAATTTCTACACAATTCAATAAGAAAATAAAAAACTATTAGAAGTGATAATGGTGCAGAATTCCTCAGTGAAGATTGTCAGCTATTCATGAGCAATGAAGGCATCTTGCATAAAAGAACATGTACATATACCCCAAAACAAAATGGAGTTGTGGAAAGAAAGCATAAACACTTACTTGAAGTTGCAAGGACCCTAATGTTTCAATCAAACATGCCTAGCATGTTTTGGTCTGAAGCTATCCTTACTGCCACACACACACACACACACACACACACATATATATATATATATATATATATATATATATATATATATAATATAAATAGATTGCCTACACAAGTATTAAAATGGATAACCCCTAATGAAATATTACATAAAAGACCAGCAGATTATTCAGGTCTAAGGATTTTTGGCACTTTATATTTTGTTGCAAATAACTTACTCTCTAAATGAAAATTTGATACACAAGCTGCAAAATTATTCAATGGTACTGTAAAGTTCAATATCTCAACAAAATTCAGTGAATGCATATCACATGTCCCACTACCTCATCAAGGGATGAATTTCACAAGGCATAATTAGCAGTACAAGTACAAGGGAATGGAGCCAATGTAGGAGGTTGGATCGAGTGGTGGTTAATGAAAAGTGGACGAGTACATGGTCGGATTCACGATTCTTATGCACCCATCAGCAGACCTCAAATCATACACCGATGGTCTTACTAAATATCGAGCAACAGATAATACGAGGGGGTATGTCCAGGTTTTCAAGTTTTTTAGCTAAAGAACCAAAGTTCCTGTAGATTGTTCAGAGAATTGCATACATAGTATACATAGGGTCCCCATGTATAGTATAATAGAACATGTTGAAGTGGGAGTTTAGGAGTCTTAGGAAAGACAAAGGTGATCTTTAAAAAACGTCTACAAAGTTGCAGGCTTTCTTGAAGCTGTGCAGCAACTTTTGCAGGCGTACATACCCTTACAATGAGCTCTTACAAGATCTTGAAAACAATTGCAAATTGGATACGCGAAGGTAGTGGAGCAAGAATAGAGCTCGTGTAGGCAAAAAGCTTAGATAATGTGCTTAAAAAAGGGGACTAGTGCACTATCTTAATGGCAAAACGAAATGATTACTAAAATACTCAATTATTATCAAAGATGTTTAGTGGTTAAAGGGATGACAAGAGATCAACATTGGATCACCTACAAGACTACTTGACAAGGATTTTAAATCAAGTAGAGTATGAGGAATGGTAACACAAATCACGCCCATGGAACTGAAGGTTGTCGTGTTTAGTATCGATGTTGAGAAGACGCCAAGGCATGATGGATTTACGGCTGGATTTTTCAAACATGCATGGTCGGTGATTGGAGAAGAGGTGACACATGTTGTAACACGGTTCTTCTGAACAGAAAAATTGCTGAAGCAAATAAATACAACCTTGATCACTCATATTCCGAAGGTCTTGTCTGGTGCAAGTCGGGGATTTCAAGTCTATTGCTTGTTGAAATGTCCTCTATAAAGTCATAGCGAAGGTATTGGTTGAAAGGATGAAGCACTAACTTGATAAGCTCATGAATGTTGGCCAGAATGCATTTGGCCTGGGCGCAAAATCAACTATAATATATTACTTGCTCAAGAGAATCAAGCAGCTGGCATTCTTGACCAGTTGATGAACAAGAAGGAAGGAACTCCTACTCCTCTTTTTGACATTTTATTTACAAAAGTGCATTTCTCCTGAAAGATGGATACACCAAAGAGGTATGTTTTGAAATTCACGGGGTACCCTGATTGGTACAAGAATCTAGTTGAACAAAGGAAAAGAAATGGTGCCAGTGCAAGCATAACTCTCAGTGTAACAAATAATGAAGATCATGCACAAAATGCAGTGGATGAGCTTGTTGTTTCTAAAAGGGATAATTACATTTACACCCCCTCACCTATTGTCATTTTACACAAACCACCCCTATCTTTTCAAAAATTACAGAAATCACCCCTAACAGCCTTTAAAATCCAAAATGCCCCTATTGACTTGGTCAAACTTTAATTTAATTTTTCAATGACAGAAATGCCCTTAGGGGTGTTTTGTAATTATCAAAAGGTGGAGGGGTTGTCAAAGTAATATTTAGAAAATTGAATAATACGGCAGCTTATTTTTATTGAACTTTATAATATAAATTTACACCTCTTAATAATTAAAATATTAAATTATTTAATTAATATATTAATAAAAATTAGTTACTAGCTCATGAATTCAAATAAAAAAATATAAAACTTGTATAAATTAATTTGAATTCTTAAAATTAAAAAATTATATTCTCTATTTTATTTATAATTAAATTTTTATTAAAATTAATAAATTATAGTAGAATTAAAAATAAACAAGTTATTTATTAAAAATATTTTAAATATTATAAATGAATATATACATATGAATATTTTCAATTATATACATATTTGTATATTTATATTATATAAATGTATATACATGTATTATAATTTATTAATTTTAAAAAATTTAGCTATAAATAAAAATAAAAAAATAAATATTTTAATATTAAGAATTTAAAATAATTTATAAAAATGTGATAATTTTTAATTTGAATTTATAAGCTAGTAACTAGTTTTTATTAATATATTAATTAAATAATTTAATATTTTAATTATTAAGAGGTATAAATTTATACATAGATTCAATAAAAAAAATAATAAAATAAAAAAATAAATTAAATTTTTATAAATATAAAAAAAAATATATGGGGTCATATTATTCATTCCCATAAATATTACTTTGACACCCCCTCTACCTTTTGATAATTACAAAACACCCCTAAGGGCATTTCTATCATTGAAAAATTAAAGTAAAGTTTGACCAAGTCAACAGGGGCATTTTGGGGTTTTAAAGGTTGTTAGGGGTTTCTGTAATTTTTGAAAAGGGTGGTTTGTGTAAAATGACAATAGGTGAGGGGTGTAAATGTAATTATCCCTTTCTAAAATGATAAAGGTACATGGGAGATACAGAATCAGCACTAAAGTTGAGGACTGCCGTGAATTCTCTAGTAAGGCTCTCCCTCTTGTTAATTCAATACAAGACATTACATCTAAATTTTTTGGGCAATAGATAGTCGAGCAACCACACGGTGTATAATAATGCTTCCATGTTTCACACTTTAAATTCTAATGTTACTGACAATTTTATTCGACTTGCAAATGGTTCTAAACATCCAATTAAGAAAACAAGAGATATTTCTTTAACTCCACAAATATTATTTAACAAAGTTTTATTTGTGCCTGATTTGAAATACAATTTACTATTAGTTAGTAAACTTTGTGCCTCTTCTTCTATAACCTTCAAGTTCCTTTCTTCTTTTTTTGTCTTGCAAGATTATAGGACTTAAAGTGTAATCGGTATAGAAAGACTAGTTGGAAGATTATATATTCTAGATAATCATTCTTTTAAGCAAGGAACCATAAGGTAATAGCTCAACACTGTAACCAATCATAGTTTGAATGTGACCACTGCTAATATAGATATTTGGCATAAAAGGCTAGGCCATGCCTCCACAAATTTACAGACACAAATCTTTGCCTATGAATAAAAGTGAGCTTGGATTATGTGAAATTTGTCCACAAGCAAAACAACAAACACTTGCATTTCCAATTAGTAAATCTAACTCTATTGTTGAATTTGAGTTAATGCATGTGGACTTATAGGGACCTTATAGTCAGCATTCTCTTTCTCATTGTACCTATATGTTAAGTCTTGTTGATGATTTTAGCAGATGCACTTGGACATATAATGAAATACAAATCACAAACTATCTCTATTCTTATTGATATCTATAAAATGGTTCAAGCTGAATTTGATAAAAGGATCAAGATATTTAGAACTGATAATGGTGCTAAATTTTTAGCTGAAAACTGGCAAAATTTCTTTAGAAAGGAAGGAATACTGCATCAAAGATCCTGTGTTTACACACCAAAACAAAATGGTGCAGTTGAAAGGAAACACAAGCATCTTTTACAAGTTGCTAGGGGTTTAATGTTTCTCTCCGAGTTCACTGTTATGTTTTGGACTGATGTCATCCTCACTGCTACTTTTGTAATAAATAGATTGCCAACTTCTATCCTAGGATAGAAATCACCCTATGAAGTCTTGCATGGAAAATCAGTTGATTATTCACACTTTAAGCTATTTGGATGTACGTGTTTTCCAACAAATACATTACCTCATAAGTCTAAATTTGATTTCTAGAGCCATGTTTTGGGGTATGCTCAAGGTCAAAAAGGTTAAAAAATTATCTGACATTTTCAGACACACCATCCTCATTTCCTGGGATGTCACGTTTCATGAAAATACATTTCCCTTTTCTAGAAAACAAACTAGTCCTTTGTCTAGCTCAACCTATCTGTACACAAGATAATGATGAAGAGTCTATAGAACCATTGGTCCCTGCAGAAATTCAAACAGAAGTAGAGCCTCTTTCTGAACCACAAACTCAAAAACCTAGCAATCTTAGAAGATCATCCAAAATTAACACAAAACCTGGATATCTTCAAGACTTTTTACTTGCATCTTCTACTAGTGCACATAGTTGTTTTCTTGCTTCTCTGAACCATTTTTAGGATCCAAGAAATTATGCACAAGCAAGTCAACAAGAAGAATGAAAAAGAGACATGAAAGCAGAGATAGAAACTCTTGAAAAGAATCACACTTAGGAAGTGGTACCCTTTCCTCAAAATAAAAAATCAATAGACTGCAAATGGGTCTTCAAGCTCAAGCTTAAGGCATATGGATCAATAGAAAGATATAAAGCCAGATTAGTAGCAAAGGGTTATAATCAAATAGAAGGAATTGATTGAGGATAGCTTCTCATTAGTTGCTAAGTATGTCACAGTTAGAATTTTTCTTGCGGTTGCAGCAGCAAAAAAATGGCCCATACACCAGCTGGATATAAATAATGCTTTTCTACATGGGCATTTGGAAGAAGAGATATACGTGAAACCTTCAGAAGGCTATGATGTACCACCAGGACAAGTCTGAAGATTCAAAAGATCTCTTTATGGACTCAAACAAGCATCACAACAATGGAATTAGTAATTTACAGACAAACTTAAGGCCTATGGCTTCATGCAATCCAACCACGACTACTGCCTCTTACTAAGGTAACCTTCTTGTTTATGTGCTATCTTGGTTTATGTAGATGTTCTTGTTGTAAGATTCTCTGAGGAAGAGATCAAGACTGTTAAATGTCATTTGGATAGGCTTTTTACTATTAAAGATCTAGGCACTGTGAAATATTTTTTGGGCCTATAAATTGCAAGACCAGACAAAGTCCTTATCCGTACTCAAACTAAGTACATCAAAGACATAGTTTCATATGCTAGATTGAGCAATGCTAAGGCTACTACTACTCCTCATCCAACTATAATTAAAATCTTTGCAAAAGCAGGTAATCAAATTTCATATCCAGAGTTCTATCAAAGTTTGATTGGTAGGCTACTTTATTTGAGCTTTAGCAGACAAGATATTCCCATGCATTGCAACAACTTAGTCAACCTTGTCAACTGCAGTGGGATGCAACAAAGCACTTTATTAAGTATCTTAAAGGAACACCATACTGAGCTCTTTCTTCTCTTTAGAAGGCAGTCTTTCTCTTATAGCCTACCGTGATGCAGATTGGGCGGCATGTGTAAACAGTAGGCGTTCCCTCACTATCTACTATATATTTCTTGGTTCCGCCCTTATTTCCTGGAAGAATAAGAAACAAAATACTTTTTCATGCTCCACCACAGAAGCAGAGTATAGGAGCATGGGCACTACTGCATGTGAATTAACTTGGATCTTCAATCTAGTTCAGGATCTGCAAGTACACATTCCCACACCTATTCCTTTTCTTTGTGACCACCAAGCAGCTTTGCATATAATTGCTAACTCAGTTTTCCATGAATATACCAAACATTTAGAGATCAATTGTCATCTTGTTCGAAATAAGTACAAAACTGGTTTCTTAGCTCCTTCTCATGTTTCCTCTAAAGCTCAACTCGCTGATGTGTTTACTAAACCTCTTACAGGTCCAACATTTCTTTCTCTTATTTTCAAGCTGGGATTGGTCAACTAATTCCCAAATTCCACTTGAGGAGGGGAACAAAATCAAGCAGCTGACATTCTTGATCAGTTGCGCTAAAGAAGAAAGAAGGAGCTCCTGCTCCTCTTTTTTATGTTTTATTTACAAAAGTGCATTTTTCCTTCTTACGTTTTTAATAGTATGACTAGCATTTCTTTTAACGTTTCTTTTGACTTGCTTGTTTCCCACTTAAAGAAGTGTGTATACGCTTTCAAGCTTAACATCTGTACCAGCACTTTTTCCTAGACTTGAGAAGAAGAATAGAGCTCCAAGTTGTTTCCCTCCTTTCAGTCAGTTGCAGCTTAGGTGCAATAGTAGTTTTCGGTTAAGTTCAAACCAGTTGTAACTTAGTTTTAGTTTATGTGTTAAAATAATTAGAATAAATTACAACGACCTCCCCTGAAGTTTGGCATAATTACGAATACTCCCTCGTTGTTTGAAAAATTACAAATATTTTTTTGATATTTGATGAAATTATGTGATACTTGGATGAAGGTATAAAATTGCCAACTTTTCCCTTACATTAATTTTTTAATTTTTTTAAATTAAAAACTTATAAAAAAATCAAACGGGATGGATGAAATTTTTTTTAAAAATTATGAAAACAATTATCTACTTAGTCCATAAAAAAATCAAAAAAATTTAAAAAATAAATAAAATTATAATTTCTAATCGACAAGGGCATTTTGATCAGTTCACCACAAAAAATGGATTGGAACCTAACGGATTGGCTAATTGTTAGACAACCATTAAAATCATGAGGGTATTGGTAATTTTTAAATAACGAGGAGGTATTCATAATTATATTAAACCTCAAGAAGATCGTTGTAATTTACCCAAACAGTTAATTAAGTAGTTGTATAAATACTCAACACTCCTCCCTGTATTTCTCTGTAACTTCAAGAATTTTACTTGGATTATATTTCAAACTTGTTTTATTTCTATGGCTTCCTTCAACATTTATGTTGCTTCCGCATTTCTGCAAGCAATAGCTCAATCTGGGTTACATGGATTCTGTACAACAGGTTGAGGAATAAGTCTCTATAGACCATATATATAACCAAATGCTGGAGTTGGAATAAACTTTTCAAAGGAGACAAATTTACTTAGGGACTTCAATATTAGGTAGGTCTGCAGGGGGAGTGAAGCTTGGCTCTAGCTTGAGCCTTGGCATCCAAAAGGGATTCTAATTAACAAATTTCCTAGAGGACCAAGAATCACAGAGCTCTTTGCAGATAGTAAATTAAGTGTGGTCATAGATGGGAGCAGTGGGGAAGTCAGAAATTTGGCTTAGCCGTATCAAATTTTAACTAATTAGGTGCTAAATAAAAACATTCAATACACAAAAAAAAAAAATTAAATTATTATAATAATCATAACAAATTAAATCAATACATTAAAATAAGTACAATTGATTCTTACAAATTATTATTCTAACGAGGATGGGTTGAAATTTATAAGCAAGAGTAATTTTGGTAAGAATATAACCTGGAATTGAGAAAATCACAAGAAAATAATATTTCTTCTTGACTAAGTGGAAATCATGTGGTTCTAATCAATAGAGAGAGACTCAAAAATGAGAATGTCGAAGAATTTATTGTCTAAAAATATTAATGTAACTTTAATTATTATTTTTATTAATAAACAAGATAAGTTTAGACTAATTAGGGATTAATAGACTAATATAGACCCAATCCGAAGCCAAGCCCTGTCGGTCGCTAGGGCTCGACCAGGCTTCACTCTACCTTGGATGGGGGGCCAATGGATTTGCCCGCGCCAGATATCTCTCAAGGCGCAACAAATTATTTTTGGCCTACCACAGTTAGATATAGTAGATAACATAGTATGAAAATAGTGGGAGAGGACTACTTGCATAACATGGCATATGGGGCTCTCTTAGCATAATAATTTACCATCTTTGGCAAGAACGAAATATGAGACGTTTCCGAGAAGAGCAAGGGGAACCTGAAGTCCTATCGTCACTCATCTTAGAGCAACTTTGACAGATGATAATTAGTAAAAATCTCCCACCTTCATTGCAAACAACTACTTTATATAGATTGTGAATGATCGCTCGGATGTAGATGGGATGCTTGATTTTTAACATCTGATTTTAAATTTAATAGAAATTAATTTTACCTGAAAAGATTATATTAATTTTATCTTGGAATGAGATTATATATTAATGAAAATTAAGTATAGCTCTATGAGATTCTGTTTAGTTACTTGTTTTCCTATAGAAAATCTGTAATTTTAGTCACTTCAAATAATAAAATTTTGCAAACATTAAAAAATCTATGATATTATTGCAACTCATACTTAATTTCTTACCAATATGTTTAATCAACTTTTTCCTATATATGTTATGTGCAATTTTACATATTTTCAAAAGTTGTAGAGGGACTCATCAAAATATGAAGAGCTCAATCAGGCTTGTTGTTCTTCTACTTTTAGTTCTGCCATGCCAAGGTGATTTTGTATATCCATTTCATCATATTATGTTGTGAATTTAACTATAATTTTTAGTCATGGAACCTCAATATTACTATTTAACAAACTAGTGTTTTTTTCTTCCCTTTCCGGCACCCCAACCCCACCCCGTGCATAATTGTATAGATAAAGGAACTTGAAAGTTAACGAGGTCTAATTTGGTTGGCGAAGTTGAGATCACATAATTATAAAATTATGGGGTTGAATCCTATCAATGTGTCAGCATTATTGTTGATAAACTTTAATAATAGTTATTTTGTTAAAAGAAAAGAAAAAGTACTTGAAGTAAAAATAAGAAATCTGATTCAATGTTTTCATCATTGATATAGATACTCCGAAATCCAAATTAAAAGCTTTTAATTTACAAATTTTTAAAGAAAAAGTATATGATAATATATTATGAAATTAAAGTTATTTTTTTAATTAAATTTAAGTAAGAGGAAGAAAATATATTTTTAATGAGAAATTAAGTAGCCAAATATTCATGGAATAAATTTACAAATAATTAAATGTTTGTCAGAAAGTCTTGTCACTCATAAGCTTTTAGAGAAAATTAAAAGTATTGTACTTTATATATATATCATTAGTGCAATTAGAAGAAAATTGAGATTGACACTTATAATATTTTATTAGTTATTACTAATATTGCAGAAATGTTTGCTTAACAAATATACATACTAAATTTTATTAATTTTGTGCAGGTGAGAATGAGAGCAAAACAAAATATTGCAACCAAGAAATTTTCATGGTAGCTGCAAATTGTGGTCCACAAACGTGTTCTGCAGCCTGCAAAAAGCTAAAATTAGGGGAACTTTTGTCTGCACTTTGTCAATTAAGTGATACATGTGAGTGTGTATATCGTTGTTAGTCATTGTCGACATACTTTCTATTGAGGAAAACTTTTGACAAAATATGTCATGACGCTCAAATATACTGGAAATGTAACCAAAATGAATAAATAAGTTGGAGAACTCATTCAAATATACTTGAAGTCTTGAACTATCCGATCTTTTGTATTCTTTTTTTTTTCCTAAAATTAATAGTTCAATCAAAATTTGTTACATCATGTGTTACTGTTTGCATACAAAAATAAAGCCCGGTAATCAAAATTGATAAACTTGTACGTTGGTCATATCATTCCACTTAGCCTACCGATTCTCGAGTATTTATCATACATTTTTTATTTAGTCCTTCCAACAAACAATCTCAATTTAAATATAGAAGTGCTAACCTCTATTTTGCAAGTTAGTCCTGAAAAATAATTACAATTCTCAATTGGTACTTGGTGTTGTTGGATTCCAATATGCATCACTTATTATAATTACACCGTTAAAAGAATCTCACCATCATAAAATGTTAATCCTGTCAAAATTCATTAGGGGGCTAAATAACTTTTTTGATCCCATAAAGAAGGGGCTTTTCCGTTTTATTCCCACGCTTTACGCGATTTTCAATTTGATCCCATTTTTAAACAAAAATTGCTCAAATTAGTCCCAGACGCCAATTTTCGTTAGTTTTTTAACGGTTTCTTGGCCAAACGTTAAGTTGTTACTGTTCAATTTTTTTGAGGCAAATATTGGCCCCAAAATGAGCTTTTTCTTCCTATAAAAATACTTGGTAGCTGCTATAGAAATTAATGAGCTAAAATGCAAATTTTTGAATTTTATAATTTAAAATTCAAATATTAAATTAATTAAATATAAATTTTAAACGATTTTATAATTGTTAAAACTAAAATTTAAAAATTATAATTATTAATGTAAAATTATTTTTAATTAACTAAAATATATATTTAACTATTATAATTATTTAAAACTATTTTTCAAATTTTATAATATCTATAATTATTTAATTATTATATTATAAAAATTATTTAAAACATGTATATTTTTTATTTTATTTTTTTAAAAATACCAAAACAATAAAAATATATTTTTTATACATATTTATATACATTATTTTTTATTTCAAAATTTCTTTAAAATATATTTATAAATATAAAATACCAAAAAAATAAAAATACTAAATCTTATAAAAAATAATTTTAATATACTAAATTTTATTTTTCAAATTTAGGTTAAATATTTTTAATGGGTGTATTTAAAAGAAAAATGAAATCTTAAATAATATACTAAATTTTATAAAAAAATTTTTATACTAATTATAAAAATTATTTTAATAATATACTAATTTAAATTATTATTTAGGATAAATATTTTATTAATTATATTATTTTATAAATGATATTTATATTTAAATTAGTATTCTATATATTTAAAAGAACAAGGAAATCCAATATACATATTAAATAAAATTATAATTAAATATCTAACAATTAAGTTAATTAAAAAATAAAACAAACAATAATTAATAATTAAGTTAAAATGCATTTTTCGCCCCCTTTTCGACGGAAACTTCTCTCTAAGTTTCTGGCGCCGTCTTGACGAGTTTCTGACCTCCAGTGGTATCATTTGAATCCTCTCTTAAAGAGGAACATTTCTATACCTTCAATTTGAGTTTTCGTCAACCGGAGAGACTGGGCTCAAATCACGACCGTCGAACCTGTTTGCCGTCAATTCGTTTTCGTTCGGACGAATCTCGATCTCAAAATACCACCATCAGACTCGTCTCTTCGAGATGATTCTAACGAGATCGATCTCACTCATTTTGGTAAAGCATTTGCGGAAATCCGATAATGTGAAAATTAAAGCCGCCGACAGGTTGGGTGGTAGGGGGTGGTGGGGTGGGGTGGGGTAGTTAGTTTTTTTTAATATATAATAATAATATATTTTTTTATTAAACCATACAAGCAACCGTTAGAAAATTAACGGAAATTAACGTTTGGGACTAACTTGGACAATTTTTGTTTAAAAATGGGATCAAATCAAAAATCGCGTAAAGCGTGGGACTAAAACGAAAAAGCCCCTTCTTTATGGGACCAAAAAAGTTATTAGCCTTCATTAGGGTATTGCCTAACTAATCGCCACAGTCTCATCAATATACTATAAATTAAGTTATCTCTACCTTAGAAGAAGCCCGGCAAGAGATGAAGCTCAAGGAGTAAGACAAATTCGCTAGCGCACAAAAGTAAAAAAGGTCTACCTTAGCCCTCGGAGGAGGTCTAATCTACCATGGAGATCTTGGAAGCTCAAATAGGATCAAGAAAACTCCAAGAAGACTTGTGAAGGCCCCGGGAAAAGAAAATATGCGAAAGCCTAGTAAGGCTATCCGCGTGGTGGCCAAGTTAGCACCTAGAGTAACTGAACTCCCACATAGAGAAAATGTCAATGAGATAGCCTGGAAGAAGGGCCACAAAAGATACGAGATGATTTATTAAGTTATTTGTCCAAAATCAATCGTCCTTTAAAAAAGTAAAAGACCTCTTAATAAAAGAATGCTACTGGCTCAAGGGATATGTCCCCCAACAACCAAGAAACCTACCTAAAGGAAAATGAGATTTTCTTGAGCAACTGGAGTCTATCTCCTAGCAGCCTTTTTCTCGAGTTCTAAGTGGATCGGACTCTACCACTTGGTAGGAGGCAAGGGCTATGAAAGGGAAAAATGAAACCCCCCCCAACCCCATGCCCCCAGGGCCGGGGCCCTTATAAAATAATATTTCTTTATATATATTTAATTTAATTTAATATATTCATATTTATATAAATAATACTTAATATATTAATACTATATATTAGTATATTAAATTATATATATATATATATATAATATATATAATTCATTTCATCTTCGTCTTCAAATTGTCGGACCGCCACCGCCACCGCCGCCACCAGCCCTTCCCCTCACGTCGCCCCCCCCCCCCCTTCCTCCTCCCCATCGTGACCTTCTTTCTCCTCCCCCATCCTTGTCCTCGCACTGTCGTTGTTGCAAGACCCACCTTCCTGGGCCAAATCCGCTCCCTCCCCCCACCGCGCCCAGACCTGCCCTCCCCCTCCTCCTCTCTCCTAGATCCGCGCTCTCCCCGCTTCACCTCCTCCTTTTGCCCACGTCTAGATCCGCCTTTTCCTTTGCCGCCGCCGTTGCCTCCTCTGTTGGATAGCTTGTCCATATAGTTTCCATGTCCCACATGGAATAATTAATTAAGTTTTTAATACTTAATAAAGAGTTATCCAATTAAAGATTTAAAAATGG
This sequence comes from Sesamum angolense, assembly GCA_034509725.1. Lineage (NCBI taxonomy): Eukaryota > Viridiplantae > Streptophyta > Magnoliopsida > Lamiales > Pedaliaceae > Sesamum > Sesamum angolense. The sequence continues at coordinate 880,776 of JACGWL010000012.1, forward strand.
AAAACAGAGGGAATTTGTATATATTATATAAATATATAAATTCACTTGGCACTTGGTCACGTGCACGTGTATCCACGAAATAAATATTTTATTTACTTTCAGAAAATTATGCTTTATAATTATTTTAATCTCTTATAAAAGTTGCAAATAATAATTACATTTTTACTGAAATAAGATGACTTTTCTGGAAATATACAACTTAAGGATGCAACTTTTCCAGAAACATCTAATCAGGAAAAGATGTCTTTATTAAAACATTGTAACTTTTGAATTGAAGAGATGTAAAAGAATGGTTGCATGTTTTCTGAAAAGGTATTTGAATATCTATAAATAGATGAAATCAAATGCCAGAAAAAACACTTCAGATATATCATTTCTTCAACTTAATACTCTGACTTTCGAGTTGTTCTTGAAAGAAGGCTTCCGAAATTGTTGTTCGGCAAGCCTTGGTTGGTTTTGTCGTATCCTAGAAGTGAATTTGCTTAACCCAGCAGCAACCAAATAGTGGGGGCAAATTTCACTTTAAGGACAGTGAAATCACGCTTCAAAACCTCTACAAATATTCATTTCTCTCAACATCCCCTCCCTCCTTTTTCCTGCAGGCATCTCACTCTCTCTCTCTCACTATATATATATATATATATATATATATATATATATATATAAGTTTTATTATAAAAATATAAATGTATACATATATTCAAATTTAATTATATATAATATATTATTTTTATTTACCTAAATTAAAATCATTATTTTAAAATAGATAAAATCTACACTATTGATTTATTAGTTAAATTGGAACCTTAAATTGATGAAACGGTTATTAAATAAGGACAAAAAAAGTTATTTTAAAATTTAAATAAAAAAATTAAAAAACGCGCATGTAATACACGAAACGCGTTGGGGAGGGGGTGTTCTCCTCTAATTCTACAGGGGGTAAATGATTATTTTATTTTTCTCAGGGGGTAAATTGCTCATTTCGCTTAACACATGGGATAAATTGCATTTAACCCAACTATAAAAAAGATCATCTCCCCAATAAAGAATAATTTTATTTTAATACTCACACACGTAGCAATGCTATTGTACAAATTCTACGGCACTGAATTAATTACTCTACATTACATTTTTTCTATCTAATTCTAATTTATATCATCGTATTTTAATTTGAGTATGAATATGTTAACTTGTCTTTTATAGATCCCCTTTTCAAAACTTGGGAAAAGTTCAAAGCCTTTAAATTGAACACACTCGAACAAGCAACTTTTTGCTCGTATTATTGCAAAAAGTAATCATTCTAACTCATAAAAGAAAAACAAATTATCGCATAAGTTCTTTTCCTAATAATAATATCTTAACGCCACGTCGCCGTTAGCAATCTTCGGTTTCATCGACACGAAGAAGAAAAACCTTTTCACCTCTCTTTCCTTCTCAACTTTGATTTCCTCACACACACAACGCCACACTCCATTCCTCTGAAATCTCTGCAGAATGACAGCTCTATCCAATTCTTTTGTGATTTCCCAACGCCCTTCGCTCCATTTCTCATCTGGTAAATCTCTGATCCAAAATTTGTTGTTTTTCTCATTGTTGATTGGTTCCAATATAATCTATTAAACGACGTATTTTCTGGAATCCAAATCTTCAATTTTCTGCTTGCCTGTGGCCTTTGTTTTTTTGTTAGATTTTTGTTTTTTTTTTATGATGGAAAAAGAGGCCTTTGATTAAATTGGGATTACCAGTGTTTGATGTGGTTGGATGATTAAGAGGCTTAAGAATGTTTTGTATTCAGACTAATTAAGTGATGCTCCCAGTTAGTTAGTTAGTTTGCTTTAGGTGTTTTGTGATTCCGATTTTGTTATTTCGCGGGCTTGGATGTTTTATCGATTGGCTTTTCTTTTCCCATTGTAATTTGTAAAATGGTTGTGGGACTAGAAACTCAATCATTGTAGCTAAATTTGATTCAGACTAATTTATGCCTTATGTATACATGATTTCTTCGTTGGAGATGGGCTAGAGCCACAGAGGAAGAGGTATGGGGAGGTTAATATTTGAACAAATGTAATACAGTATCTAATTCTAAGAATGATGTTTGAAATAAGCTGAAAACTGACTGTTGAATGAAGATAACTTAAGATGTTATTACATTGTGAAATCTTTGACTGGTGACCAAGAATTAACTAGAGCTAGTTAGTGGAGTTGGATAACATTTTGGCCTTAGTTTTTAAGATCTGTGGAGTGTACTGGGTTTGGATTATTCTTCTTGTGTGAGAAGCTCGTAAGTAAGAGTTTAATAAGAAGCTCATAGATAAGATGTTTTATAAGCAGCTCGTAGATAATAGCTGTGATCCATAGAGTAGCTGCAGGACATCTATTTGTTACTCTAGGATATTTTTGGCCCTGTGAGCCCAGTCATGTGTTTTGCTATGTGGTTGCTTGTTCTTTCTGTTATTGTTTTGTTGTCTGAAGGAATCAAAGGGAAAAGTTTTAGTTCTCATCCATCAAATAAATGTAAATGTTTGTGTTTGCCTATTGTGTGGATTGAATTGCACCTTTGAGGAGGGGAAAATTTCAGGGAATTGCTTCCAACATTGGAGATCTGTGTGTTTCTGATGTCCTAATGTTGGACCGCATAAAGGTCTTCACAGTTCTGGAGGTTCAGAAAGGTTGCTTTGCTCTCTTGCAGATATTTCAATTTCACGAACCAAGAACTCAAATTCATTATCATTTTGGACTATCTTGGAAATATGACACAACTACATGTTGCTAAAGGGTTTTAAAAATGCTTTGATTTGGACATAGATCAGGCAAATATCGCGTGCATTTTCAGGAGTATCTGGCAGTATCATAAAGTTGTGGAAAAAGTTATTCTATATTGAAGTGATCAAATCCTATGTGACAAGACATCTAATATGCTTCACATTGCACTACTCTTATCTTTCATGTTAATTTGTTACGATTGAATGAATCTGAAACTAGCATATTATTCTGAATATATTGAGCACTCATTTTGTTGCAAATTCCTTTCCCGCTAATGCCTCTCCAAGAAACTCCCATTCTTTGTCAAGTATGGCTTCTTGAGAAGGAAAAGAATTCTTTCACATTTGTATGTTGATGGTTGTAAAATCTTGTCACTTAAGTGATCCAACCATTTAACTAGTTTTGTCAAATAATTTACGTTGATGCTGCTCCAGCACCTTGTCATATATGAAATTTTATTTATAACAATTATGGTTCAATTTGTTCATTGTGTTATGTTCTTATGAGAAATCTGCAGACCGATGTGCAGGGCCCACGAACTTGGCCTTTGCTTTTAACTGCAAAAGGAAATCATCCACCCAGAGAAAGGCACTCATTGTTCAAGCAAGTTATAGGTATTGTCTTCACATTCAGTTGCGGTTGATATAAGTAGGTGCATGAAAAAAAAAATCCCCCTTTTTCATCATTGTGAGTTGAACTCTCTCTCCATTTTCTTTTCACAAGTTACTTTAGACTGCTTTTTTCATCAAAATAAATAAATGAGCTATAGTCATAGTTAGTGCGTGTATATTTTTACAGTAATTTCAATTTGTCCTATAGTTGAATTTTATATATATTATTCAATCTTTCAAATTATTTATGCAACATGGTTAAGCTCTCTTCTATATTATATTTAATTATTTATTTTTACCATAGAGTTTCAGTAATGCAGTGGACCCAAGAGCATGAATATTGTAAATTCAACTTCACATTTTATGATGTCCTCTTCAATGAATAACGAAGGGCTTCATTGAACTTGTTATAGATGAGTATGGAGTGGCACTGGGACTAAATGAAAATAAAGTTAGTTAATGAAGAAACATTGTGGCCTTTTGTCCTATCATTCTAATGCATGTCAAAAGAGAAATTTTGTAAATATATCTCGTGGCATTATGTATTTGATGCAGTGACAGTGGTAGACCAAGCAGTGCTAGTATCTTTGTTGGCGGCTTTATTCTAGGAGGACTGATAGTCGGGACACTTGGTTGCGTATATGCACCTCAGGTAGTATTAATTAACCGATACTAAGTAAATTTTTTGTTCTCTCTGTCCCATGTATGTTCATCTTGGTCTTTGTAATCCTGATTTATGTAGCATTCATACTTTGTTTCGTCAACTACTCATGTTTCTGTGCTGCTTTTGAATGTAGATGCTAATATATATAATGTATGCGACATTTGACTGGTTTGTTTTTCTCACAGATCAGCAAGGCTTTAGCTGATACCGACAAAAAGGATTTGATGAAAAAGCTACCCAAGTTTATCTACGATGAAGAAAAAGCCCTCGAGGTAAGCATCTTCCTTATTTTTGACACGAGACCCTCTATAATCTCTTTATTCTAGTTGAAGTTCTTAGTCAAATTTCAAGTGTCTTTTTGCTTAACAATGCTTGCAAAATTAGTTGATTCCTTGTTGCTTGTTACCAAATTATTATCTAATCTAGAATTCAGCTGAATTTGAGATCCTTGTAATTGATCAATATGGTCTGCAGAAGAACATCTACTTTTTGGATGAATGAAGTTTTCCCTTCTGCGGCATCACTAATGCGTAGTTATTAATTTCTTTCCCTTGTCTCAAGTATTTTCTTCTGCCTGATCATGTTAAAGTCTTTTAAACTTATATTTACACAAAAAAACTTAAAAAGATGCTAAAGCTGCCTCCTCCCCCCAAAAAAAAAGAAAAGAATTCAGATAAGGAAAAAGTAATATATGTTCTTCCTCACCTTCAACTGAATCAATGGGTAACCGCGTACAAATACATCGTTAATGTAAAATCAATTTTTTCGTATTCTCCCCCATTCTAACTCTTCTGTGTTCTGTGGCTATGAGCAGAAGCAGCGCAAGAAATTGGCTGAGAAGATTGACCAACTCAACGCTGCTATAGATAATGTGTCTAGTCAGTTGCGATCAGAAGACCCCCCAAGCGAAGGAGCAGTTAGCGCAGATGACATTGAGGCTGTTGTCTAAACTGTGTTTGTCATTTACAACTGGACCTCTTATGTACTTGTTGCGTAATTCCAATGAAACTATCCTCTGAGAATGCCATTTTTTGTGAGACCTTATTTGTCTATGATATAAGAGTTTAACTTCTTTTCACTAGTTTCTTCTCATCGGTTAATTGTCCGTCAACGCTGAAGTTCGTAGATTGAAGACGAATAAGTAGTAAGTTGGTAAACTTGATGTTTTTGCATATAAGTGGCTCTTCCATCACTCTGCCCATTGCACAAACATAGGAATATGCTCTTTCATCGAATAGGTACATTTTGTCTTTAGAGTCGAGTGTGTAATAAGAATCTGTGTCGTTGTCACAAGCATACTTCTCTGTTGCTTTCTGTCTTCCTGTACATGCTACTCATTCTTGTTTCCTGGCTCAAGATTTCTTGCTAGTTTGTAGTAGTTATGAACCCTTGCATAAATTCTTATGGTCGGTTGTAATTTCCAGGCTAGCCCAACACCATCTCAAAGAGGTAAAAGTTAAAACTCTGTGAATCAAATTGTTTTTTATGATTTATCCTTTAAGTCGTAGTTTTATATTTATAAATAAAACTACACCGAGTTATTAGTTTGGTTTTGATTTAGAACTAAAAAAAATCATTAAAAATCGAACCCCACCGTAAAATATATGATTAATTATTTTTTAAATTATATAAAAAATAATTTTAATCATTTGGAAGAATTTCATATTTATATAATAAATTTCATATATTATCAAAGGTTTATCTTGAAAATTTTACTTTTTTAAAATTTATATTTGGGTTCTATGCAAAAGATATGTTAAAAAAATATAAAAAGAGTAAAATTAATAATTCCATGCCTACATTCCAAAATTATATAATTTTCAGCAACTATTAAGAAATATTGATGAATTTTAATAATTATGTTGAAATTCATAATGGGTGGCAGCTGTAATTTTTTTATTTTTTTTATTTTTGGGACGTATTTAAGTACTGAGGACGTCCCTTCACATGCATATATCCATACACAAACAGAAACAACGTTTAAATTCTAGGGATAATAACATTGACACCCCTCACCTATTGTCATTTTACACAAACTACTCCTGCCTTTTCAAAAATTACAGAAACCACCCCTAATAGCTTTTAAAACCCCAAATGCCTTTGTTGACTTGGTCAAACTTTAATTTAATTTTTCAATAACAGAAATGCCCTTAGGGGTATTTGTAATTATCAAAAGGTAGAGGGGGTGTCAAAGTAATATTTATGGAGATGAATAATAGACCCATATATTTTTATTATTATTTATATTAATTTTAATTTATTTTTTAATTATTTTATTAACTTTTTTTATTAAATCTATATATAAATTTATACCTCTTAATAATTAAAATATTAAATTATTTAATTAATATATTAATAAAAACTAGTTACTAGCTTATAAATTCAAATTAAAATTATCACAAGATTTATTTTTTATTTTTATTTATAGCTAAATTTTATTAAAATTAATAAATTATACATATATGTGTATATATTTATATAATATAAATATATAAATGTATATAATTGATCATATTTACATGTATATATTACATTTATAATAATTTAAAACATTTTAATAAATAAGTTATTTATTTTATTAATTATACTATAATTTATATAAACTGCATAATTATTAAATTATAATTTATTAATTTTAATAAATTTATTATAAATAAAAATAGAGAACAAATAGTTTTAATTTTAAGAATTCAAATTAATTTATACAGTGTGATATATTTTTAATTTGAATTTATAAGCTTGTAACTAATTTTTATTAATATATTAATTAAATAATTTAATATTTCAATTATTAAGAGGTGTAAATTTTTATATATTCAACAAAAAAGTTAATAAAATAATTTAAATTTAAATTAAAAATTAGTATAAATAATAATAAAAAATATATGGGGTCATATTATTCAGTTTTCTAAATATTACTTTAACACCCCTCTATCTTTTGGTAATTACAAAACACCCTAAGGGCATTTTTTTCATTAAAATTTTAAATTTAAGTTTGACCAAGTCAATAGGGGTATTTTGAGGTTTTAAAGGCTGTCAGGGGTGGTTTATGTAATTTTTTAAAAGATAGGAGTGGTTTGTAAAAAATGACAATAGGTGAAGGGGTGTAAATGTAATTATCCCTAAATTCTATTACCAAAAGACGTGACTCCTCCTCCATCATCTAATTACGCCTCTCCCAACACTATATATACATACACATACACATACATACATATCAAATCACACCAACACAATTCTACATACACATACACATACATACGATATGGCAAGAAAAGGGTGCTTATAGCGGCGGCGCTTCTGGCGGCGCTGCTGGTGGTGGCGGCGGCGGAGAGAAACGGGAAGGGGCATTGCATGACGGAGTGCTACGTGGAGTGCATGCAGATCAAGATTTTCACGGAGGGGGAGTGCAAGAGAGAGTGCATTGTTTCTTGTGCAAGGCATTTTCTACGCACGACGTCGTATGAGGATGATCATGATGCCAACAAGTTCTTCCCTCCATGGCTCTGAATTCTTTTCATTTCTTCTTCTTCTTCTTCTTTTTTTTTTTTTTTTTTTTTGTTGTTGTTGTTGTTGCTGCTGCTGTACTGAATTATAAGTAATTTTCAATTTTATTTTCCAATTTCTTTTATACTTGTAAGTGGTATTAATTAATGAATTTTAATTAGTTATGGAATTTTATTTTATGAAGAAATTAATTATAAGATCATATATATATGCCATAAATTAATTAATGAAATTGAAAAGTCTGATCCCTAATTTAAGATCTATTTATTATAAATTAATGTTATTAATTAGTAAATTAATCCAATATCATATATATTGACAGGTTGGAATTTTCTGTAAATTTTAATTAATTAAGAGGAGCCAAAAAAAAAATTCCCTTTTTGGAAGTAATTCCAAATAAAAGGGGTGTAGATTAAGGAAATTATAAAACTCAAAGTTTTCTATTTAAAAAAAATTATCAAATTAATTATATGAAAGTCAACCAATAAAATTTGAAGACATTTTTTTGGGATGCTGGTTTTATATATAACTCCAGAAAATGGTTTTTGATAAATTATTATGAATCAATGAAGCATCTGATAATTAATTATTGCAATTCCATTATTTTAAATCCCGATATTAAATTTAATTACAAAAATATCTTATATCCCATCCTTTAATATATATAATTTTTAAATCAACCATCCTCAGAAATAAAAATTCACACAAACACCCCTTGGAAAAAATAACATCGACACCCCCTCAATAGATGTTTTGGAAAGGGTAGGATATTTAGTCCTAAATGTGAATGTAATTTACGCTAATTTTAATGAAAATTAGAAAAAAAATGGTCAAACACGAAATAATGGTTTTGACCGCTGATGATTTATCCAACTATTATTAAAAAAAAATAGAATATCGATCCAACCCATAATATATATTCTAACGAGCTAGACCATAGACCACATTTATGATTTTCGTATTTATGGTAAGTTTGAAAAAAAGATCAATAAAACTCGTTTCGATTCAAATGGATATAATATGAATAAAGGTATTTCTACTTATTTCATGCAACACAGTGATTGTGCCATACTCTTGGATGGTCCCTGCAAATAAGGTAAATTGCAATCGATCTACCTGTATTGTGAAAAATTGGCAAACAGTCTTTTATGAACAATAATATAGCAATTTACCCCTTTTCAAAATATAACAATTTACCTCTCTATATTTTTACAATTGAAGCAATTTACCTCCTTAAGCAGAGAGATAAATTATTTTATTTTTTAAAATACAATGAGATAAATTGCTGTTTATATTTTGTACGAAGTAATTTGCTTTTTGTTAATATCATGGGTGTAAATTGCTATTCTCCCCTACAAATATGATAAGGCCCTTTCTCTCCTGTGCGCTCCTCTACATTTTGCTCCGGTGACACCGAAAATCGCGTTGGGGTTGGATGAAGGTGTTTCGCAACTGAAAGGTTGTGCCCGTAGGATGTAAGCACACCCGTACCCATAAAGCTGTGTTTGGCACGACAAATGACTTGGTCCAATCTAATATTTGACATCACAAACTCATAACGATTACCTTTTAAGCAAAGTATTTTTATTTTGCAAAATTGACTTTTGTAAAGTGATGATGGTAGTATTATTTAAATAAAATAATAAAATTCATATTGGCCGGAATCTATTATGCAAAAATACTTCGTAAAAGTCTTACGAGTTTGTCCTAAAAATACTTATCGCTAAGAAAATAAAGAAAGCTTTAGAGCTTATAACCCACTCAAGATCAATGTACAAGATTTGCCTACATCATCAGCCCCTCCCAAATGATTTGCACATATCGTCATATCCTCGTTCTCAAGCTCCTCATCTACAACTACTGTGAAAGGTTTGCCAACATCATCAGCCCCTCCCAAACGAAAGGGCACATAGCCTCATTTCTACAGACGACAGTCAAATACTGTGACTTCCAACTTAATTAGTGTCCTATTTTTTATTTTATTATTTTGTAAATTCGACTCCAAATTCATTAATACAAATCACTAATTTGAGCTTAATTCTTATAAATCACAAACTTAGACGTTGTTTTAACGAATAAATTTTTTAAAAGAAAAATTAGGTACTTTATAAACTCTTCTTTAAAACACAAAAAATTATGAATTAATTGTAAATTTTGTCATTAGTAATATTTTAAAAGGCCCGTCATTTCATTTTATCTAAATATTTCAAAAAATTATTTCTTGATTAATATTTAATATCTTATTAACTCTAAAAACATCATATAAGATATATAAATTTATAATTTTTTCTTGAAAGTATATATATTTAGCCAAACACTGTCTTAGCACAAATATAATCAATCTCCCAGAAATCATCTTAATTCCTCTAAATCCATTGAACAACTGTCATATTAAATTCAAAAACACACACACGTACCCAACAATTCACCAAAATCCACACGCTTATATTTTCTCTGTGGTGCCAAACACGCCCTAATGCAAAACACTGTGCCTTCCGAGGCGACGCCTCTGCATTTTACGAGAAATCCTAAATAAAATTCTGTGAAATACGGAGATTTAGCTCATTTGTCTTCCATCCTCCTTGTGAATCGAAAACCCAACAAATAAAAAAGGAAACAGAAAACTTATAATTACAGTACTGTTATTCCCTTGTTTCGAAAATTCATGATTATTTATTAGCATCAATTATTAGGATCTCCAAGAAATGAGAGGATTATTGATCCCTCTGCTGTTCTTTCTCATCCTGATTTTAGCTGTAGTGTTTGGGGCTCCGTCGAGCTCCAATAGCTCCGACCCGGATCCGGGTCCCGAGAATCCGCCATTGTCATTGACACGGTAAGTAATATCAGCCTTAATTAGGGTTTATGTAGTTTTAATTGTGAACTGGTTGGGTTTCTGGGGTTTTGAAAAGGTTTGGGGTCGATTGTTTGTGTGGTTTCGGTAAATTGGTTTGCTTTTGTTAATATTTTTGTGAAAGATTTCATTTTGAGGGAAGAATCATGAAAATGGAAAAAAATGCTACGTTCTTTTTGCTGGATCGGCTGTTGGCTGGAAAGCTATCTCTTCATAGTTTAGAACCAGAATTAATACAAATTATCGTTTAAATTTTTGAATCGTTGTCATTTGGTAGGTCTCTAAGTGATTTTATGCTGATAAGTTAAGAAATGAATCATGCTTGGTCATTTGAAGAGCTTAGTTTCTTGAGATGGGTTCACGGTTATGTTTATATTTATAGGAAAATTTTGATTTTTAGTTAAAGAATCATGAAAATTAAGAAAAAGTTGTCTTCTTATTGCTGGATCAGTTCTCGGGCCTTGACATGGGGTGTGTTGGTGATTCTATGCTGTTCTATGTTAAAAAATGAGTCCTGCTTGAACATTGGGGAAAAAAGATCGCTATCTTGCGCTGCAAACTGAGAATGTGTAGAAATATTGATGTCCCTTGGCAATTGGGATTTCTTGATTTAGTTATACTAAACTTAGACCGCGCAGCGGGAAACCAATTTAATCATTGATGATGAAACTGTTAAGTTCTTGACTAGGAAACAGAACTTTAGTAGTTTGTTGAGATGCAAAAAAAAATAGAATTTCGTAACAGTATGTGGAGATTTCCACGAGTTACGAGTGTTCTGAACTTTTATGTTTCACTATCTTTCCTGATGTGGGGCCAGAGTAAGGGGGTTATGAGGGGTATGGGGCGAGGAGGGTTGTCTTCTGAAGTGCTGGTAGATAAATTCTTTACTTCATTTAGTGGCAATTCTTTTTGCTGTTGTGGAAAAATTAGTTCATTCAGTTCCTAGATGTATTATAATCATGTATTCTCTTCATTTATGCATACTTAATGTTCATTTTCATTGATTGCTATTTTATTGGTGGCTTAAACTCAGTAAACATGATACAGCAATAGTTGCTGCTCCAGATGGAACAGTGTATTTGGTGGAGATTGGCTCAGGAAAAGTCCTCTGGTCTTTTTCGTCCGGACCATCAATTTATTCCTCATATCAACAAGTACCTAATCATGAAGGTGAAAAGCTCAATGCCTCTACTGATGGCGATAACTTTTATATAGATTGTGGAGAAGACTGGGAACTCTACATGCACGGAACTGGCCTAACAAAAGTGGTATGATCTGAGATCAGAGTTTGTACTGTTACATGCAGATACCCTCTGGTATATGCTTCTCTGAAGTGACTTTAATACGCTGTCAAATTACCCTTTGAACTTGTTAAGTTCAACTTATCTTCCTTTTACAGCTTTCCCTTGTAATATGTTCTTTTTGCGACAAGCATGTGAATATGTTATTCTGGACTGTATACTTCAATTTTAGTGCCGCACACATGCCCTGAATAAAAGTCTTCCCACTTCTGTCTATTTCACACTGATTTCCGAAATTCATGTTTCCATTGCAGAAGCTCCCGCTAACTGCTGAAGAATTTGTAAAGCGCACTCCGTTCGTATCAGCTGGTGGTGGGGTTATGTTAGGATCAAAGAAAACTGCTGTATTCCTTGTTGATGCTAAAACTGGAAAGGTTGTCCGAACTATTAGATCTGATAACCTTCAGTCAGTTGGAGAGCATGGTGATGAAGAAAATTCTAGTTTAACTAGGACTGACATTGAAGAATGGCTACCTCCTACTCCTATGGATACAGAGGCTGTCGAGAAGCCACTCTACGTTACAAGAACTGACTACGCTTTGAAGTATACCAGCGTGAAGACAGGAAAAGTTTTATGGTATCTAATGTTTGCTGATATTGAAGCTTCCTTTCAGTGTGATGGAATTGAAAATTTTTTGGGTGTATTTCCACTCAATAACAAGTTTCGACCAGGACGAGATTTTGATACAAAGTTGCCAATGCATTGTCAGAAAAGACCTGTTGTCTACCGCATCCGTGATCGTAGTTCTTTGGAACCTCTTCTTATAGCTAATGGGCTGCAAGATGCTCTTCTAGGAAGCCAATTTCTCTCTTTGCCTGCTTCTGATCAACATGCTCTAGAGCCCCTGGACAACTTATTATCTCCTCTCAAAAGCGATGGGAAAGAAATAATACTCGCTCTTCCCACATCTGACCATGAGGAATCTACTATTAGGAGTCTTCCTGGCAATGCTGCTCCTCAGATCAGTAGCCATGTGGAATCTGATAGTCTAGTAAAACCTCATTTCTGGCTTTCTGTGCTTTGTTCTGCCTTGGTCCCAATAACCATGGCTTTTATTTTCTGTGTTAGAGGTGCAGTTGCTAGGCGACAGGTTAAGTTATACAAGCACTCTGAAGACACCAAATTGCAGAATATAACACCGAAAAGGAGGAAAGGTCGAAAATCAGTAGTAAATAAACACAGTATTGTTGCTCGGAAAAGTCATGAGGATAATTCTCAAAATGATGCGGTTAGAGTCTCAGAGGGAATTAGAGATGCTGAGACAACTTTCAGATTGTTGCCACTGAACCCTTCTGATGGAAATATCGATTGTACAGAAGGGCGAAAGATTGGCAAGCTGATAGTCACTAACAAAGAAATCGCAAAGGGAAGTAACGGAACAATTGTACTTGAAGGAAATTATGATGGCCGTTCGGTGGCTGTCAAACGTCTAGTCCGGACCCATCATAACGTGGCTGTGAAAGAGATCCAAAATCTTATTGCATCTGATCAGCATCCAAACATTGTCCGATGGTATGGAGTGGAATATGATCAGGATTTTGTCTATCTCTGTCTGGAGCGCTGTGCTTGTAGCTTACATGAGTTGATCTCATTCTGCACTTCTCAGAATCTAATACATTCCAGGGGCCATGATCATGAATCTCCCACTCTCATTCATTTTAATATGCAATTACGGACGACTCTTGGAAGTAACAAGGAGCTTGACTTGTGGAAGGTTAATGGATATCCATCTGCATTGTTGTTAAAATTAATGAGGTATGCTCAAGTTCAACATCCTTAATAACTAAACATTGCCTCTAACTAGGTCCATGCGTGATTGGTTTCTTCCCACACTGTTTTCCATCAACCTATTAACAGTGTAGATTTTGAAGTATATTACTCAATATGGATATCTGGTGATGCTGCACAGTGTTGCGATTTTTAATGACTCAAAGAAGATTCTGACTAACTTAACATAGGCACCATGAGTTAGTCAATCTTTCTGGGATTTGGACGGAAGGGAAGTAAACAATATTAAAGTTGGTCTACGTCATTATATGAGACATGAAAGGAAGATAAAGACACATTCGCTCTAATCTCCCTTGTGATGGTTATAGCATTTGCCATTAGATTAATTATGCATATCTTTTATACGCTCTTTGATGGCAGCCCATGATTGATTACATTACTTTCACTATTCGTAAATGGATGTTCTTAACTTGCTAGCTTTCAGCATTTATATCTATCCTGCCAATTTGTATTCCCATCCTCTCTTTTATCATGCCATGAAATAGTTAGCTGAAGGAATTCAAATATCTTACACTACTTGTCAACTGCAGGGACGTCGTATGCGGACTTGCCCATCTGCATGAACTGGGAATTATACATCGCGACTTAAAGCCTCAAAATGTTCTTGTAATTACAGATCGATCAATATCTGCAAAGATTTCAGATATGGGTATCAGCAAGCACTTAGATGGGGACATGTCATCATTAACCAAGCATGCTACTGGTGAGTAATATTCGCAATTTTGGCTTTCCTCTTTAAGTAAAAAACACACCATTCCTATATGGAAACATGGATGACCGATTTCATTTTCTCAATTCCTGTTATGTATGAGTAGGATCTGGTAGCTCAGGGTGGCAAGCCCCAGAACAATTGCGTAACGAACGGCAAACACGCGCTGTGGATTTATTCAGTTTAGGCTGCATTCTCTTTTTCTGCATGACTGGAGGCAAACACCCATTTGGTGAAAGTCTCGAACGTGATGTAAACATTGTCAATGACCGGAAAGACCTCTTCTTAATAGATAATATCCCGGAAGCCACGCATCTCGTCTCTCGACTTCTAGACCCCAGCCCAGACTTGAGGTAATGACTTAAAGACACCTATGCCACAAGCATGATATTACATTTATTCTAACGCCATTTCCTTTGTAACCATATACACCGTCATTCCATAAGGTTTGGGCATATCAGAAAAAAGCCTTTGGTTTTGAAAATTATACCGCATTGTCTACCAGCATGTTTTACACTACAGGTGCCTTCCTGAAAATCAGATACCTAGGGGCTCCAGGGTTGCCAGCGTTATTTTTTAAAAATGAGAGTTATTTTTATAGTGCTCAAACCTCAGGAGATGTCTATGTCGTTACCCTTCTCCATAACGACGCACCTCATCTCTGTTTTTATTGATTTGTCATAGGCCAAAGGCAACAGAAGTAATGCATCATCCTTTGTTTTGGGACTCTGAGATGCGGCTATCGTTCCTTCGAGACGCTAGCGATCGGGTTGAACTGGAGGACCGGGAGAATGGATCTCAGCTACTGGAGGCATTAGAAAATCGGGGAAGAGCTGCTCTGGGTTGCAAATGGGATGAAAAGATGGACGTTGCCTTTATAAACGACATCGGCCGCTACAGACGTTACAAGTTCGACAGTGTACGTGATTTGTTGCGTGTCATACGAAATAAGTTGAATCATTACAGGGAACTCTCAAAAGAAATTCAAGCGATATTGGGTCCGGTACCCGAGGAATTTTACTCTTATTTTTCGACCAGATTCCCTAAATTATTGATTGAGGTTTACCAAATATTCCTTAGCCATTGTGCAGAAGAAGAAATATTTCACAAGTACTTTAGAAGTACTAGGTTCTAACCCCGACTTTGTTATGTAAAAACCTTGTACCAAAATTGTACATGTATAAATTACACGTCATTGTTCATGCAACATGCTTGTGGATAATTCATAATTCATTCCTTAAAGTTGTCACATTTCATCGTATTCGTATATCCTATTCCCTACTTCAAATTATCATACTAACTTGATCATTGGAAAGTTGTCGTAACTCCAATGATCCTGACCAATTCTGTGTGCTTTCAGATTGCGACCAGTATTCAATCTCAGGTCCTAATCACTCGAATGATCAGTATCAACTTAGGTGGTATGACAAGGTCCTAATCACTTGAATGATCAGTATCAACTTAGGTGGTATGAAATGAACCAGACATCGATAATCAACGGAAAGACCAGAAATCTGTCTGAATGCTAAAAAATAACTAATATGCAACTATATGCCTCTTTATGTATTATGTACAATTTCTTTGCCTGGTGAAGATTGTAATAACTCCTCTTCTTCTTCTTCATATATAACACTTCTCATGGCGACAAGCCTGCATGAATTAACTAATAAGGCAAACATAATGTAATGAGGGTAATAATAACTATAGATTAACTGAGTTCAACTCCTTCAGTTAAAGCTATTGTCAGAAATCTGGGAACTTTTCCTCTTGGAATCCCTTTCCAGGTCCACTTCACCGTTGTTTTCGCTCAACGACCTCTCAAGCTTCCTTCGTTTTCTGTCGCTCCTAGATTGATCCTCCTTCTCGTCAATCAAGGACAGTAATGTCTGCAGCCGTTTTGACCGTGAGCTACCTTGTCCGTCTATAACGTCGTCTGGGGAAGCTTTGCGGAACTTGTTAACAATCTGCAAGAAGTATATAAGCAGAGCAATGAAGCAAGCTATCCCACATAGGAGGTAGAGCCCCCAGAAGCTCTTTAGGTGAAGGCGGTCGGACTCCAGCTCAGTGTTATCTGAACTGCAAGAGCTCGTTGTCAGCCACTTGTCGTGAATGCGTTGCAGGTCCCCGTTCTCAGTTATTGTAGTTAGAATGGCGGTTGACAAGTCAATGGCCAGAGGAGAATCATCTGCCGCAAGACAGCGGCGCGACGTACACTTTGCCCTTTACCCCCTCAAGAACACAACTATAGAAACTAGTTTTGGCCTTGGATACAACATGTTATGTCTCAATAAGAAATTTAGCAATATATTAAGCGAAAACAATTTTAAATTACATAGTTAAAAGTATGTTCTATTTGAACCAAGGGATAATAAATTGGTATTGATTTTTTTGTCCCTTACTTAAGTTCCTTTACATATTATAAAAGCTAATCCGGGGAGGACCGTAATTGGGGCAAGCACTGCCACAAATGTATAATCCTTTATAAATTATATACGCTTGCACAAGTTACGAACACCTTATTGTCATGGTGCTCCACAAATATAAGAACGGAGGCAAAAATATTTATATAATGGTCGTTACATGTATAGAAAATATCAATGTGTAAGTATCTATTCAAAGTAGTAAAACAGATCAGAAACACCCCACCGAAAATTTAATTGAAAATGACTAAACAACATGGACAAATGAAAAACTTGATAACCAGAATATAAGCTAAGACGTACTAAAATTACTTAGTCGAGCCGATATGATATTCATTTAATATCTCGCAACAAACTGAAAGATCTCTTAGATATCCGGAGATGGTCACAGCACATAAATATACAAAGGAAAAAGAGACAAATAGTAGTTGACGAGCAGTTAGGAGAGTATAGAACGCAAGAGGAGAAGTGTATAGAAGAGGACGAAAAGAAAAGGTAAAAGAGAGAAATCCGAGAGCACGAAAGCATGAGAAAGAGACGCGATGAAAGTCAGAGAGATAGAATGAGGAAGGAAGAGTTCAAAGAGGAAAATGGACACGAAGAAAAGAAAAGTGTGATTGGGTAAATGAGAGTAGCACAAAGAAGAAAAAGTATTCAAGTGTATGCGATTGGTGAAGTTCTGACAATTAGGCGTACATTGCAAAACTCTAGAGGGCACAAAAATTAACATCCCATCTCACAATGTCATGCACGGAATGGATAACAGTTCTCTATTTCCAGCTAACTCTGATATTACTCAAAAACACAGTTCCATTTTTGCTAAATCCAGCTGCTGCTCCATAGTTTTAAAATCATATGAAGGATATGTCACCTATATATTGAAGAGTAAATACATAAACCAAAATTCATACAATTAGCAACAGGCGAAAGGACTGCTATGATTCAGATAAAGACTACAAATGAGTACTCTTATGCACCAGGGGCCGTCCCGATCATTTCTGTGCGAGCATTCTGTTAAGTTCGTTGATGATCACTAATCTGCATGAATGATATAAGATGTACAAGTTTTACAAAAATAAGTTACGGAGTGTATAAAACACGTTTGTGATTCCTATTGACCAGAAAACTAAAATTTGTAGTATGTCGTAATCTGAAATGTTTACTTAGTGTTTTGATTAGAGAGATCAATAAAAGTAATTCTATAATCGTTAGTGCACCCCCGGATTTTCCTGTCATGTGATATGGGTTACAAACAATGGAGGAAAACTTTCCTCAGTTGCTCCGCAGAAAAGATTTTCGCGCTGATGATTCCTGTAATGAGAGCGCAAGGTTATACTATTTCTTTGTAATGCATACGTAAACAAGAGGAGGAAATGAGCGGAGTTCGTCAACACTTTGATTGTGAGGGTGTAATTAATGAAAGAGCGTTTGAGCTTAAGGATCATATGTAAACTTTTACCTTGACGTGTTAAAAGATGTCAGAACACTGCATTCTCTATTGTTAGTATAAAACATTCGTCACGAGAAGCTATGAGTACATTTCAGTAGTTGAATTGTGTGCAAAAAAATTTATTGTAGAGAAAGAGTTCTTTTGGTGACCTTAATTTTGTAAACAGTTAATAATAAGAATGCACAGATTTAGCGCAGAGCAGTAACGTCTTGTCTGTTAGCCGGGAAATCAAAGCCAACAGGATTTGCACAATCTCGAGTATTTGTGCGTCGAGACATTTTCACAATGTAGAAAGTTCTAAAGGCCTTGTTACAAGAATACTTAAGGTATGTTTTTCACTGAATTAACAAACTCTGCGCACAATATAAACTGGATTTCTTCCATATTTATATAATACCCATATCCACACTAATTGTCGACAAGGAATTTCCACTTGCTGTCAAACCCGCCATAATTAGATACTAAAATTTGCGCATGCCATATTAATAAGCACTTGCAAGGGAGAGTCACTAACCCAAACACCAGAGAATTTCATATTTAACGAGCCATTAGTCATAGAGTTATGATTCAAGTTTGGTAATGTTGTGCTTCTGGTCAGAAGTGAATATATTTTGAGCCCGTAAAATAACGCTGAGACATTCTTAAGACGACGTCGAAATGCATTGTAGCTATGAGATACTCACCAATTGACTGTACATAAAACAATTTTCGTAATAAACAGAAGACCATACGATTTTTCTATACATAAATTCTGACCAACTTTATCGGTTTAAAAATACAAACTTAACTACTAGAAATAAGAAGGTATCCCATAGGACCAACACGCATTACACTACAATTGGATAGCTTACTTCGTCGCTATAATTGTCTTATTCATATTTTAACACCCATCAAAAACACACAATGAAATTCTACATACAATGGTATAGCTTAGGACTTGATTTGTTAATTAAAAGTTGGTTAAGGTCAAGAGAGTAATTTGGAGATGTTTGGAACGGTATGAGAGCGATTTCGAAACAGATCTACTCCTCTTTGTGGCTTGTGATTTGGAGAGAAATAGTTTCGCTATGTTTGCAGTTTTCTTTTTTTGTTAAATTTGCGCGCCGAGGTGAAAGAATACTGTAGCGAGTTAATAAGATATTACTCTAACTCCAAAAACACACACCTCAAGAAAAAACAAAATTCTTAACCCTTGCAAATATTTCATTAGAATATTATTAAAAACTGTAATGTGTTGGTATTTTGTTATGAGAGATATATAATTGGGCTTGAGTTGAGAGTATGACCTCTTTCCCACTGATTATTGTATACTAAGTAAGGTAGAAAGAAAACCTCGGAATTAAGCAAAGATAGAACCTCCGAATCTCAAATAGTATAGGTTGGATATTTTCATGTCAACACATAATTAGTTGCGCACAAGATAACAGCCGACGGAGTATATGAGTAATCTAGTGCTAACACTATTTTTCCCAAATGCACAAAGAGATATGGGCTTTTAGTTCCCTACACTCACTATCAGAAAGAATATCTGATTAAATAGATCTTCATAAATATAGACTGAATCTAACAGTTTCTTAATAACGCTATGTAGCAAGCACCTCAAAAATAAGTTAGATAATGGCAGAAAAGAATATCACAGAAATGTTGTTTACTGTGCTGACACACAAACCCAGCCAGCCACTTTGTTCTGTCAGTTGGAGAGGAATTCTAAATATGCGACACCCGTCTAATACCTTGAAACAGGGAATTGTGTTCTATCTAGGCTTTGCCAAGACAACACAGTTCGCGAGAACAAGTTACGATTACTCGTGCGGAGATTGATGCGCACCACTCATTCTCAATCGACGCCCTATACTTTAAAATATAATGGCGGGGGGAAAGGTGACGAAGTAGAGATATACAAGCTATACGCCGCATATATATATTATATATTTATATGTGTAGTTCAGTACACTCAGGTGATACTAAATGCTCTGCTATGGAGATTGCTCCTCGTCTATATTTTCTCAACAGCTTAGGGAAGGAAAGGCGGCTAACTATATGATATTACTCTCTGGTATCTAGTCATCATACTGTTGAATGCTTCTGAGGTTATACATTCGTCTAATTAATAAGAACTTAGAGTTAGTGATCTATATGATCCAAATGTGTTAGTCCTCAATGTGGCGACTAGTTTTTGTTAGACTAGCAGATTGTATGCCCTGGATTGGATTTTACTCACAGAGAATGAGCACTTGAGATCTAACTATTCAATTGTGTCTATCCTACAATGAAGCGGTCTGTGGGTAATTTTAGGGAAAATTGGGAAGAAAACTTTCTCCCACACCTAAGCCATACAATTCACAAAAAGTAAACACGCAACACACAAACACGAATACAACACCATCATGACAGAACGACAATTTCGTCATGAGAGAGCACTGACCCAATGTCTATATTGCCATGAGAATTTACCAGAATTATGATAATGTGAACGAATAGTCTCTACCATATATTATATTTGTTGAGAGAAACACCTATAAGAGAAAGCACTAAGAATTATTAAAGAATCGTGAGAGATTTTGGAGATCTGATAAATGATAGGCACGTAGTCACATGGGAGACCTGGAACGCTCGAGGCTCTTGTAATAGAAATTCATTTATAATAGTGATATAAGTAAAGAGTATACTCAGGATTAACAGATGAAGCTCTTCTAAATATTAGCTTGGCGATAAGGCCTGAAATAGCTGATAAAGGAAGGAGGAAAACTGAGAACAAACAGCGGGTAAAGAGTAATGAAATCTAATGTCGAGACAACACGAGAGTTGAGCCGACAAACCTTGTGAGCATTATGCCGTGATTAACAGTTTACGGGGAGGATGCACAATTGAAGGCCGGTCTTATGGGTGTGCTATAATTATGTGGCCTCCTCAAAGATCGCCACTTATTCGCAAGCCAAGGATAAGAAATATCACGCACTGAGAGTTATTTCGATGATCTTCAGGGGGTGCAATTCACCGTCAAGTGGAGCGAGCTCAGTGGTGCATCGGGATTTCTGGAGACGTGATCGAGTCTATCTCACTGTGCTAATCTTGAGGTATAGGATAGTTATCTCGACTCACATATTAATAGAGAGAGAGAGTTATGAGATTTATACTATGAAAGCACAAATAAAGACGACTCCTTTATTATTTAGTTATTTATTAATACAGACAAATAATAGACGACGTCATACTCTCGCTGTATTGTGTAGACAGTGAGGCGTCAGGAATAAAGTAGAGAGTGCGTTGCTTAACCGGGACATATTAATGATACCATATACTCGGAGCTATCGATATCAATAGAGATCCAGATATGTATAATGATGTGGAGACAAGAAATTTTGCTCTAAGTATATCATGGTAATACAACAGCGCCAGCTAGTATATATATGTATGGTTAACCAGTTTGCCAGATTAAAGGTAGAGAGTGATAGTCTAAGTAACTATAAATGAACACTGAAGTATAGTTGGTATGCATGATTTGTAGACATATCCAGTAAATAAAATCTCAGATCACTAAGATTAGTGGGTAGAATAGAGATAGGATATCGAGATGGTTGTATATAGAGAGAGCCTTGCATGATGACGCGATATTACCTTAAGCACTAGAGACTAGCATCACAGACGTTCCAGTTTGTTAGGAGACTATAGGCTAGGAACCATACAAATAAGATTAACTCATAATAGACGCGCAGGTAAATTCAATGGATATGATGATTTATATATACCTCGAATAATAATAATAATTATCAATAGTGTTATATCATTTGATCCTTGTAATCTCAGCCATTGAGACATAGAGCGCTCTGTGTTGTCTCATATATACTCATAAGGAGCTAGCGACAGAAGATCAATTTGTTGCGACTTCATAACCTTCTAAGACAAAAAAATTAGAGGATGTAATTTGTAACAACATTGTTAATTGTGTATGTATCAAGGTGGATGTGATTAATGAATTTGGTGAGGAGAAAGCTATATATATTATAACCATTAGATATTATTATAGTATTAATAAACATTTGGTTGGCTAAACCATATCATAAGTATGAGGAGGAGTGGTGGTATTTAAGTATCAGAAAAATCTCCTATTACAAGACCACTATATAGAACACAGGATATGAAAAGATTTCTTGGTTTTGATATTGAATTTGAATTCTTATTCATCTTACTCTACTCATTATACAGGCGTATGTAGTATAGTGTATTTCACAGAACATGTCAGATCTCAGTATCGCGTACGAGTATCTGTAAGTAAGAGATATCGACACGAGAGCACGTGTATGCATATAAACAGACTATGACTCACACACACTTGTCCGACAAATGCGAAGTGAAGAATAGACGCACTATTATAGAATGGAGTACATAAAGAACTATGTATATTATGGTAGAACACTTACACGCTAGCTCTCCTCACGTCTTCTAGATTTTTTTTGTAATCACGCGCCAAAATAAGAATTTATACTAAAACCTAGAATAAAAGAGTAAATGATTAAATTGATATGAGTGTATAAGTTTGTATCGCGATGGGTGATCTGTATACAATTACAAGTTACTCTCAACATCTAAGTTCACCAGACATAAGATACATGAGATCACTATAGTCAGAATAATAGTACTTTTATATAACGCATATAAATAATTGATGTAGAGTAATCTTGTAGAAGTGAGGATTAACTTTATGAGAGATGGACTCTCTCATGAGGTGAACAGCAATATGAGAGCATCGTAAATAAACTCACTTCACGCCAGACGTTCAAAGGCAAATACCACAATCTGAATGTTCTATTGTATAATGTGATTTGAGTAGAAGTAGCCATTCATCATCTGGATATTTAAAATGTGATACACGTCACAAGTATAGCATTTCTTTTATGTGATGTGTGGTTTTTCTCTGACTGGAATAGAGTGTTGCAGTCAATCACGATTAGGCAATATTGAATTGTGTTCTAAAAAATTCTGCCATAATGCTCGCAGATAGGTAAATAGATAGCGCTGTATCGTCTGTGATCGCAGAGTATATACTTAAATATAAGACAGTGCTGGTGGAGAAAATCACACATATCACCACACTGACTTCATCACAATAAAATATTATGATAGACGAGCGGCTAACGAGAGCGATGGAGAGTACGACTAATCCTGAGCCTGTAGCGTGATGTCATTGTTTAGAGAATCCTAAACCGTACTAGTATCATTATACAAGGTACATCAGTCAGGCGACGCATATACGCAACGATAGGTCACAAATTCAGAGGCTATGATAGTCAGTATAAGTTTCTTACTTTGAAATCCGCTGGCGGGTACTTGAAGTTGAAATGTTCTAATATACGTTTGTTAAGTGATGGTCCGACCCAACATGGGGTGGGCACAGATAGAGTCCTATGACTATCTCTGAACAAGCAGGTGTATATGAAAGGGATGGAGAGTCGCTTATGATTTGAATACCTTGGAATGGAGAAGTTTATTCGGAGGATATATAGTGCAGAGGTCTCGAGCAACACTCTTGAAGTGCGATCTTGAAATGCACAGAGAATAGTTACAATGAGAATGAGATACCCTGCCACATATGCCGAGTAGAGGGGTTTGAAGTCAGAGAGAGAAGCACCTCTGCGAGAGCTCTCGATGTAAAATGCATCACTATCTTTCCATACAGTGAATATTAATCGTAATATATCGACAGAATATAGCCTAACTGAGGGATGCGCGCGAGTAAAATGTCACACTCAAGCGGTTCCATATCTACACTAACACATGATACTAAGTTCGCAATGATATAGATCAGTAGCTCGAGCGAGTCATCGGATTGTCGCCACATCAGAGATTACAACAGCTACTCGCTCTATAAGAGAATCTTTCGTGTTTCCACTTATTGAGAGCATAACATATGATGTCTTATACGCTCGCTATACACAGGTAAAAAATGTAGTGTCAAATTCTTCGAGAGCAGCAAATATACATCTATTCTATCTCATCTAAGTTTCTGTAAGAGACAATTACTAGCGTGTAGAGAGTGCACGATATAAAATCTAAGGTATCAGGATTAGCGACCACTATTAGAGTTGTATATATCGAGATGCTCCACTTTGCAATTATTGAGGATGAGAGCTTGAGTAATGTATAACTATAAATACAATTCTGAATAGCTGCATTATATTAAATAATTAGTTATAAGTACTCTATCTATATTTAGTGAGATCTCTTCACAAAGAATGTTCAAAACATATCTAAGATATATAATAATACCAAATGATATTTGACACAAAGAGTCACATTTTCGATGTCCGCATCTATAGAGACTTAAATTTAGATGTCACAGTGTTGAGTAAGACCCTAACTCACCTATGTACTCCTATTGAGAGATGATACCAATATTTGAATACTGTGAAACCATTATACCACCTAGATCTGTAATAACTAGGAGGATATAATTGTTGTAAGGACTCCAACGCACACAGGAGCCGAAGTAGTCTGTTCATAAAACGCGCTATGTACCGGCGACGAACGCTTGGGACCGGAAGACCTGTCTGTACTAATAATTAAGAGGAGCGGAGGTCATCACGCCCCCTTCCTGTAGTGAGCGTCCCATGCAGAGTGTGCAGTCGACGTTGAATAAACTTCTTCGGTGAAGTGAAAAGATATTGTGTTACGTAGAGGTGAAAAGCATAAAAGAATGGCCTCTCATTTCAATACGATCTCTGCTCAGTCCCTCTAACAAGTAAGAATATAACTCTGTTATGGATTACTCAAATTATCTCCTCTTAAATATTAATCACTTAATCTTATATACGAGTTACTTAAATTATTTTTAAGTGACGTGTACTTCTTAATAATAGATTGACTAGAGATTACCGAGGACATAGGAGCAGCAAATATATTATTTCTATTGTTTTGTCTATCTCTCTCTCTCACTGAGTATGATATATTTTTTTTAGTGAGAGAAACTCTCCTACTAGAACAATATATATGTACGCGTATTACTATTGATTATTAATCAGGGTGATATCTCAACTAGCCAAGTGGCTTATATATATTAGGACCCCACTATTTAGTTGCTAGGTCTTGAGGTAGCGACTTATAGGGCACTAGGCTATTACTGAGTAAGAGGATTCATGTTCGCCTTCTCTGTGATGTCATGTGACCCGTGGTACCACGGTAGGAATGAAGAGATCAATCTAAACGACCTGGTAGTCTCTTATATTGTTAGCGTTCCTCACATTAGTCGACGCACAACAGGTCTCAGAAAACGAGCACTCTGGAGCTCCCACCGAGAATTATGTGATTTAGAATAGTCTCTCAAGATCTCGCATTTTCCGCTCTGACATCCGAGCGAGCTGAAGCGGTTCGGAGTGCCAACCAGTCAAGGCGTTGCATCCGATACAACCGCAGCGAGTACACGATATGCTTTGCAAGCATATTCCATCATTTGCCTACAACAACATAGATATCACATTACGTGTAGAGACTGCAATTTTCAGTAGCGAGCAAACTTGACACATTCTCAAACACGCGTCCCCCGTCAGACCACAAATTGGTTCTGCCACAAAATATTCTTCAGAAGGAGAGGGCCTCCACATCAAAAATTGAACCAATTGCTTTCAGGTGAAAGTTGAAGCTTTTTTTCCTCCGTAATGAATTATCAACCCTGGAACTCATTTAGAAAAGAAATCACCCATCCCTCTACTGAGAAAAGCAGAATCAAGTAGCATGAGCAGTTTAACCAGTACAGTATCATAGCATAGTAGGCATAGGTGCTGTAGCCCCCCATAAGAAACCATGAGCCGAGTTTCGAAGATTTGGTGCCATCTCTGAGTTGTCAATGCACAAGACTTTCCTATCTCCTTTCTGAGAGATGTGATGGGCACTGTCACATTACTGTCGGTGTTGCGAGTAGCAAGAGCCCAAATACTCAGAGAGACACTGCCTCGCATATTAGTTGCGGTTTAAGTTTGTGCGCCCCGTTATGGAAGGGAGCGTGAATAATATATAAGTTCTAGTATATGATTCACAAAAGCATGAGAAATAGAATGCCTCAATCGTCGCTCGGCTCACACAATGTTTTGTTTGACCAGAATATGTCACAAATAAATTAGGGTGCGTGTATCCATGAAGGTTTGAAAAGAGTAGCCAAAAGTATTTATGTTATTAGCTCACCATTTCATCGTAAGAACCAATGAGTCTGGGCATTATGAAGTATTCTACACAGTCCACATTGTCTTGAGAAATTAAAAGATCTCTATTGGCAAGAGAGATAAAACAAGTTACTAGATGAGCATAGAAATCATCTCATTTAATTACAATGAGTGCATTCGTTGACTATGTCGAGCTAGCACGCATGGGCCGATATTTATTACGATAAGAGATTGACTCAATTGGGTCAAGAGACACGATTAACTTTAAGATAGTACAAGAAAATATCGCGAGTGTAAGGTGAAGAAATATTCTCATGCTGATGCTTACCGAAGACGGGAGAGAGAGAGAAATCATCCTCTAGCTACAATACTGGGGGGAGAGATCAAACACGCAGGAGTTGCTTTGTATTAAGAGTCAAACATCTGACACTAGTTTTAGAGCGACTCTTGTCACAGTTTATATATGGTTGTCTTATTGTTAATAAGTTAGCAGTCATCTTATCACAAAGTGACTGAGTCACTAACGACCGGACAAGTTTGCTCCGCACAAAATAATAAACCATTATAAACTAAAATGGTTGTAAGTAGATACGGAAAAAATAATAGCAATCAGGAAGGTGTGAGCAATTTGCACATACCAAAGTTCAAAGGGCAAAGCATTAATTTTCTTTACCTCAAGGAATATCATAATTTGGGATTTTGAAAACCTCTATATGATCATGACTACTCTTGCTGTTCTAGCTGACGCAGAAGATGAATACGCGTCTTACACAAGCCTTTGTTATGTTTGTCTCGATTTATGTCTCATCTAGAAATTATTATGAGAACTACTAGTATTGAGTTATTCAAACTTGAAAGAAGAAGCGTGAAGACGAAGTCACAATTGAGGTCGACACGGCGCGTTAATTGCGAGCTATAAGTTTTGTGAGTATTACCAATAATATAGATAAGCCACGTAAGATATCATGCTGAGGGATAGTTTGAGATGCGTCGTTCAGTGTATGGCTAGCATGAGCAACTATAGTATAGAAATTGCAGAGTATCAAGTCTTGGTAGCTATATGCACTTGTCTACCAACATGACATAATTAGTAAGTGACGTTCCTAGTGACGCTACGAGTAGTGAGTGGCCAAACACGATGCTATATTTGACGTCAACATCTCTCAGTTTTTAATCAATGTGTCTAAGGCCAAACATGGAGTGAAATATCACTTGTCGAGGTATCGTTACTAGTTTAAGGTAAAAGTCTGGCTCAGTCGTTATGCAGCACTCATCTGCCCGTCCTATTTTGACATGTCCTGCTTTGATGATTACCACACGTGCATTGGTTCTGAGGATTCAACAATAAATGATTGTTCCAGCATGCGGATAATTTATTTGATCTACAAGGCATATTCATAAAAGAGAAGATATCGAGATGCTGTATGTGGATGCAAATACACTTTTCTCCTTATTTCGAGCACATATGCATTTTACCGAGCGAGTAGCGAATCGTATACAGTCTAAAATTTATGTTTTACCAAATCAATTTCTTTTTATGAAAACTTCGTTGTTGTTAGTATATCTATACGAGCACTGAAGGAGAGATGCCATTTAGATATGTAATTGTGTAAAACACTTATATTTGGATGTTCGCGGTATGGCGAATTCGTGAAGTTGAGTTGAGCGACTAGCGCGCACTGAACACTCCACTAGTTGATTGTGGATAGGACTCAGTATTTTTGACAATATTGTTAGCTATTATGAGAACTAGCTAATATACGTATATGGAGTATCAATCTTCTATGTAAGTGAGCACACCAGAGGCGAGAGCGCGTAAAGCGAGAGGATTGTGTGGAATGCACTCTAGACAAATGCTAATGAAAATGAGAGACATTTATGGTGCGCATCGTCTATCATAATAGTTCAATATTAAAGAAGGATTAAGCATTGTAATTTTGAGAGGCACTTCTTGATTGTGAGACATAATATGCTTCAGGCATAAAAACATTTCAATTCATTATAATCTGAGCACTTTTCACCTAACTTTTAGGTTATTTTCCTATCCCACCAAACATGCGGAGCTAGATTAATGGCGCGCGAGACTATAAGTAATGACTGTGTCGATATCGAGGTCTTTATATTGAGAGATATTGTGTCGATATCACCAGGAGGTGAAATGAAACAATATATTAAATAATTAAAACTGAAATATGACATCACCATATGATTTCTTGTATATTATGAGTATCAATAAGTTACTCCACCAGTACTCTTAATTATATTATATTATCACGAGAATGATTAAATGAGTCAAGGTTAGTGCATAAGAAAAGAAATGAAGAAGAGATTATATTTATGGAGATATCTGTATGATATCGTAGTAAAGCAAATACAGAATAAAATATATTATTTATAAAATAATTATTATTTCATATACACTAGATTATGAGTCTTTTGAGTAATATGAATATATATAAGTAATCTACTAATGAACCTGCATTATTCTATTAGTGGAATTGTTTTTGAGTGGTCATTTGTTTTATGCATATTTGATAATGAGTTTCTACAAGTAGAGTTTTTAATGAAGTATAAGATTGGTTATTCACATAAATGTGGATATGTGCTATTCTAATGAGATAATGGAGACAATTCACTAGTGAACTAGTATGACTGTTGGAACTGGTCCTGGGTGCTTTAAGACATTGAGCATGTCCTCGATTCGAGTATCAGTTCTCTGTTGCATTTAATATGAGCAAAGTAGATATCTAGAGAGCTATAATGAGAACGGAATTTTGATGGAGTGCGAACACTTTCTGAGCTACCAAATGAGGTAGAGGGTATCGAGAATTCTTCTCTATGAGACGAGAGAAAGAAGAAATAAAATAAATGTAAAGTTGCGCATTATAAATTGTTTGATACCAAATACTAAGGGTAAGAGGCATCCAATTGTCGCTAGAGAGGCCAAATATCAGTATCGAGAGAGAGAGGGTAAAGCTAAGTTTTTACTTGTGTCATTTCTTTTAAAAAAAATCTAATAATTTGTGTAACGTGCAGTTTATACTTACAGAAGTAGCCCATCTTTTCTCATTGTTCTTTTTCCAAAGCTATTAAGAAGTAGATGCTTCCTATCCCACTACAAACAAAAGTGACTATGTATGTGCTTGTGGTAGGATTGGTTGCTACCAGCATTAATCTAGAGATAACACAATATAAGATATATGTTATAGATTTAATATTATCTTCCTCAAGTTGAATTTAATATATCCTTTTTTACCTTTAATAAATACATCCCCATCCAGAGAACACTTCCAAGTTTGATCTTCAACATAGTCCTACTCCCCAAAAACTCCTGCAAGACACCTCAAACAGAAATGGTATTCATTATATTCTTAATATAATTTTTTTACTTCTCTGAAAGATATAATTAAGTTGGATTTGATATTTTTGTGTTTTCATATAT
The DNA here is from genome assembly GCA_034509725.1 of Sesamum angolense. NCBI lineage: Eukaryota > Viridiplantae > Streptophyta > Magnoliopsida > Lamiales > Pedaliaceae > Sesamum > Sesamum angolense. The sequence goes on from JACGWL010000012.1 coordinate 910,439, forward strand.
TTACTTCTATATATTTCTCATGATTAACATGGTATTGCTAGAGATTCGACGGATTCGAAATATTTGCACTTAATACTGAGTGTATCCGTTAACATTTTTATTATATGACCAATTATTTCAATTATAATATGATTGTATGATAAATGTGAGTAAATATAGTATAGAACTCTCTGCACTGGCATGGAGAAACCTCTACATAAAATACTTCAAAAGAATTAAATGAAGGCAAGGGCCAGTAGTATCAGAAGGCTTAAATCATATTATAGTATAGGGGGATCGAATAATATGACCCCATAATAATTTTTTATTATTTTTATAATAGCATATAAGATTTTAACTTATATATCATTATCATTTCTGATATTATTTTTTAAAATTATTTTTGTTTTCTAACTAGAGAGGATGTCTTATTTATCATCAAAATGAATATCTAGAGACTCGTACTCAAAAATCACTTATAAATAAGTTTATATACTAAAAATATTTAAATTATTTAATTAACTAATATTTACACCATGAGAATAAAAGATAGGCTCCGCAATTAACCGCTAATAACTTATAGAATTTTCCAAATCTAAAAACTAGCGATCTCACAAATTTGGTTAACTGATATTGGAATTTATTGCATCAAATTCAAACTTATTTAAAACTATATATAATCTTTTTATATTTTTTAAATTTTTATATAAGCTAAAACTTTCTTACTTAAAATCTTGGAATTAAGATTATATTACACTACAAAACTGAGATTGGATAATGTGGCCACAATTTATAATCACCATTTAAATAGCTACAAATATGTATAACTAAGTCTAAGACAACAAAGATTCAAAGCTAAAAGGGCCCACAAATAATATTCATAGAAGAGATGGTGAGGTAGAAATACTCTATTACATATCATGTATAATATAATAATGTTACAAAAATATTATTTTAATAGAAATATGAGATATGTTTATAAGTCACTAATATTCCTTAGTGCTGGGCTATAATATTTTATTTCAATATTTAATCTTAAAAAATTAAATCAATTTAAAATTATATATTATAAGAGTAAAAGAGACTAAGAGATGAGACACTAAAATTATACACATTTATCGAAGCACATATCAAAGGATTAAATGTTACTAACTCATAGATTTGTAATATTTGTTTACTCTTGAATCATAAAAGACTTAGTAAAACTTCCTAATCAATAGTCTTAGAGATTATAGACTGCGAACTCATTAAATTGACACTTAATCTCTTTGAGATGAATTTGATATTTATATAGAAAGGAAGCAGAGGGTCGCTCAAAATTTAAGTAATAGTATTTTAACAGAGGATGAAGAAACACCACATGAGAGCAACTAAAAAGAAAAGCTCACAAAAAAGAAATAACTATAAAATATATAATCACAAAGTCCTCAGTATAACAAAGCAAGAATACATAAACACAACAAGAAATACATGATTGGAATAAATACTATGCTATATGGTGTAATTGAGAGTGTTATTATACATTTTAAAATATTCACTATTTCTTGTTTGATAAGCAAGTAAAATCTCAACACCTACTCAAGCTAAAACCCATTATTATCGCACTCCAATAAAACCAACAAAACGAAAACTGAATAGCTTACCCCCATGAAACAGGAGAGGGACCTATCTTTCTCTGTGTTCATGCACATAACTATTAATTGTTTTAAAATGTTTTGACTCAATTTGTACATAAAGTCGGACATGTATTAGTGGAGCTTTAAGATAAGCTGTTCTAATGGGGTGGTTTGAGATTTTTAAAAGTACATGGGTGGCTTTGATGTTAATAATGATCAATAGGTTGAGGTGCACGGGATGTAAATGAGTAATGTATCTTCCAAAATAGTTTCAATATTTATCTACTCTTACTTATTTATTATTTTTATTTTTATATTAAATATGTTTTTATAATAAGTAGGAAAAACTCACGGTAAAAGGATTGTAAATAAATAAAATACAGTTTTTCTACTATTATCACGGAATGATGATATAGATATATACCCCACGGACGGAGCGAGCGAGCCACGCGAGCGACACTCACCACCTACACTTGTCCACTGTGTTAACAGTAAATATCTTGGCACTACTATTCCCTTGTGACTATTGAAGTAGACCAAACACAGAGTTTTGTCCAATGGGAAAGCGATGGATGACCTCGAGTAATAATGTAAATAATTATAAATTATAAGTTTCTATATTGGGACGGCAAATAACAAGAAATCTCAAAAGGTTTCCTAGAGATATAATGAGAAGGAAAAGTCTTAACAAAGAAAGTTACAATGAATATTACGTTATAACAAAAAAAAAAAAAAAAATAACATAAAACACAAGCAAAAATTAGAGAGCGCGTGGTCTCTTTTATGCTGCTTCGGCTATCTATGTGAGATGTAGAACCACACTAATAGTGGGACCGTAAACGCAGGAAAATTCACTGTGCATATAAATTGTTATAAAATAAACCAATACTCGTATAATGCGTGGATAAAAAAAAAATATAATATTATTTATCGCAAAATTGACCAGGATACTATTGTAGTAGGGTGATTTTGAGAGCGCGCGAGGTCATAGCAATCGTGGATTCGTCTCTAGTGTAGTATCACGCGACCAACAATGGGTGACAATTAATCGTAACTAAGATTGTTCTCTATTCGCGCTACGAGCGAATGAGGGGGGAAGTTCCATTCGCTTCTTTTAATACAAAAGATTGATGCGGCATATTGGTAACGAGGAATTTTCCGACTTATTTCAAAAAAAAAAAAAAATCTTCACTCACATTTTTAATTATATATCATGATATTATCATTTTTAATATTATTTAAATTAGAGGAATATTTTCTCATAGCTAAGATATAATTTTCGCTTACTGAAAACTGAAAAAATTATAAGTTACCGTGCTAAATAAAGTATAAATACAAAGTGGGATATAACAAGTTCATAGTAAAAAAAAAAAAAAACCATTGAGGGTAGACATGGCCAAAGTGCAAAACGAACACAAGATAACAGATTGGGATGATGGTATTTGCTTTTTTAGATCTCCATTGTAATTTATCATTCTAAAAAATCTCGAGACGTTAGAAATTAGTCAATCACAGAAAGAGTTTTGGTAATTTTAAATATCCTTTTATAAGTAAACGAACTTTTTATATTAAACAACACTATTTAGATTTTTAAAACATAGTTAAGATTGATAAAAACAAATGATAAACTAGATATAAATTATACTTATAAAAATTTAAATATATGTTTTAAGGAGCATAACCAAATAACTAGGATGAATTTGTATTACGATAAATCCCTATACCATATCCATAATACACAAAGAAAAAAGCAAAACCCAACATAACGGAAGAATAGACAATAAATTATTAGTTTTTTACTTCAACAGTCGGAAGAAAAGATTGATATAATAAATATCTAATATAATGATAAAAAAAAGATAAAAGAGAAGTTCTATCTTAACAAATTGAAAACGAGTATATGATACCACAACAACAAAAAAAGGGAAATAAACATCACAATGGAAAAATGGTATCACACGGTTAGCCAGGAGCAGTGAACAACGACACGCTGGATGATAAGATGATAAACGGCAAAGTATATGCAGAACAACAGAGTAAGTATGACATCAGCAAGGACAAGCTTATAGAAAATGACAAAAAGAGAACAATAAACGCTTACAAAACAATTAAGGTTTGTAAAATAAAAAGTGACTAGTAAATCAGGTTGTTCAATGAACCAAAAACTAATAATGGAATAATTAGCTAGCCAAGAGAAGAAATATACTCACTGTACAACGCAACATCTAAGAAATAGATAATAAAAAGTATAAGTATTTATTTTTTTTTTGTCCATCAATTTTCAAAAACTTATTTATTTTAAATAAAATTTAACAATCTTACAAGAATAGATGAGCTTATAATATTTTTTAAAAATTTAGCCGAACACCCTCTAAATTTAAGCTCCATTTAAAAAAAACATTTGACTAAACTAATTTAAAAGATCTTATAAAATCAAACAATTACAACATTTTAACATTTTCGAATATCTTATAAGATATTTTAATCAATAAATAATTTAGAAAAGAAAAGAAAAAAACAAATATAAATTGTACTTACATGGAAAGGAAAAAGAGAAAAGAGTGACAAAATTAAGGTGGTAGTACAATGAAATTGTGGGAAATTGGAAGAAACAATTTCAATTGGCTAAGTAACGAATAAAGTGATTTAAACTATTGACTTTTGGAATATTTCATGAGTAGTGATAGTTCTCAAAAAAAGGGATATGCTATATTTACCATTTTTATTTCATATGCTACCTATATTTCATTTTTTTTTATTAAGTCATTAATATTTCGATAAATTACAACAAGCTCTCCTAAAATTTGTTATAATTACAATACTCTCCTGAAATTACAAATATATCAATAAATATCTTTTTGTAACAACTCATTATAGGGAAATTTTTGTAATATTCAGAAGGTATTTATAATTTTTTTCAAATAATGATAGAATATTTTAATTAAAATAAATATCAGTCAATTGAAATTACCATTAATTTTCACATAAATGCCAAGAATGAGAATTTCATTGAAAACGTAAATTTGCCACTTTATCTGTGCGTTTATGGATGGTGATAATGGGCTTATTGCAAAATATGTTTGATTCTTAGTGTGCTGGTGGAGTTACGTTGATTATTTTAAATAATTAGTTATTGTGGCATCTCGTTTTTTTTATATATATAATTTTTTATATTTTAAAATATATTATAAATAAGAACAAAATACAAATCACTATATTACATTTAGAAAAAACTAATATATTATTACATATAATTTGAAAAGTTGAATAAATTAGTTATCTTATTAGTTGAAGGGCATTTTTTACTTTACAAATAATTGATGCGGCGGTGACATTAACCGTCATTTGTAAGTATAGAACTCCTTTTTTTTATATTAGTATAGATATTTTAATCAACTTTGATGAAGAAAAAAAATTATGATTAAGGTCTGTTTATTAGGATAGGTACAATAAATTCATCCGATATTTGGCTAAACTTATTTAAAATATTTTATAAGTTGTTTTTTAAAACTTACTTGTTTTAAAAATAAGGTATAAAAGTGTTTACATAAAAGGTAAATTACAAAAACCTTCCGTGAGATTTGAGATAATTACAAGGGTTAAAAAGCAGATACTCTCCCAACTTTTGGGTCGTTTTGCACTTTGGCCCCAATGTTTTTTTTTTTTTTTTTTTACAACTGTTACCCAACCTTTGTATTTTATAGCACGTAACTTATTTTTTCAGTTTCAGGCGAATCTTGAGGAAATATTCCCTTGTGTGTACCATATGCGACTTAGAGCGAGTCATTAGATGGGCGAAACAGTAATTGCCCCCTTTCCACATGAGATCCACGTGAGGAGGGTTAAAAAAACCCTCAAATCAATTTTGAGATAAATAATTATATTTTTTTTTCTTATAAGATGTTTTAAAAAGCGAATCGGGGAGTTTAGGCACTATTAGTTCACAAGAAACAGAAACAGCAAAAGCAATAGTGTTAAATTTGTACCATTGAATTTGTCTTTTTTATATTTAGGAAACCATTGGATTTGTCTTTGGAGACCAAACAATATTATGATGGAATTCATGTGGTGTGGTGCTACCAATAAGAGACAAAGGGAATGCAGATATTTATATACAGTCAGTGTGTGTGTGTGTGTGTGATATTTTGAATATATATATATATATATATATAATATATATATATATATATATATATATATGTATAGTAAGGGTTACTTTGAAGGGATAATTACATTTACATCCCCTCACCTATTGTCATTTTACACAAACCACCCATGTATTTTAAAAAATTACAGAAACCACCCCTAACAGCTTCTAAAACCCCAAAATGCCCTTGTTGACTTGGTCAAACTTTAATTTAATTTTTCAATAACAGAAATGCCCTTAGGGGTGTTTTGTAATTATCAAAAGGTAGAGGGTGTCAAAATATTTAAAAAAATTGAATAATATGACACCATATATATTTTTTTATTATTTATACTAACTTTTAATTAAAATTTAAGTTATTTTATTTACTTTTTTTATTGAATATATATAAATTACACCTTTAATAATTAAAATATTAAAATTTAATTAATATATTAATAAATTTAGTTACTAGCTTATGAATTCAAATAAAAAATATAAAACTTGTATAAATTAATTTGAATTCTTAAAATTAAAAATTATTTATTCTCTATTTTTATTTATAATTAAATTTTATTAAAATTAATAAATTATAGTAATTAGTAAAATAAACAATTCATTTATTAAAAATATTTTAAATTATTATAAATGTAAATATATACATATGAATATGTTCAATTATATACATATTTGTATATTTATATTATATAAATGTATATACATGTATGTATAATTTATTAATTTTAATAAAATTTAGCTATAAATAAAAATAAAAAAATAAATATTTTAATATTAAGAATTTAAAATAATTTCTACAAATGTGATAGTTTTTAATTTGAATTTATAAGCTAGCAACTAGTTTTTATTAATATATTAATTAAATAATTTAATATTTTAATTATTAAGAGGTATAAATTTATATATAGATTCAATAAAAAAAATAATAAAATAATTAAAAATAAATTAAATTTAATATAAATAATAAAAAAAATATATGGGGTCATATTATTCATCCCCATAAATATTACTTTGACACCCCCTCTATCTTTTGACTCATCAATTATATAATATATATTAAAATTTTAAAAAATTAAACGACACTCTATTACAAAATTTCGAACATTACAATAATTTTCGAAATATATATGAAACAAATTCATCCAACCATTATTATATTTCAAGGAGAAAAAATATATGAAAAAATAATAATTTGTGGTCCTAAGTGGAGGATCAACATTTTTGTTATTTATTAAAAAAAGAAATGAAATAAATTAAAAAAAAATCAATTTATCTCAATTAATGCAGCAACCAACCACACAAGCCATCATAATCACTTTTGTTTAGGAAGGACCACAAACTTCTAAGCATGAAAAAAATGAGAAAAACATGTAATAACTCTTACACAAATAAAATTTTTTAAAAAAAGAAAATCACTTTGACCCCTTGAACTTTTGGCTATTAGCAAATTGATCCCTACCCTTTATTTGGTATCAATTAACCACTTTAATTTTATTTCCTTCATTCTATGAATTTTCACTTACCTCTTGATATTATGCATCATCACTCAATAATTTATTTATTTTTTAATACAAATAACGTCAAAAGGAGTCCGTAGCTAGTTTATTATTGCCAATTCTTTATGTACAATCTTAATAAAAAATTTAAATTTATTACTCAACAATAATTAAAATTTATTTTTTATTCAAAATATATTTTAATAATAATTATTTTAAAAAAATGACTGGCATCGTTACTTAAATTTTTCTCAATTCTTTTTACACAACGCTAATAAAAATATTAAAATTATTATTAAATACTTATTAATAATTAAAAATTTATTATTAAATTATTAATTAAAATTTGACAAGCCCCATCAATTAAAAATTGACAAATCCCAATAATCATGCAATTTGGTGGGATAGGAAAATAACCTAAAAGTGGAAAGAATGAAAATTGAAAATGTTTTATGTGGAAGTATGCCATATGATCAATAAATTCATTTTATTAATATAAACATATTTTCATTTTATTTTGATAATACATTCCCCTTCCTCGAGGTTCGATATAATTACAAGTAAATCTTCTATGATTTAAAAAATCACATCTAGTATCCCTAAAGTTTGCTCCCATCTAACAAATAGATCCCCATTAGTTAAAATTCACTGACTTTGCTGAAATTAACAAAAAAATTGATTGAAAATTAATATTTACCCTCGATTGACTTTTATTGATTTATTGTAGATCAAATAAATTATAGATTTAATAATTATTTGACCTGTAATAAATCAGTAATAAGTCAACCGAAAGTACATATAATTTTTTTTAATATAAGCAAATTTGGTGAATTTTGACTAACGGAGAGACTTATTTATTAGATGGAAGCAAATATCAAGGGTATTAAATATAAATTTTTTCAAACTACAGAGGATCTACATGTAATTATATATACCAAACTTAAGGAAAGAAAAAGTATAATTATCCCTATATAATAATAAAAATTTAAAAAATCAAACTATATAACTTTCTGTTATCAAATCCGGAACATAATAATAATTTTCAAAATATACCGAATAAAGAAATTTTGCTTTGCCCTTTGAACTTTTGGGTATTTGCAAATTGCTCCCTGACCTTTATTTGGTATTACTTAACCATTTATTTTATTTTTTTCCCTCCTATAGTATACTTATAGCGTGACAAATAACAACCATTTATAACTTGAGAAAGAGTAAAATAGTCCATTTGATCTACAAAATTTCCTTTTGCCTCCTATACTATGATCAACTTTCCTTTTGCCTCTAAGCATCCATAAATTTTTCACTTACCCCTTGAATTTTTCTTTTTGACCCCAATTGAGTCATCTTATCGTAATAATATGCATCTCTAGCTCGACATAGTCAAGATCACTCATGTAAATAATGAGATTGATTTCTTCTGCAAATACTTTTTTTTTTCTCAAATTTAATTTTAATTGAGTTAAATACATTTTGCCCACTGGCCTTACGAAAATGGTATAAAAAAAACACTTCTACTTTTCAAACCTTCATCACCACCCTAATTTTGACATTTCAACAAAATGGACAAAAATATTCATATTTTGTATCAAAAAATAAATTAATACTGATGTGCACGGCCTAAAGGAGTTTGGTCCAACACACTTGTAATGAGGCCCATAGCCCTAGAAGGTGGTAACTCAAGGCCTCCCCCATCAGCCCAACGACATGTATGGAGAAAGATGCTCAAACTGCCCATGAGGTCAACCTAGCCACATGGCCCAATAAGAAGAATCAGACTAAAATCCATTGCCAACTTTTCATGAGAAAAGTTCACTTGGACCTCCGCATAGACTTACTCATCCCACGTGGTAGATACAGATCAAGGAGGTCCCCTTAGCACCCCAGACCCTTGTGGCAAAAGGACTCTTTGCAGATTAGGGAATGTCAAAGAATCCTAAAAAACAAGGAGTCCCATTCGGTTCGAAAACTTACCCCCCAAACAATATCTACTGAAGATAAGATCAGAAGATGCACCATCTCAACTACCTCTAGCCATTGATCCCGAGAATTAGGAGCACATGCAGACCCCTACAGGAGGGGGGATACCTCCTCTATATAAACAGGTTTGGTCCCAAGCGGGGGACACCTTTGACAGACTCTCTTTTCTCTGGAATCCTTCACACTTAATCGCTATGTCGCACTCTATATGTGATAAAAACACGATTTATCACATGGATTTAATTATCCTAACACGATTACTCTTTTCAATTCATTATCTTACGATTTTTTATTCCTAAAATCAATACTAACTAGAGCGTCGGAGTGCTAACGCTCTATTTTGCAGGTTCCGTTCCTCAAGTTCCTTATTTCTTGATTTAGGTCCAAACACTAGGTCCGAACTTGTTAGACCTGTGCAGAAGCGCATGTATCAATTGGCGCTTTATGTGGGAACACGAAGTTCAAGACATGGGTTTTTATGGAGATTCCGAGCAATACTGCAAGGTAGTAGAAGACCGTTGAGACATTTGACCATACTCAAGATCTGCAGGTGATTACCTGGACGCCCCCTACCTCGGCTAGTGGAGGATTCGCTCTTGTCTCTCTGGCACATCCCTCTAAGGTTTGTAGGCCCTGTAACTGATACCTCTCGACATAGCACCTCTTCAAACACCTCTGTGGAGGAATTATCTCCAACCATGTTGGGAGCCATCCAACAAATAGTCTCCGCAGCGATTCAAAAACAAACGATAACATTAGCCCCCGCTCGTGTAGCCACCTCATCCGATGTAGACTCCCCAAAAGAGGAAGCTAAAGGAGACGTCTCTGCCCCTGCGCCTCTAGGGGACAGGAGACAGGGAACTCCCCCGTTAGCTCCTCAAGAGGTTCCTCCATAGTAGCTTGCCCGTTTCGAGTGCCTTCAAAAAGGCCTCCAAGACGTCCAATACCAGATTGGAGGAGCCCCTAAATGTGACAACTCCCTACACAATTGCCTGCACCCCACCATTAGCAGAATACGATGGCACAACTAACCCCCAAGAGTATCTCTCGCGTTTTGAAAATACAACCCTTTTACATAGCTACACTGACGGGATCAATTGTCGTGTTTTCGTCACTACCTTCGCCTGGGCCGCTCAGTAGTAGTTCAATCAATTACTTGTGAGAGCTATTGGAAGTTTCCAAGAATTTGGGTTGCTATTTTTACATCAGTTCGCTAGCAGCCGAAAACTTCGGAAGACGAAACTCAGTCTTTTTGCCATAAAGCAAAAGGATAATGAGCCTATGAAAGAGTATTTGCAAAGATTCGACACTGCTGTGTTGGAGGTACTTTCTGCCACCCAAGAAATGAAAACCAGTGCTTTCTCACAAAGCCTCCTGGACAAGGACTTCTTCAAGTCCCTAGCAAAAAAGTGTATTTCTAAGTTTGACATCCCCTAGCTCGTGCTGCAAAATACATCAATATGGAGGACGCTCAAACTACTAAGAAGAAAAATCGTGGGGAGAAAAGGAAGGAAACGAAGGAGGATGCCCCCTCCAAAAAGTCTCGAATAACTTTTTGGACAAGAAGGACCCCTTCCAAAGAATTAATGCAGTGTATACCCCATTGACGGTACCCATTACCCAAGCTCTCATGGCGATAGAAGGAAAACGGCTATTAGCTCAACCCAAATCATGGAAGGAAGGCCCCAATGCCCTTATTCTAACAAATTCTCACAATGATTATGGCCAAACCACAGAGGAATGTTGACACTTAAAAAATAAAATCAAAAGACTTATCCAAAATGGATATCTTCACGAATACTTATGTTCTGAAAAAGCTTGAGGAATTGGGCCTTATAAAAAATGAGAAGCTGACAAACCAAAAGAAGGGAAAGACGTCAGACCTGAAATTCTACAGAAAGGAGGACCCAAGACTGGATCAGGAGATAGGGTTGAGCCTAGTGACCCACCTCGTGAAGGAGTTATACAGATGATAGCAGGAGGTCCAATGGGGGGCGACTCCCACCATGCTAGGAAAACAAAAGTAAGGAAAACTCACGACATAATCATAAAAGATGTGTTAGATGTGGAGATCATGAAAGATACCCCCCTCATCCAGTTTGGAAAAGCGGAATGCTCAGGACCCAAAAATTCTCATAATAACGCTCTAGTCATCACGATCCTGCTCACTAAACTATGAAGTAGGATGTATTTTCATAGATTCCGAAAGTTCAACCGATATTTTTTTGTAGAAGCATACGATCAAATGCAGCTAGGGGGTATCCCCCTGTATGGGTTTATAGGAGAATTAGTTCATCCTCGAGGAATGATCTCTCTTCCTTTGACGTTGGGGACCGGGCCTACCCGAAGAACTTGCATGTTGAAATTCCTAGAGGTAGACGTACCCTCAACCTACAATATCATTTTAAGAAGACCTACCCTTAACGCTTTTCAAGCCATAATCTCCATATACCATATGAAGATTAAATTCCCCGCACCAGGAGGAGTAGAAGAAGTTCAAGGAGACCCCATCCAGTCGCATAAATGTTACATAGAGGTTGTACGCAAAAGACACAAAAGGAACACTGACAAAGCCCTCAAGGAGGTCCCTTCCTGTAAGCGAGGAAAGGACGATGAATTGGAAGAAGAGCCTGAGGCAGGAGGGGAATGCCCCCTAAAGTCCTGCTAGCAGAAGAACTGCTAAACATTAAATTCATACCTGGAGATTCCGAAAAAATCACATGAATTGGCTCTCAAATGAATGATACCACCTGATCCAATGCCTACAACCAACATATATATCCTCGCATGGACTCCCTAAGACTTGGAGGAAATTGATCCTAATATCATTACTCATCACCTCAACATTGACCCCCAGGTTAAACCTATAAAATAAAAGAAAAGACACTTTGGGCCTAAGAAGGATAAAGTAATCCAAGCTAAAATAAACAAGTTGAGGGCAGCTGGACACATCAAAGAGATAAAATTCTGGAAGTGGTTATCCAATGTCATCCTGGTACCCAAACTTGGGGAAAATGGAGAATGTACATTCACTTTAGGGACCTCAATAAGGCGTGTCCCAAGGATTTCAATCCTTTGCCTAGAGTCGATCAGTTAGTTGATTCTACTTCTGGCTGTGAATTACTGAGCATGATGGACGTCTCACAAGAGTACCATCAGATCAGGTTGGCTCCTAAACATCTTAAAAGGGTCAGCTTCATAATATCTCCAGGTACATTTTACTATGTATCTATGCCATTCGGAGTAAAAAACGCAGGAGTAACATACCAACGCTTGGTGGACAAAATATTCCGTCCACAAATAGGGAGGAATGTTGAATTGTATGTGGACAACATGTTAGTCAAAAGCAAAGAAGCACAGAACCATGTTGCAGATTTAGAGGAGACGTTCTCTATCTTGAGAAAGTACAAACTGAAGCTCAATCCAAGAAAATGTGCATTCGAGGTACGAGGAGGTCATTTCCTCAGCTTCATGGTTACCCAAAGAGGGATCGAGGCTAATCCCCTCAAAATTAAACTCATCCTGGACATGAAAGCGCCAACCAACATTAACGAAGTATAACGACAGAGAAACGTTTGCCTTTCTTTAAGGTAATAAGAAAAGCAAAGAACTTCGAGTAGGATACCTCTTATCAGCAGGCTTTCGAAGAGCTTAAAAGTTACCTAGCAAGGCTCCCCTTACTGGTCAAACCGTGCCAAGGAGACACCCTCTACCTATACTTTTTTGCCACCCCCCAGGCGGTTAGTTCTGTTCTCATTTGAGAGATTAAAGGAAATCAAAGTTACCTACACTCCTATTGTAAAAATGGTTTTTGCATTAGTGGTCACATCCCATCAGAGTAAAGACGAATATGCCATTAAAACAAACTCTGGGTAAACCAGACACCTCTGGATGCCTAATAAAATGGGTTGTGGAATTGAGCGAGTACAACATTTCGTAGCTACCTCGAACAACAATTACAGCTCAAGTCCTGACAGACTTCATTTTCGAAATGGCAGGAATTTCCTTGCGAGATGCACCCAAAGATAAAAAATGGTTACTTCACGTAAACGGATCATCCACGATCCAAGGTAGCGATGCAGACATACTCATCACTTCTCCTTAAGGAGAAGAATTAGACTTCGCCATTAAGTTTGATTGCAAAGCCTCTAACAATGAAGCAGAGTACAAAGCATTAATGGGCGGCATGAAAATAGCACATGAAGCGGGAGCCAGACACCTCATAGCCTACTCAGATTCACAATTGGTTGTTAAGCAGGTTGAAGGCATATACGAAGAAAATGAAGAAAATATGATACAGTATTTGCAGCAAATAGCAGAGTTGAGAACAAGTTTTGAAAGCTTTCAAATTTTACAAATCCCAATGGAAGAGAACGTTAAGGCTTACTGTGTCTTTAAACTAGCCAGTGCTTTAGAAGATTGCCGAACCAGGCACATTACCATACAATATATTTCCTAAGCCAAAGGTTCTCATAACGATCCAGGCGATATCCTCAGTAGACGATTGGAGGACACCCATGATCAAGTGGCTGGACGAAGAACACCTCCCAAACAATAGATGGGAAATAGCCAAACTCAAGTTTCAAGCCGTCCGATTCCTAATACAGGAAGGGGTCCTCTATAAAAAAAAATCTTACACGCACCCTGCCTCTCGATATTTGTCCCAAAAAGAACTAGTCCATGTCCTCAAAGAAATACATAATAGATGTTGCGGGGCACATGCAAGGACATGGACGTTAGCCAATAAAGCTCTATGGGCAAGATATTTTTTGCCTACTATGAAGCAAGATGCCAAGTAATTGGTGAATAAATGTGAAAAATGTCAGAAACACTCTTTCCTCATACATCAACCAACAGAGATACTTACCACTCTGTCATCACCATGCCTCTTCGCACAATGGAGAATGGACATTGTGGGGTCTATCCCTCTGGTCCCCGGCTAAAGAAAGTTCTTCTTGGTCGCAATCAACTATTTCATTAAATGAGTGGAAGTAGGACCACTTGCTCGCATCACCGAAGGAGAAGTAATGAAATTCATTTAGAATAATATCATTTGTCGCTTTGGACTCCTCAGAGAAATAATCTCAAACAATGGTCGACAATTCCAAGACAAAAGAATACAAGAATGGTGTAAAGAATTACACATAAAATAAAGGTTCACATCAGTAGCACATCCTCAGTCTAATGGACAAGTCACCAACCGCATTTTAGTGTAAGGAATCAAAAGAAGATTGGAACCCGTTGGTGGAAGCTGGATGGAAGAACTGACTAGTGTTCTATGGGCTTACAAAATAACCCCCAAGGATCTACGGAGAAAAACCCTTTCACTCTGGTCTACAGGACTGAGGTTATTATCCCTGCAAAGTTGGGGATGCCCTCTCACAGAATTTGGTATTTTTCGGAAGCATGTAATACATAATTACTTAAAAAAATCTAGATCTCATCAAAGAACTGCGAGAAAAAGCTTTCATCCGTGTACAAAGGTACAAGAACATCACAATCAATGCTTATAATAAAAGGGTGAAGACCCGTAGTTTCCAAGTTGGAGACTTGGTGTTACGAAGAATAGACACTCTTAAACCAATAAGAAAATTAGATCCCACATGGGAAGGGACCTTATAAGGTTGCACGCGTGATAGGAGGGGGAACATATCAACTGGAAGATCTTGAAGGGCACCCCCTGCCTCGCCCATGGAATATACACAATCTCAAAAAATATTACATATGAAGAATGATACCTCATTCATCTCATAAGTCCTTCTAAAAGACATCTCTCAATGTCTTGTAGAAGGATGCCTCATACATCGTCTGAGTCCTCCTAAAGGACATCTCCTAGAAACGTCTAGGGGAATGTCACTTTCCTTACAGACAAACCCCTCTCAAGGAATGTACTCCTCAAAAAATAAATCTCAGGGGTACACCCCCTAATACAACCCTTAATAGGGATACCCCCTCATGTTGAAGACATCCCTATACAAAGGTATGATGCTCTTTTCAACTTTTGCATATCATAATATGGCGAGGTAAAAAATTCTCACAAGAGTAAACCCTATTTAAAAATAATGCAGACATCCATCACTTAAGCGGGACCCCATATCTCCATCCAAAACCCTCATATGCCTTTTACATATACATGGCATAAATATATACATATCTTGCACATATATGATCCCAAGACATAATACGAAGTTAACCTTGCTTTTGAAAAGGTATAGGATGTAGGAAGGATGATTACAGAGATGGCCCCTATAAGAAGCACCTCTCATACGACCCCCCTTCAAGTTAAGCTCTAAACATACTCACACCACAGTGCAAAGTCAACACATAACGCATCATGAAGAAAAGCAAGGAGTGACCATCATCACATTACGACCCTCGGTTTAAAATATGGCCGAAGGCAAATAAAAAACATCATTCCATGACAAAATAAAATTATTTCATTCCCATCTTTGATGGGAATGAAATGCCCCCTGTAAGAAGCACCTCTCATACGATCCCCCTCAAGTTAAGCTCTAAACATACTCACACCACAGTGCAAAGTCAACACATAACGCAGCATGAAGAAAAGCAAGGAGTGACCATCATCACATTATGACCCTCGGTTTAAAATATGGCCGAAGGCAAATAAAAAACATCATTCCATGACAAAATAAAATTATTTCATTCCCATCTTTGATGGGAATGAAATGCCCCCTGTAAGAAGCACCTCTCATACGATCCCCCTCAAGTTAAGCTCTAAACATACTCACACCACAGTGCAAAGTCAACATAGAACGCAGCATGAAGAAAAACAAGGAGTGACCGTCATTACATTACGGCCCCCGGCTTAAAAGATGGCCGAAAGCAAACCAAAAACATCATCCCACGATAAAATAAAATTATTTCATTCCCATCCTTGATGGGGGGAAGAAAAGCAGAAGCAAAAAAGTAAATTGTTCTCAGCAAGGGAAGGGGGTTAAATTACATCTTCTCATTTCCATCCCCACAAATGGGGTCTTCTTTCATTTCAAACGATCTTCTGGGAGATGGGCGATTGAAGAAGCATTAAGGAATTCTTCATTAGTGGCTAGGGAGGTATCTCCTTCTTTTAGTTCTAGGGCTCATTCTTTCTATATGTCCCCCGCTACAAAATCAATTATTGCTTTAGGGGGGGACTCCTCTTCATGTCAACCATGACCTCCCCTAACACATGATCCAAAGCCTCCTCTACAAGGCATCCCCCTAAAATGCCATTACAAAGTTCAGAATATCTCCAATTTTAACAAAAGTAGAAAGAAGAAAAGAATAACCTGAATCATAAGGAAGGTCTCCGCCTAATGGAGCTGACGATCCAGTAAAAGGATTTGGGGTATTCTCCATTGTCGCTCCGAGGTCAAGGAAGGTAGGTTTCTCTCCATTGCAGGGATACCCATGAGCTATAATTGCTCTCTGCAAGCTGCAAAATCATACTCAAAATAAGGCTCAGCTATTGTGGCCACATCGTCTTGATATTTTTTGAATTTCTGGAATGTCTCAAGACTTTCAACCCAGTACCCCTCTAAGTAGCGTTGGCTATATTCAGTGTTAGGGAAGTCCAATTTAGCCTTCTCTATGGCCTTCTTAATTGCCCCCTCATGACCTACTACCTCCTTCCTAAGTCTTTCCAACTTCTTGTCTTGCTGCTGGCTGCGGGCGACCACCTTCTTCTTCTCCTCCTTAAGCTTGGCAACATCGGTATATAGACGATCCACTTTGTCTTCTAGCTTCCGCTACTGTGCTTCACTTCTAGGCCTGGAGGGCGCTCCCTAGCGACGAGAAAAAAACTCCACACAAGGAGAAAACCCCCTACGAATAAAAATAAGCAATTAGAAGAACACGCATGACATAGAAGACATACAAACGTGAATGATACCTTAAGCAAAAATGAAGAAGCTATCTCTTTCAGTTCTTCCTAGGACAGGGGTGCTAGCAACTGTCTATCACTCAAAGACAAGACTCCCCTCATAAGGTCATCGACCAAGGAAAGATTACCCTCTTTCTCTAATTCTAAAGATTAGGGAGAATGCAGGCAGTTTGATGGCACGCAAGAGTACTTAAGGGGGATACCCCTTTCACCCTTCAGGATAGGAGAAGGAGGAAGCCCCAAAGAAGGCTTACTAGAGCTTAAAGGAGGAGTCTTTAAGGAACTCATTCTCGACTTCTTTGAAGAGCAGCCAGGAGCAACCCCAGGAGAAGGGGAGATAGGCCTTTTTTCCTTTAGACTCACTCGAGGAATGAGTCCCCCTAGGCGAGCGAGAAGGGGGAGTCCCTCCCCCACTACCTCCAGAGTGGTTGCGCAAAAGCTTTCTGAACATGATATTCTCTATCAAAAGAAGTAAATCAAATACAGTTATGAATAAGAATCAATAAAACAAATGAAGTTCAAAGAAGAACAACAAGGTACCAAGGGAGTCCCCCAAGGGTTCTACCCTAGGACTCAAACTAAAAATGCCCAAAGAGTTTCTCATCAAATCAAATAACGTAACTCATAGGGGTCTTCATTCAAACTCTGCAACAAAGAGAGCAAGGTTACACTCCACTCCCCAACATTCACGGGAGGAGGAAGCTCTTCAATCCAACAAAAGGGGAAACACCCGATAGTTGAACGCAACACAAAGAAGAAACTTCTTTTCCAATTTTTGGGAGCACTAGGAGCAAACAAGAAAGATACCCTAGAGCGAGGGGTAGAAATTGAAAATTGGGCGAAAGCGTACATTGGGCGAAAATTTTGGTGGTGGCAGAATATTGGCGAAAGCGAAGAATCACAAAAAAAACTTGCTAAGATTCTAAAAGAATTGGGGACTAACTGGTCCAAAGGAACCTGGAAGAGACGGGCGACATCAGAATAAAAAGTACAGAAACGGAGCGCAACCATGACCTCATTTAAGCAATAAAAAAATTTAAACTATTTGTAGGCGAAAAAGGGGGACGACTTGTGGGGAGGGGGTATAAATAAAAAAGAAAGAAGGGACGGGAAAATCTAAAATTAATCGATCTACATCTTCTCCTCAAGTTGCAGGACCCCCAGTCCCCCGAAGACTGAGGGGTCTACCTCTCCTCTTCTCTAGGGAGGATCCCTTTCTCTCATATTCCCCCAAGTCCATATCATCATCATCCTCACCATCCTCTTCTCTATCGTCTCCCTCATCCCCCTTATGTATCTCATCCGCCTATCCACTCTCCTCATCCCTCTCATCCATCACATCCTCTTCATCTATCAGACGACAAGCCACAGTTGCTGCCTGCCTTCGACTCCGCCTGCGGTCACTTTGGAAAATGGATAGATCAAGACTCGTCCTTCATGAAGTAGCCTCGGAGGGATCATGGTCTGTAGGGACTTCTTTGACAAAAAACACTAAGGACTCATCCGAAGACGCTGCAGAAGAAGCCATGGAAAAGAAAAAGAAAGAATGAAGAACTTTCTATAGAGAAAGAAGAAGGAGAAAAGCACTTACTAGCGATGAAAATGAAGACCCCCGTTCTTCAAGAAATCAAAAGAGAAAGGGTGAGAAGGAGAAGAGGCTAACTTGTGCGCAAAGACGTGGGGAGGGATTTTGACCACATTCGCCACGTAATTGCTCTTGATTGGGCAATTACTTGACATGTCGCCTATATGGGGGGAAACGGTTATCACACCCCCTTTGGCACCGACAATAATGAAGGTTAGCCCTAGGCTTAGCCATCCACCCCCCATCTGAGAAGCGGCAAGGTACAAAACCCCATAACTTTGAAAAGATAAAAGAGATAAAAAAGCGGGAAAAGAAAATAAGTAGAAGGATGCCTCGAACTCTTACCATCTTGGCTTAGGGGGTTGTCCCTCCTTCAAGTGTAACAAGATTCCTACTCTAAGAAGAAGTTGGGGGTACCACTCCTCCTTAGAGTTGGGGACATTGAGTGATGTGCACGACCCAAAGGAGTTTGGCCCAACATACTTGTAATGAGGCCCATTACCCTAGAAAGTGGGAGCTCATCAGCCCAACGATATGTATGGAGAAAGAGACCCAAACTGCCCATGAGGCTGACCCAGCCACATAGCCCAATTAGAAGAACTCCATGAGAAAAGTCCACTTGGACCGCCGCATAGGATTACTCATCCCACGTGGCAGATACAGATAAAGA
Source organism: Sesamum angolense (assembly GCA_034509725.1). Classification (NCBI taxonomy): domain Eukaryota; kingdom Viridiplantae; phylum Streptophyta; class Magnoliopsida; order Lamiales; family Pedaliaceae; genus Sesamum; species Sesamum angolense. Next base: position 929,788 of record JACGWL010000012.1, read on the forward strand.
AAGCACCCTCAGCACTTTGACCCCTGTGGCAAAAGGACTCCTTGCAAATTAAGGAATGTCAAAGAATCCGCGAAAATAAGGAGTCCCCTTCAGTTTGGAAACTTACCCTCCAAACAATATCTACTGAAGATAAGATCATAAGATACACTATCTCAACTACCTCTAGCCACTCATCCCGAGAATTAGGAGCACATGCAGACCCCTACAGGAGGGGGATACCTCATCTATATAATAGGTTTGGTCCCAGGTGGGGTAACCTCCGATAGACTCTCTTTTCTCTAGAATCATTCACATTTAATTGTTATTTTGCACTCTATCTGTGATAAAAACACTTTTATTACACGAATTTGATTATCCTATCTCGATTACTCTTTTCAATTTATCATCTTACAATTATTTATTCCTAAAATCGATTCTAACTTGAGCGTTGGAGTGCTAAAGCTCTGTTTCGCAGGTTCCATTCCTCAAGTTCCTTTTTTCTTGATTCGGGTCCAAACTCTAGGTCCGAGCCTGTTGAACTCGTTCAAAAGCGCACGCATCAAATACATTTCAGAATAACTTAATAATTAAATCTGAGGAAGAAATAAAATATATTAAAGTCAATTCACATGAAGGATTAAATTAGTTGAAAAAATTATCATGAAGAGCTCTTTTTCTTTTTTTTCTAAAAAAAATATTTTAAATAATTTCCTTCCTGAAAGCTTAATATTTAAAGTATTTTTATTTGCTTATATAAATTTAAGATAAGTAATATCTTAAATTGTTAATATAATGTGTTGATAACATTTTTATGTTTGTTTAGACTTACAGTATATTATTTAATTAGTTTCATGTTGAATAAAGTATGGGAGTCAAAATCAATGTCTTTTAGGTGGGTGGGTGGGTGGGGGGGGGGGGATTTTCATTTTAAAAAATATTATTTGATGTGTTAAAAAACACAGAGGTCCAATAGATTTGGACTGTCATTCGAGACTTCATTCGAGACTTGGGCCGAAGTGAATGCAAATCCTAAAGAGGGGATCTGCAAAAAAGGGGTTAGCACTCCGACGCCGAAGTTAGTATTGGATCTTTGAAAATATGAAAATAGAAAAGTAAATGAATGCGGTATAAATCGAGATATGGTGAATAATATATATGTAGAAGTGTATGAACACATGATAATGTGCTTGTGGAGTGCTTAGAGAGTATTTAGATAATGAGAGAGATGACTTAGAGAGTAAGAGAGATGTGAGAGACCTGAGGAGGACATTTAGAGAGTGAGAAAAGTGTAAAGAATGTGTTAGGGGGCTTGTTGAAGGTGTTCTCATATGGTGGAATGAACTTGAATTTATATGGGATGCCCCCAACCGATAGGGCTCTGCACATTAATTTCCTTTATTTTTGTGAAGAATGGATAAAAATTATTTAGATAAGACCTGGTTTGTCTTTATCTTCGGTTAGTTATGCTTTTGAATGCCTATCTCCGAGTTTGGGGGGATTTTTCACCATTGAGGCTCCTTAGTCAACAAGGAGTCATCTGCTCTAGGAATCTAGGGCTTAAAGAAGAGGCTGCTAGAGTTTGTTAGGGTTTGGAGTCATTCTTCAGTTCTTGGGGGACTCCCTGCCTACAGTGAGTCCCAACCGCCAGGGGAAGTTCTCCTAAGGTTGATGTGGTCCAAAGTGGTTGATAACATATGAGCCTACGAGATGCCACGTAGGAGAGTGGGCTGCCACGTGTGTTGGCCTTTTAGGCCCAATATTTTGTTAGGCTCTGATCATAGTCCGAGTAGAAGGATATCCAGTACCTTTTGCCTTTGTCAATATGTTTTGGGGGGGACACCTCCTAGATCCGCTTACCCTTGGATCTTCTAGGGTGGTAGGGGCCTCTCGTTTCTTTATTCTTTTTAGATCGCTTAGGGCTTTCTGAGCCAGTCTATTTTTATGCACATCATTATTTATTTAAACTTTCATATTCGAAATACTCTTTCATATTTATTTTAAATATGAATTCTACAATATTTTTTGGGAATAATTAACATCGTGTTTGATGTTTTATATATTTATCTTAATTTACCTAAAATAAAAAATGATATATGGTTTAATATTTTTATGTAAAAAGAGAAGGGTTTATTTGTAGATGGGTATTTTTTTTATACTTTATAGTACAATGAGGCAAACAAATTTCAATCCTAATTATTCTTGATTAATTTATTTATATTTTGGTACTATTTAGACATCCTAATCAATAGTAAGGTTTTAGAGAATAAAATGTTGTAATTTCTTCAAGTCTACATTTACATTCAGTGAATAATGATGGTACCACCTAAACGCGATAAATGAAATTAACAGAACTACCAGAGAATTGAGGTGTTAGAATCAATCCTGGAGGTGACTCTGGGTAAACAAATGACATATGAGTGGAGGAGAGGTGTGGTAACCTTATCAATCAGTTATACCCCCCCCGCTGCGTGAGCGTCTTCAAATACAGAGAAGAGAAATGGAGTTTTTATATAGTTATGGAGAAACAACCTCACCTGACTTATTGTTATAAAAGCGTGACACCCTATGCATTTCACAAAACTTGAGGGAGGTTTCCACGTGGCTTCTTAATTAGTTTGGCCGCAACAAGTGCCCTCCCCTGCAAAGGTTTGTCCTCAGGACCAAAGTTTGGGAATTTCTACATCTAGTAATCTCCCAAGTTTGTCCCTGTCAGAGGTTAATTCACAAAAGAATGGATGATTGTGGAACGGGATGATCCCAGTCTAAGATGGCCTCGGGTTCCAAGACTAAGTGTCCGTGAGGGATGAGCATGACAGGAAAGCTCCGTGGGGCTACAGAGTCGCCATGACATTTCTTCAACTGAGAAACGTGGAAAGTGGAAATGAATCTTGGTGAGGGGGTAAATCTAGTCTGTACGCCACCTTGCCAATGCATAGAATGACCTAAAAAGGGCCAAAAAAATTAGGAGAAAGTTTGTGATATGAGTGTACCTTAAGACATAGTTGTTTGTATGGTTGTAGTTTGACAAAGACGGAGTCCCCAACATTAAATTCTCATTCACTTCTTCCCTTGTCAGCTTGTTTCTTCATTCTATCACTAGCCTTTGTCAAGTTTTGCTTTAGCAACCTCAAAAGTGGCCTCTGTTTTGCAAGTTTCTATCAACATAATCTATTATAGAGTGTGTAGGGTGAATGCAATGGTGGTTTTCGTCCATACACGACTTCATATGGAGTTAATTGAGTAGTTGAATGGTAAGAAGTTATATACCCCATTCCACAAAAACCACTGACTCCATTCCTTAGGCCATGATCATAACATTAAAAATTCCAAAAACATTCACAACCTTTGTTCCATCAACTGGGGTGGTAGGGTGGGTGTGTAGCTTCACCTGTTGCAGCTTAAAGAATTCCTGCCAAAATTGGCTAAAAAAAACTGGATCACTCACTATGGATTCAGGCGTTCCGTAGAGTTTGTACACAAGTCGAGGAAAGAGAAAGCTGAGCTACTGTTACGGAGGTGAAGGATGTTTTTAACCCAATAAAATGTGCATACTTGCTTAAGCGATCGACAACAACCAATATACAATTCTTCCCTCCTGACAGCAGTAGGCATTCTATAAAATCTAGAGATAAGTCATGCCATACTCCCTTTTTGGATAGGTGATGGTTGCAAAAGGCCAGGGTACTCAACGTTCTCCTTTAACCACTAGCAAGTGTCACAAACCTTGATAAACTCACGAACATCTTGTTTAAGCCCCTTCCAATATAGCCACTGTTTGATTCGTTAAAGGGTTGCTTGTATACCGGAATGTCCCCCTAAAGCCCCATCATGATACAACTTAAGGAGGTTGACCCTGAGTTGTTTGTCATTTCCCACGACTAAGTTTCCCTTCCTAGTTAAAACTTGGTTCCTCCATTCATAATGTTTATTTTTACAGTATCCACCTTCTAGTGTAGAGATGAGTTTCTACAATCTAGTGTCGCTACCCAACTAGTTTTAATTCTATTCACCAAATCAGTTTGGATGGTCACAAGTGTCGACAAGGTTCCTTACTGTTCCGGAAGGTCATGACGTCGTCTAGAGAGTGCATCAGCCACTACGTTCTCCTTTCCCTTCTTGTAATTGATAGTGTACTCATAACCCATAAGCTTAGATAACCACTTTTGATGACTTGATGTGGAAATCCTCTGCTCCAATAAGTACTTAAGGCTCTGATGGTCAGTTTGGATAGTGAAGTGTCTCCCGATAAGATATGGTCTCCACTTTTGTACTGCGACAACAATGACCATCATCTCCTTTTCATAAACTGATAAGAAAAGGTTCTTACTGGCTAGAGCCTTACTAATGTAAATTATGGGTCTCCCTTGTTGGTGTAACACTGCACCGATTCCCTCACCAGATGCATCTGTTTCAATGATGAATTCCTTGGAGAAATCCGAAAGAGCTAACATTGAAACATTACAAACAGCTTTCTTCAGTGCGTGAAATGCATGTGTGGCTGCCACGATCCAAGTAAACCCCCCTTTTCGTAGGAGTTTGGTCAAAGGTTTGGCAATCTTCCCGTAATCCTTCATAAAACGCCTATAATAACATGTCAATCCAACAAACCCCCGCAACTCCTTTACATTTTTGGTTAAGGCCAATCCATCATTCCCTGGACCTTCTGGGGATCTACTGCAACTCCACTGGAAGAGATTAAGTGGCCCAAGTATTCGACCTGTGAGCAGTTGACACTTGTTTTTCTTGATATAAAGCTCATGCTTGTGGAGCAACTCAAAGGTGAGTCTCAAGTGACTTACATGATCGCCTTCCGTGTAACTGTACACAAGTATGTCATCAAAGATAACTAAAATGAATTTATGTAAATAAGGTTGAAAAACCTTATTCATAAGGCCTTGGAAGGTTGAAGGCGCATTCGTCAGGCAAAAAGGCATGACCAAGAACTCATAGTGGCCGTGGTGAGTTTGAAAAGCAGTTTTCTGTATGTCTCCTCACGCATACGAATCTGATGATACCCTGACCGCAAATCCATTTTGGAGAAGTGTTGTGACCCATGTAACTTGTCCAGTAACTCCTCAATGACCGGAATGGGAAATTTGTCTTTAACAGTGTGATGGTTCAATTCTCTGTAATCAACACACATATGCCACGTTCCATCCTTTTTTTTTCACTAAAACCACCGGTGAGGAATATGGACTAATGCTATGTCGAATAATGCTTGATTCCAACATAGATTGTATCATTCATTCTATCTCATTTTTCTGCAGCGTGGGGTATCGGTAAGGCCGCACATTGATAGGAGACGTGTCTAGCTTGAGTGTGATGTTGTGATCATGTTCTCTCCTTGGTGGCAACGCTTTACGCTCCTCAAACAGGTCTGAGAACTGAGTCAATAGATCCCTTACTGCTGTTAGTTGTCGGCTCGGGTCGGGATCGCCCTCAAGACTGAAATACAAGCCCTGAATTGCTATGGCGTGAAAGCAAACCCTCTATTGGAAGACTCCCACATGCATCATAGCGATTTGGGTTGGCTTATTAAGAATCTTGTGCATCTCCCCTTTGCTCATGACCTTGACACTCAAGGTTGCATTCCCCTTATGGAAATTTTCTTACCTCCGACATGAAATTCCATTTTGAGTTGGTGGAAATTCCAATTTATATCACCTAATATCACTAACCATTGTACTCCAAGCACCACCTCGCAACCACCCAAGGGAAGAATCATCATATCAACGGTGAAAGGAACTCCTTGCATTTTCCACCCAAAGTTCTTACAAGCAAAAGAGCTATACATTTTGTTTACATTTGCTACCGTCATTGGGAACGGTTCCGTGCTGTCCAGCTTGCAGCCTAATCTCTTGGCCGTTTCTAAGTCTAAAAAGTTGTGTGTGCTTCCCGTATCAATGAGGATGTGCACAGGTTTGTCCCTTACATTCCCGGTGACTCTCATTGTCCTATAATCATGTAAGCCAGTCATTGCATGCATGGACACATAGTAATCGTGAGCGGCATCCACTTCATTGTTATCAAGAGCGCAAACGGTCTTACTCTCATCACTCCCTTGAGCCACAAGTTCCTCCTCTTCGTCCTCAAACACCACCATGAAGTAGAGTTGTTTTCTACACTGTATTGGTGTCCGATTTTATATTTCTCATTGACACAAAGCATAATCCCTTGGCTCTCTTCTCATCTAATTCCTATGGTGTTAACCTCCTCCCATATTAGGAAGGTAATTTGGTGTTATGGTTTGGTTGATGGATTGGTTTAGTATAGTGTGAATGGTTGTTGTGTTGTGTCATTTTTGGAGTTGGTAATAAGGGACTCTGTTTTGAATGCATTGGCAAAGGTTTAGGGTGGAACGGGTACGAGTGCGAGGTCTATTTATTGGTAAAGTAAATGGCTTGTTCTTGCAGCTTAGCAAAGCTAATAGCCTCCTGCAGATTCTTAGGGCGAAACAGTCTTACTCGCACAAAAATATCACTTTGTAACCCAGCCAACAGACAACTGACAGCATATCCCTCTAAAAGGTCCACACAGTTCAAAAGTTCATCAAATTTATCAAGATAATCCTGCACTGTACCCACCTGTTTCAAGTTCATCAATTCAGCCATAGGATCATCATATAGTTGAGTACCAAACCTGTCATACAGAGCTCTTACGTACTCCTCCCAGTTGGGAACCTCTATGGTCAATCTTGACTTCATGTAAACCTAATGCCACTGCAAAGCCCTGCCCTCTAGATGCACCGCCGCGAGCTTGACCTTCGCATCAGAGGGTGTGTCATCAACCTCAAAAAATTGTTCACACTTGAACACCCAACCTCGTAAGTCATCACCGTCGAACTTCAGAAATTCCACCTTAGAACACTTCATCGAAATACCGTACCGCTGAACCTGTGAATTTTGGGAGTCCCCTGCGCCTTCCATAACTGAAGACACGGTATTCGTTGAATGGTGAACAACCAACGCGGCGATCATCGTTCGAATTTTGTCGATATTCTTTTCACTCCTTTCTGAGCTTAGTCAAACTTGATTCTTGAGAGCATCAACATCCTTGCGAAGTTCCACAAGACGGGTGTCGTCCGCCATCACTTACCCACAACCAAGGAACACAGGCTTTGGTACCAAGTTGGTACCACCTAAACGCAAGAAATGAAATTAACAGAATTACCAGAGAATTGAGGTGTTAGAATCAATCCTGGAGGTGACTCTGGGTAAACAAATGATAGAAGAGAGGAAGAGAGGTGAGGTAGCCTTACCAATCAGTCATATCCCCCCAGCTGCGTGCGAAGCGTCTTCAAATACAGAGAAGAGAAATGGAGTGTTTCTATTCTGTTATGGAGAAACAACCTCACCTGACTTATTATTATAAAAGCGTGACACACCAACTATAACGAGATCGCATTTCACAAATTGCATTTTACAAACTTGAGGGAGGTTTGCCTACGTGGCTTCTTAAATGGTTTTGGTCGCAACAAATGATTAAAGCAACTTTGACAACATTCATCTTCATAAATAGTTTGACCTTATCTTATAAAATATTTTAGTATTTAACAATTGGAAAGTAATCAATTGTCAAGTATCATCATCAATGTATAAAAGAATTTTAATTAGAACCACCTTTTTCCACACCTTGCTCCTATATTACTAAATAAATGTTCATGACAAAGTATTAATTATTAATAGAATCACTAAGACCTTCGAGTAAAGTGTTATAATACTATTTATAAGTTTAATATATACAAATCTTCATGCTCATTCAATGTTAGGATCATATGTAGGGGTGTTCAATAAATCGTTGTACTGCAGTAATTGATTAATCCAATTCAAATTGTACTGTAGTTAGCGGGCTAAAGGTGAATCGGATTAGTCTTGAATTAGTTAAAAAAAAAAATTATTCTAGCAATCGAGTTTAGTTTTATATTTACGTATGCCACATAGATCATGTTCGACCTCCCTAATAATAATAAGAAGAAGATGAAAAAGAAGGAGAAGAAGAATGAATGATAATATATTAGAATTTTCATATGTTTATACAAAAGTTTTGATTTTACATAAATTAATATTCAAGATAATATAATAATAATAATAATAATAATACGATATTTTTTGTTGGTATTGTGTAATATATATGTATAAATATGTAAATGAGATCAATTAGTTCATTAATTATTCGTTATTGACAATCTTCTATTTTTTTTTTTTATGTAAATGTAAGAACTTGAAAGAGATGATATCATGATTTTGTTATAATTTATTTTTATACTATTTTTTTATTCCAAATAATTTTTGTTTAATATATTATTATCAGTTTCTTATATAATTAATTCAAAATAAGAACCTTTTCATAATTTTATTCATAAATAATTGGTAATTTTTATATTTATTTATATGCTTTAAAATAAACATATAACTATGTAAATATTTTTTTTTACACATTATAATTGACATATCATATTTTCTTTTTCTTTTTTAAACTTAGCACAGCATGAAAATGCATTTATTATGAAAATACTAATATGATTGTACAGATGATCAATTCTATACTAAAGACCAAAAACTCAATTAGTAGACCAAAGTGCAGTTTTGATGATCGTCGGGTTGGATTTCGGCAGAGCTTTTTAAAGACCGCAAGCACTGGATCGGGCCAAAAAATGACTTAAATTAGTACAATACGTACCGCGCACACTCCTAATTATATATTTGTTGTGTTAAAAATTATAGTGGATAGACACAAATAAAATCTAATTTTTAAATCGTACAATAATTTCAACGCCACGTTTTGATTATAGATCACTGCAAAAGAGATTATTGCCACACAAATCAATATTACTTATGGAAATTGGTATGAGATGAGTTTGAATAATATATGATACCAATCACTGTGCTAAGCGCTTCTGCAGCGCATGATAGCCCAAACACACATCTCTGCACTATGGCCTCCTCATGAAATCAATTATATTGAGTGCACGACTAATGGAAAAAATATACCCGTATTCAAGCCCAGACCTGCACTTATAATTTTAAGTTAGACTTAAATCAGGCTCAGAATCATTATTAAAATAAAATATATGGGTATAGACCAGATATTGACCCGATAATTAGAGATGACAATGGGGCGGGTTTGGATGGATCCAAGACCCAGACCTGCCCTGCCCTGGCCCGCCCCACTGCGAAACCCATTGGGGCAGGTCAAACTCGATAAACCCAATACTTTCATATTATTTTTAAAAAAAAAAGATAAAGAAAGAAGAAAGAGAGAAGGCGAGGAGGGCCTTGACAATCAGGCGAGCAATGGAGAGGAGAGCGGCAACAACGATGCAAGCAAGGGCGGAGAGCGGCAACGACAATGCGAGCGGTGGAGGGGAACAACAATGGCGATGCACGAGATAGATGAGATCGGCAACGGCGCTGCAAGCAATAGAGGAGATTGGCGACGGTGATGGCGTAGCGACCGGTGGCAACAACAAACACATACAATAATTGAAGAAAGCAACAAGATGAATGATAGACAGAGAACAAAAATGAGAAGAAAGAGTGTGGCGGCTAAGACTTGTGAGGGTGAGAGAAAAAATAGAACAACATAAGTGAAAAAAAAATATAGAAAAATATGTATGTTAAATTTAATATACGGGGCAGGCCCTCATGAACTCGAGACCTGCTCCGGTATTTATTTTGTAGAATCGAACCCGCCCCATTAGGGGCTGATTCGGGGCGAATTTTTGGGTACTGGTTAAAATTGCCATCCCTATGTACATCACAAACAATTTAATCACATCCGAATTTTGTTAAAATTCTCCCCCTTCTCTCTTGGAAAGTAGGAGATTTATCCTCTTTCTCTCTCTAAAGTCTGAAAATCACTCCACAGTCCTCATGACCATCAACAACACCGCAGGCATCATTCTCCCTTTCTACCACATTTTGAAAGCCTTTCACTAGGCGATCAGTTCCTCCCCACTCATAGGTTGATCTCCACATTGCCGGCAATTAAAACGCCTTTTCCTTCTATGTCACGCCCTACTTTTTTCTCTCTCTGTTTCTCCATCGTCTGCTGACAATTGAGTTTTAACTCCTTACTCAGTAAAAAGTCTCATTTTACAGAGTGCTAATTATTTAAAAAAAGAAGGATTGTGGCCCCACTAAGAGATTAACATTTAATAAAAGTTTGATTGAGAGATTATTAGTGCAGTCTGATCTGATCTAATTCATCTAATTTATCTATTTATATTATATCTACATTATATTAGCAAGTATCTCGGGATTATTAGGGAGGTAAATTGCTTTATTTTGAAAAACATAGAGAGGTAAATTGTTATATTTTAAAAAATACAAAAAGATAAATTGTTTATTTTTTTTTTAGAGGGATAAGCTCGTTTACAATATCAGAGAGGTGCTTGCAATTTTTCCTTTTTGAATCTATTAACCTCGTGTGAAGGAAAGGAAGTTATGAATAAATTTATAAGCATATATATAGAATAAAATAAAAGATTTTCCAATATCATATTTCACAAACTCTATTTGAGTAGAGAAAAAGAGGGTTGAGATACTTTGTTGAAAGTTAAGAACATATTCTTCATATCTTAGCATTATATAAAGTTTAATCATAATTTTTAGATATGTTTTGCTAAGAGGTCATATATTTTAGGATTAATATACTTAGATCCCATGAGAATATAAAATTATATTTTCTTTTTTTAAAAAAAAACCTTCTCCAGAACTTCACTGTTTACACTTGATCGTCATTCGTTAGGGTTTGGACGAAAAATATTGAAATTAGCAAAAAAATATATAAAACATCTTTAATTCTTCCCATTATTAACATCTCCATGTAATAATTTTGTACTTATAAGGAAAAAAATGTAATAATATTAATTTCACTCTATATATAGATATTACATTTATCCCTTTTATAGTAATAAAAATATACATGATATGTTAAATGAGAGAAAAAATTAAAAATTTATTTAATTTTTTTTTTAATTCATGTTTGTCCTCTAATCTCTGTTCCAGTGTGTAAATAAAAAATATCTAGAGGGGGGTGAAGTGTAGTTTATTTTTGGAAGGAAGTGTAATTTGCATTTTCTTAAGGGGGTCTACTCGTAATTAATCCTACGTTTAATAATACCTTTTTTATCATATAAAATAATTTGAGGAGTGAATATTATATTAAATTTCAAATTTTCATAATAAAATGAAAAAAAATAACATCATTAATTGCTTGCTTAATAAGTTTCTAAATTTAGTATATATTTACAAGTTTTAATTTCTTTAAAAATTCTACGAAAAATGCTCTTGTGTAAAATATAAATATTTATTTTTAATTTTTAAATTAATAAATAAAAATGGAATCCAATTAAAAATATTGGGGGGGGGGTGCTTCACCTTACCCGGATACAGTCCAATCACACTTCGCCACGTGGCAGGGGAATCCTATGTCTTTCAACAGCCGCCAACTCCCCTTACCCCTCCAAAACTGCAAAAGGCAAAAATAGATTCATCGAATCCCATCGCCCACGTGATCCAACGGTTGGGGTTCAATTAAAAAGATCCAATAGAGAAGTCCCACGTGTCAGTAAAATCTGCATCCGTCCACCTTTAATCGCCGGTCACCAACCTCATAACAGAACTCCGCCCCCTTTTGTATATATTTCTTTCCACTTCCACACCATTGAATTTATCTGTTACTGTTTGTGTTTTTTTTTTTCTTCTTCTTTTCTTTTTTTGGATTCAATAAAAGGAATTTTTGTTCCTCTGATTAATTTTATAGTTTTAGAAAGGAGGACGAAAGAGCATTTGCAAATTGTTAATTTGAATCAGACACAAATCCTCTTTCTATCTGTGTATCTTTGTGTTCTTGGCATAAAGATTGGATTTTGATTCTGTTTGTTGAAAAGATTTTGATCTGTTGCTCTGGAGTTAGCATAATTGGCTTCCCTTTTTCTTTTTTCCCCTCTGTCAGAGTAATTTTGTGTTAATTGGGCTGGATTTGGTGGAGAATTCTTGGATTCTGATCTGGGGTTAGGGTTGATTTTGATGTTTGAGTGGAATTGAATGTTATTGAGTGTGGAGGAGTTGAAGAATTGAGGGATTCTTGGCAAGAATTTGAAGTTGGGTTGTGGGTTATTGATTTCTTTCTTTTATTTGTATTTGCCCTCTGCTTCTGCTTTGTGAAAAGAGGAAATCTTTAGTTCATCAAGGGGTTTCTTTTTGGGAATTTTACTGGAGTTGGTTGATTTAGAATTTCTTATTGATGAAGGTCCATCTGGGATTAAAGAATTCTTTGTTGAACGTGAATCTTGGGAGTGGTTGGTCTTGTTAAAGGAATTCGGGTTGATGTTTTTAAGAAATATATGGCTGCGGGGACTGATTTTTCGCGTCTGTTCACTGATGTAGAAGGTGGTTATAGGAAGGACAATGGCCAAATTTCTGTGGTGAAAGATGAAATTACGGAAAACGTAGATGACTTGAAGCAAACATTGAACAGTAAACCGCCACGGCATCTGTCTGTTGTGCGGCATTCTATCAGTACTACTCCATTGATCTCACCCACAGATGATGTGGTAAATACTTTTTCTAATCTAGTGATTCAGTTCTATCAGGCTTTGCTGGCTAAGTAGTTATATTACCGTTGTTGGATTCTCTTTCTGAAAATGTTTGTTTCAAGTTCTTACTTTATTGTATTTCAACGTAATGTCAATGCATGAATTTATTGTCAAGTTGGAGTAATAGTACATATTTATGTCTCTTTTGATGTGTGTCAGAATTCGATAAAATTCCAGTTCTTGTTTGCTACGGTTGTAGGTTTCAGATTTATTTGTGAAATCCTGTAACTTAAGCATTGCGTTAATGGATCTTGAATCTTTTTACTTCTTGAATGGGAATGAGTTTTCCGTATTACCATCTGTTTTTCGAGTTTCCGACTTTCCATGGGAACCTTTCTTGATGTTATTCTTATGGTGGTTGGTACCCAGGGATTTGGCAATGACTTGTAGCTTTTATATAAAGAAAAAAAAATTAAAAAGAAAAAGCGTGATTCTGCCAATGTATTTTCTGTGAGGATTTGAGGCAGTGTTTTGATATGTTCAAATGAACACTTGTCTGGCTGTCAAGTAAGAACAAGAGGAGCCCATGCATAGAGCTTTTCTTAAGGAGTGACACTCTAGTTTACAACTTTAAAAATCTCAAGGAAATGTGCACTTTCCTGTCATTTTTGTTGGTTTTGTTTTCAGTTTTGCTTTTCACATGATGCTTTACGTATTGCTAGCTAATGGCTTATGTGTATGCACAGGATTCTGATCTTGGAGGAACTGGAATGAAGTCGCTATCAGATACAAAATCAAGCTTCCAACCGGTTTTCCGGTCTGGAAGCTGTGCCGAGAAAGGACCTAAGCAGTGTATGGAGGATGAACATATCTGCATAGATATTTTGCATCAACATTTAGGTGAAAGTGCAGGCTTTCCTTCACCTGGAGCTTTTTACGGGGTAAGTTGGATGCTAGAAATGTGTGTTTATCCTCTAGTCCTCATTGAGAAGGTGTCTTTGCAAAATTCAGATTGCACATAAGATCCTGAAACTTATTTAAAAAAATAGCTTTCTTTTGAAGATGATGACCACAAACTTCAGATTGCACATTAGGGATGTGATCTATGTTTGTCCTTTACAAATGAGAAAAATGGGCATTTCTGTGGGAATTCTTATATATCACTATCATGTCGTATTGTTGTGTATGTAGATGATGACTACAGCTGTTTTCAGAGATGGAGATTAGTCTTCCGATAGGATCTTTTTCTTTTTTTTAAAGAACTCGAGTATATTTCTTTAAACCTTGAATTTTAGGTAGCTTTCCACAAATACGGTGTTTTTATAGAACATTAGTAGGAAGTCTTAAATTTTAAGCTTCTTTTCCCCATCTTATTCTGTTAGTTTTCTCCGGTTATTTAGACTCATTCTATTACAAGCAGGTCTTTGATGGGCATGGTGGTACTGATGCAGCGTGGTTCATTAGGAATAATATTCTTAAGTTTATAGTTGAGGATTCCTTTTTCCCTGTTTGTTTGGAAAAAGCAATCAAGAACGCATTTCTTAAAGCCGATTATGCATTTGCTGATGATAGTTCCCTCGATATAATCATCTGGCACAACAGCGTTGACTGCATTCGTTTCCGGAAGGTAAAGGAGCTAAAGACCCCTCTCCTCTATTCCCAATTGCCCCCTTTTTTTCTTTTGATGAATAATTCCCATTGGACTTCATCCGGTATATATCGCAAAGGAATTTATACTCAATCATGTGTAACATGATCCTATGCTCTGCAGAACATTGATAGTTGCCAATGCTGGAGATTGTCGAGCTGTGCTTGGAAAACGAGGTAAAGCAATTGAAATGTCGATAGACCACAAGCCCAATTACACATCCGAAAGACTCAGAATCGAGAAACTAGGAGGGGTCATATATGACGGCTACCTTAACGGTCAACTATCTGTATCGCGGGCCCTTGGGGACTGGCACATGAAAGGCCGTAAAGGGGCTGCTTCCCCATTAAGCGCAGAGCCCGAGTTGCAGGAGATGTTACTAACAGAGGACGACGAGTTCTTGATTATGGGATGTGACGGCTTGTGGGAAGTTATGAGCAGCCAATGTGCTGTCACAATGGCTAGGCGGGAGTTGATGCTGCATAATGATCCTGAAAGATGCTCAAGAGAACTGGTTAGAGAAGCACTGAAACGAAATACGTGTGACAACTTAACGGTAATAGTGATATGTTTCTCCCAGGATCCTCCTCCTCGGGTAGAAGTTGCTCCTGGCAGAGTGAAGAGGAGTATATCGGCTGAAGGGCTGAACCTACTTAAAGGTGCACTGGAAGGGTAACTTGTGAGTAGATGGCACAGAGATGAAGTGTGGCTGATAAAAGACGAACAACGTATTTCTAACCTTAGCTGCTGCATCTTGTTCTTGTGGCCCACATTCGGACGTTTTGGGTTTTTCGATTTTCCACTCTGCGTATGTAGAAGTGAGATGTTGTAGTAATTGGGTGAATTAACTGTTAGCTTTTTCTAGCTGCTATAGGGTGATTTCTCCTGATGTATATAGCTCAGAGCCATGTTACAGTTCATAAATCATTCAATTTGACAATTCATAGACTGCTTGCAAATTGATTGTTTCTAGTGAACTGGATTTGGTTGATTGGATGTTTATTTGAACTACAAGCTCCTCGAATTGTGTTATAATATGTTTGAAACATTGTAAGAGTTCGGAATTATCTGCAGGGCGCCACAAAAGTTCTAAAAACCATGATCTTAAGACAATAGACAGTGATAATTCACAAGTAAGTTTTCTGCTTTTTTGTAGGATAACTTTAAAAAGCTATTGTTTTCTGTAACAATCGTTCTCTAAAAGAAAATTAGATAAAATGGCTAAGCAGGAGATTAATACTCAAGAAGATGATGAGAAACAGTCATCAAGGGTAAGTGAATTTCCAGAAGTTCACAATAGTTTCTGAAATTCAATGAACTATGATATCAATGATATCGTGTTATGAACCCTTTCTAGCCAATGACCCCCTAACAAAAGAAATAAACAAGAGTTGTGGAGTAACATTGGAACCTCATCTCAAGAAGCTTCCTTGTCTCTGCCAAAATATCTAGTTCTGATGTATGGTTTCTTAGAGTTCTCTGTCGCTCGTATCTTCATCATCGACTGCTTTCCTGTTACCACTGTACACATCAGAGAAGTTGTTAAATGACAGTCAATTCTTTCCTAGCGATAATTAGGAAAGGAATTGTGTTGACACAAACACCACTGTCCTTACCAGCAGCTTTCTATCCCATCTCAAACGAAAATCTTTGGATTGAAAAAGTTATGAGCTGAATATGAAATATACCTTGTCTTGCTACAGTATCTACCGAGGTCCTGGCACAGGACCTTGCTTACTTCACCTACTTTGACGGACCCTTTCTTTATCAATTCGGACAGCTGGTTTAGCAAATTAATATTGGTTATGTTAGAAATCGTTGCCGAAAGTAAAAAGTTGACCAGAAAAAGGGGGATAAGGGGTCACCTCATCTTCAGTTTCCTCAAGTAACCTAGATATACACGAAAATTGGAGAGGATTAAATCAGCTTTATACTCCCAGGATAATTAAATGGAATAAACTACATTAATGTCCCAACTATTTTCAGCAGCTAAAATAACTTGTCTCACCTTCGCAGAAAGTTGAGATGTCTTTCGAATATGCTCGAGCTTCTTGTTTACCTATCATAAAATTTTAAATTGGAAGATGATAGTTGTCAGAAACTCTGAGAACCTTAATAGTTCACATAAAAAGAAAGAAGAAAAAGTCAAAAGTACAGTGCCATATCAGTCAACGGCTGTCAGAAGTTCATGGAAAATCCAGTCAATTGACAGGCATAAGCAGCCAATGGAAGCTGAGCGAACAGTGCTAAAGTTTAAGTTAGCGAAAACTCTGCAATTACAGTGCAAGGCCACCACTTCCTATGAGCATATCAAGTAGATGCTCAGTTTACTTATCTTTTCTAGTTTCCTTCATATCTAAACTCATTGACTAACAACAATAGAACCTAATAAGCTTAAGCACCAGAACTCATTATATAACTTTTCGCCTTCCTGTAAAACCAATTCAGATGGTATCAATCAGGTTCTATTTTTCTTTGCACTATATGAGTACGCTTATTGGGCATGATCATACCAGATTCTGGACAAAATCTAGGATTTACAATCTGCAGAGCAGGCCCAACTTTTGGTCCACACGGTTGTCTATTCATATTTGAATTTGCATAAGGGTGTAAAAGTTTTAATTTTTCCACGGGTTGGAACTTGAGAAATCCTACAAAGTACAAATAGTAGTTGGCCAGGAAGTAACAGTAAATCTATTTCATAGTTTGCTCGGGTAATTTAGTTGAAATAAACAAATTTCCATTATTTCAGCAATTAAAATGATTAACCTGAACCAAAATCAAGATCATGCCCAAATTTTGAGGAAGGGTTCTAACTGATGTCCTTAAGCATTAGTTTTATATACACCTACTGCTATATCTTCATCGGAGATTTACTTTTGTTTCTTAAATCAAACATATTGATGTGATATATTAGATGTAAAGTCAACCAAACATGGAAAGTTTTTCTGTAATCGATAGTCTCATCACTGTAACAGCATTGGTATGTCCATATGGGATTCCAATTATCATGCATGCTTTGCGGGACAATAGCCAGATTTTGACAATCAGTTGTAATGACATAACACAATTGAAGTACCATACTTATGTAGTTATGTTCCAAGTTCCCAGGCTTTTAGTATATATTCCATGTGCCCTCTGTGCACAAACAAAAGAAAGAATAAATGAGAGGAAAGAGAATGCTTTACAGGAACAGTTAGAAGATAGCAGCATTTACAGTTTAAGATGCAAAAGCATCATTGATCTACATGAGTGTTTGTGTGAAGTTCTAATAAATTCTCACCCACAGTAGACAATGATTTTCAGATCAATTTTGAATTTCAGAGGTCAAAACCACAATGACTACGGAGCATATGAGATTGGTGCATATTTATTCTTTGGGCCACCAGTTCTGGCCCTTAATGACATTATCAAAACATTAGTACACTTGCCATGAACATAAATTACGGGAGTATCATAATCCATGCCTGATTCCTAATTATTAGATTTATTCGAGTGAGAGCGACTGCATTAATTAGTACCAGAAAAGCAGAGGTATACTAGTTGGAAAAATCAACATAGACGCACATAGTTGCTCCATTTCATAATGTTTCTTCAGATAATAACTGTACATCTCTTTTTGTAGACTACCGAATTTAGAAATTACTTCATTGAAATAAATTAGCTATGCTGTACAAGCTGAGTCGTTAATGCTGATGAAAGCAATTCTGATGGAAAGCAGTTAAGCAAATGGCAAAAGACTTTGTAAAAAGCATAAATTTAGAGACCCAAGTATAGTAAGATTTTATGAAAAGAAGCTAGTGCACATACTGGTTTTGAGGTTGTCCCAGCTATTCACTTTAATCCATACTCGTCTGCTAGAATCCACCTGACAACGCACAGATACTAACATCAGCTTAAAACGATGACAAATATGTTCTATTTGGATGTGCAGTCTACAACCCCATTAAACTACCAATTCTTATATGCAGTTTCAGAACCCTAACATCATTGAGGTTCTACTCTCAAGCACTCTCACTTATGTTGCATTTTAACACAACAGGGTGATAGTTTTCAAGGGCAATAGAGAAACTACCTTCTCAAGAGTATAATCTTGCATATTATCACAAAGCCCATCCAGGAGTTCAACAACTCTTAACTCGCTGACTCTGTGGCAGAAAAACGAGAAAATTTGCATGTATGAACACCACAAGAAGAGGACATACTGAGGCTTATATAATAGGAAGAAAAAAGAAAGTTAGTAGTCCATACCGTAATCTATTAGCTTCCCTTCACGCTGACCTTTAGAGTCCAAACGATGTCTCATGTCCAAATGATTTCGAGGTTTTTCCTGTGTGATATAATCAATATGAAAAAGAGTTCCTTAAATAACAATTAGAAGGTGCATGTCATCATTTAGTGAAGTAGCCAAAATAAATTTTCCAGGAAAATAAAAAAAAAAACAAAAAACAAAACAAAACAAAACATGTTATCTCCTTTTAGCTGTTTGTTTAGCCTCCACTTAATATTTAAGATTTCAGAGAAACACTGGAAGACAATGCCGTTTAGCATCACAGGGCATAGCTTAGTAACAGCAAAACAATATCCTGAAACTCATGCCAGCATTTTGCAGTCTTCAAATTCGAAGAATTGTTCAGTTTGAAGGATTTAGTACCTAATGATGCCATTCCATAATAACATAGCCCCAACATTTGTTCAGCTAGTCTTGAGTTGCCATTGAACATATACCCTAACGCTAGTATTTTGAGCTAATTTTAAAATTATTGAGGTGAACTTCAAATGTCACAACATTGGAGCCATCCTAAACTCTAAATCCTTCAACTCAAATGCAACTCACAATACCAATAAGTTGTGAATGCAGTTAAAAGAATCATAACTACTCATTTCATGTTTAATATCCACTCAAACACGGTACTATCCTTCAACATACAACAAAAATGATACACCCGACCATAATGCCATTTCAGACCGGCAAACCTTCTGCATCGATTATAATTTCCAAAAAAAAAAAAAAAAAGAAGAACAAGAACAAGAAAAAATCTGTCCATCACTCAAAATCTAATGTACTTAAGAAAAGCTCCCTTAGTGAGCATTAAAAAAGAAATATCATAAGCAAACAAAATCTTACATTCAAGAGTCCGCGCTCCAGCTCTTCCTGAAAAACCACAAAAATCAATCAATCAACCAAAAAACGATTATACATATAATACATACATACATTCACATATATATAATCTCTTTCCAAAACAAATCAAAAACCTAGAATATGAAATACCGAGTAATTGAATAAAAGCAACCAGAAAACACTCACAGCAATCGCGTTGCAAGCGGCGCATTTATCGTCAATGCCGTACGCAGAGACTGCAAAAATGACGATAACCATTACCAAAACCGTAGGCAATTTGAGTTTCGCCATTGTCGAGCTCGACCACATCTCCCTTCACTTCCGTCCCTTCTTTGATCTCTGTTTCTTCCGATTCCGAGTCAGGGAGTTGGGTTAACGAAAATAGAGCTCGACACGTCAGCAAGGAAGTGTGGTGTTAACAACCAATCATAGGCTGCCACTTGCTAGTTCTGCAATGTCAGACTAACTTATTGGGCCATGATGATGATATTTGGCCTGGGTTACAAAGTTTTGAGCAAGCCCAAATACATGTACCTTTTCCTATTTTTCCCAAAATAAACATAATTATTAAAATTAAAAAATAAATCAAACTATTCAATGCTCGATTGAAATCGTCGATAAATTCTCATTTTATATTAATATAAACTTAATAAATCAATTTTTTTTGTTCGGTGGACTTTTGAGCTTGAAAAGTACAAGGGGCTTTTGTATAATTTACACATTTGTTCTAAGGATAATTACACTCTTCTTTCCTAAAATTTGGTGTAATTGTACATAAAATTTCTGTAATTTGAAAAATTGCATCTACCACTCCTGAAATTTACCTCCGTCTAACAAATAAGCCCGTTCGTTAGTCAAAATTCACTGAATTTGTTGATATTAACAAAAAAATCATAAAAAAAAAAATCTATATTAACTCCTGATTACCGACTTATTGCAGGTCAAATAATTTATTTCGAACTAAATTATCCTACCTTATAATGGTGAAAATCTACCTCCTCACATGTGTTAATGCATGAAGGCGCGTGTAGATAATTTGGTTATAAAAAAAACTTACGTAACCTGCAATAAGTCAGTAATAAGAGTTAATATAATTTTTTTTTAATTTTTTTTATTAATATCAGCAAATTTAGTGAATTTTAACTAATAGAGAAATTTAGTTATTAAATGAAAACAAACTTCAAGAATGATAAATATTATTCAAACTAAAAAATTTATATTTAATTACATTAAATTTTAAGAGTGGAGAGTGTATTTTTTTATTTTTTATTTTCTGTCTAAATGTGTGGATGGAGCCCAGCAGTTGATTAGACCTAAAAATGGGGTGGGGTATTGGGGAAAAAGTGTGGAAATGAGCAGCACAAGAAAAGATACAGTGGTGGATGCTCCCATCCCATGTAATCATCACATCCCACAAATAGAGATAGTGATAGAGAAATAAAGAACAAATCAGGAAAGCATTTGAACAAAAGCCACCAGGCCCACAATTTACACAGATATTGCCCAACATATAAGGTAGATGGACAGCCTTTTTTTTTTAAGTAGGAATAATTATGCTAACGTCCCCTATTATTATGAAAATATACAAATTTCTCTTATTATTATAAAAATATAAACCTACCTTATTGGTATATTTCTATTATAAATTGGCCCCTCAATTAGTCAAACTAACGATCAATGTTAATTTCAATCCAAATATTTATTTAATCTTCCTGTTTTTGCCCTTAGGTGAGATTTTTATTTTGCTGACAAAATACCCTTGAGGGTTATTTGTTTGTGAGCCTTCAAAATTTGAAAATTAGTCACGACTATTGATGGATTTCTCAGCATGGCTCTTGTGGAAGGGGAATGATTCTTATGGTATGAAAGGAAAGTTTGATGGAGAAGGAAGGTAAGGGGTCTTTCGTCATGCAAAAAAAATATAAGGCATTTTTTCCCTTTTAATTATTTTTTATTTACCTGATTATAAATATAAAAAAATTACACAAATATTTGGATTGAAATCAATATTGACAGTTAGTTTGACTATTGGAGAGGCCAATTTGTAATGGCAATAAACCAATAAGGTAGGTTTATGTAATTTTCATAGTAAGAGAGGGGATTTGTGTATTCCCATAGTAACAGGGGAGGTCAGTGTAATTATCCCTTTAAAGTAATTATATCGATTTAATTAATATATTATATAATTAATATCAACAAATGAATTATATTGATTCAATAAATAATTAAAAATAAATTACTATAATTTATCCAAAGTGATACAACATATTTTATATGACTCGAACATATTTATGGGACCTCAATCTTAATCTTAACTACTAGGGCTTAATGCAATTTACCCGTCTATGGTATTGTAGATGAACAAATTACCTCCACATGATTAAAAAAATAGTAATTTACTTCCATGTACTTTTTAAAATAAAGGTTTACTATTTTTTATCATTGAGAGTTAATTTGTTCATTTGCAATATTACAGGACTATTTGCACTTTTTCATTAACTATTAGAGTAAGACATCATTGATAATACACCGTCTTTTTTAAAATTAGATCTAATCATGTAAATAACTCCTTTTTTTATAAAATTATAAATAAATCTTTTGAAAGCTTGTTGGGATGATGCAGTATTTATATAAAATTTTACTACTAAATGGAGAGTTATTATTGCACACACAACTTTATCTGTATCTATACTATATAGAAAAGAAACGCCTTTCACACTCACAAACGGCGGTTACTTACACCACGACATCAATTTTTTATAAAGTCAAAAATGTTCTTCAATCAATAGAATAACTAACTTATTTAATTTTTCAAATTTTACATTAATTCTTTTCTTTC
The DNA here is from genome assembly GCA_034509725.1 of Sesamum angolense. NCBI lineage: Eukaryota > Viridiplantae > Streptophyta > Magnoliopsida > Lamiales > Pedaliaceae > Sesamum > Sesamum angolense. The sequence continues at coordinate 951,920 of JACGWL010000012.1, forward strand.
TTTTCTTTTCTTTCTTTTATTTCTAATATAATATACTGATTTATATATATATATATATTTATTATATTACTTTTAACATATTTTAAAATATAAAAAAAATTTATTCATTATATGCACGCAAAAATAGCGCGCCACAGCAATTAGTTAAAAAAAAAAAGAAAAAAGAAAGTATACGCAGTATTTGTGTATTTAGATATAAAATAGGTTAGGTGTGTGAGTGTGTGGGAATTGAAGTGTCGCTTTTACAATTATCATTTGCTTTCATTCCCAACCCAACCGAAAGAAAGAAAAGAAGTGGGCAATATCATGTAAAATGATGTGTGACTGTCCCCAGTGCCTATAATTAATTTTCTAATATTCACACCATAAATGCTATAATTTAATATGGGCAAAATGGCGTTTGATCAATCAAGATTTGAGATTTTTTTACGCAGATTGGATCTCATGGGAGGTCCCCTTTCCTCTTTCAGACTGAATCTTGAAATGGGCTCTCAGGAATGAGCTTGGTTGGTGATGGTGGACTACTGATTTGCCTTCATTTTCAAGGTAACCTTTCCTCTCTCTCTCTCTCTCTCTCTCTCTCTCTCTCTCTCTCTCTCTCTCTCTCTCTTGGGTTGAATGTTAGCTGCTCTTCTGTTTCTGTGCTGTTTTTGATCATATGGGAAATGCATAACTCATTCTTGACTGTGGTTTTGTGATTTCATCTGCGTTTTTCTTGTCAATGTATCTTGCTCTTGTTGACTTACACCTGGTGTGTGTGTGTGTGTTAGCTATTTCATTTTTCCCTTTGTAGTTTAGAATGTGACAGTCCTTGGGAGTTGAGATTGTTAGCAGAATTTCTTTCTCTCCATCAAAGCAAGAGTTGTTATCCACTCCAAAATCCAAATCCAACTTTGGAAATGGTTATATGGTATTTGTTGAGAGAGATTTAAGTTTGTTGTGTTTTTTCTCTGGTTCTTGACTATGAAGGGTCAATTCTTGGGGGGGAGGATCGTCATTGTTTTTAGGACAAAGGAAAGAGAAGCTATTGTTCTTACTTCAATTACATTATGCAAGTTCTCAACTTGATATTTCCCCAAGAACCGAAATCAGATGCTTTTTCCCTGAAAAAACAGCCAGCCAAAGGAGCCGTATTGCACTCTCTCTTCCTTATATCTGTTTTCTCATACAGTGAAGTGTTGTTATAATGATCTGATAAGTCATTGATGTAGCTATTGTATCTGTTTAGTTGGTATATCGCATCGGTGCTTGGAAGCACTCTGCTTCTTTTCCAGATTGTCTAGGCTAACTCCCAAATGTGTTAATGTAGGTCACGGAAGAAAGATGAAACTCGTGATACAGGTTTGCACGGAGGCTTTTGTTGTTGTATTTGAATAAAACTATGGATAGAAGATGTCCTCACAACGAGTAACAGGTGAACATACTGATCGGGATTTTGAGTCATTGACTGCGTCGAAATGTTTCTTCAGAAGACTGAGCCAAAAGTTGAAAAGAAAGAACAATGGAAATGAAAGTTATGAAGATAACGAGATGACTGGTGTGTCCTTGAGATGTCTTACACTTTACGGCAGAGGTGGAGGCTGCAAAGTTGGTGCCGACACGGGTGAAGAGATTGGGGATACTGAGAGTAGAAGAAGGTCAAGTTCAAATAAGGATGGGAAAGGAAACACTATAGTGTCCGGAAACGAGGAAGCAACTGTAGATTGCTTCTCTTACAATGTGAAAGAAAAATTATGGAGAAGGAACAGCAGGAGGCTTTTAAAATTTCAAGAACCGCAAAAAAATAATAGCATTAACACGCACCTTCCTGATGACATTCTGGAGATGTGCTTGGTGAGGCTCCCACTGAGAAGTCTCATGAATGCTTGTATTGTCTGCAAAAAGTGGAGGAACTTGACAACGACACCTAGGCTCATGCAGATGAGGCGGGAAGGTTCTTTCCAAAGTCCATGGCTATTTCTGTTTGGTGTCGTTAAAGATGGGTATTGTTCAGGAGAAATACATGCATTGGATGTTTCCCAAAACCAATGGCACAAAATAGATTCAGAGGCTCTCAAAGGGAGGTTTATGTTTTCTGTAGCAAGCACCAAGGATGATGTTTATATAGTTGGGGGTTGTTCTAGCTTGACCAACTCTGGGAGGGTGGATCGGAGCTCATTCAAGACACATAAAGGGGTTTTAGTGTTCAACCCATTGACTAAATCATCACGTAAAGCTGCATCCATGAACCATGCAAGATCATCGCCTGTTTTGGGAATTTCCAATGTCAGTCCAGATAGTTTGAGCATTAGAAACCAACAAAACCGATCAGACAGACGTTTCTACAGGTCAAGAGCTGCTGGTGCATCAGATGTTTATGAGGATCCTCACAGACTTTCGGTCAGACGCCAATCTAGGCACTCTATTGATGAAAACAATAGCTCCCTATTCGTCGACACCAAGCCATACAAATCTGTCAGGCAGAAAACTGAAAGTTCATACAGCAAAGAAGGCAAAGGGTTCATAATTATTGCTGTGGGAGGTCTTGGATCTTGGGATGAACCATTGGATTCAGGGGAAATATACGTCCCCATGTCAAATAAATGGACTGAAATTCAACGGCTACCTCTAGACTTTGGTGTGGCTTGTTCTGGAGTTGTATGTAACGGGGCTTTCTATGTTTACTCAGAAAGCGATAAGCTTGCTGGATACCACATAAAAACGGGACACTGGGAAACGATTCAAACCACTCCATGTCCACCCCGTGTGCATGAATATCATCCAAAACTTGTATCATCTAAGAGACGACTTTTCATGCTTTCCGTCTCCTGGTGTGAGGGAGATGGTCAAATTGGCAGGAGAAACAAAGCAGTTAGGAAGCTCTGGGAGCTTGATCTCATTCATTTTACTTGGAATGAATCGTCGGTGCATCCTGATGCCCCAATGGACTGGAATGCTGCATTTGTTGCTGATAAAGAGTTCATTTTTGGTGTCGAAATGTTCAAAATTTTTGGACAGGTTTTAGAGTTTGTGACGATGTTTAACGTGTCTAATGTGGGAACAAGATGGAGTCACGTATCGAGAAATCATGTGGGGCATGACTTGGATGCTGCTTCTTGCATGACAAAATCAGTGGCTGTGCTGCGTTTGTAGCTAAGATAGATCTGTAACTTTCTTGTCTGTTTCACAAGTTTGTTTCTGAAGCAACCAGGTTGATTCTTTCTGATTCACTGCGATGATACAAGTTCTCTTATTTATTCTTGTACCAAGATCATGAGTTTCATCCAGACATGGAAACAAGTTGCAATCACCATAACCAACTCATTAGGCCTTAATTGAGAGGCCTCCTGAAGAGTTTTCGTCTGTTGTTTCTAACAAACAAACATCAGCTTTTGCACAGAAACCTTGGAAACATCAAAGGGAAGGTAACCATACAGTATTACATCTATCAAGATGGATATGAAATAAGCAGAGATGGTTATAGAAGTAGATCTAAAGTAACTGGGAGAATTTATCTTCAAGAACTTAGAAAAAATGATGCAACTTCTGAAGCATCTACAACAAGGAATTCATGTGAAAAACAGAGACCACCAAACAAGAAAAGGGAAAAAGGAAAAAGGAAAAAGGTTCACCCAACACAAAAGAAAGAAATTAAGTAGCCTGCACTTCACACTTACTTCACAAACTATTTTACTTCTAATTGAATATAAAGCACAAAAACAGTGGGAGGAAGAAAAAAATACAAGTCCCTAACAGTCTAGTAAACCATCTCATTATGATTATCCCACATTTGGAAAGATACCGGAGAAATTTGGTATTTTGTCGACATGTTTCAAGGCACGTTCTGCAATCTGTCGTGTTCGGTAATCTCCGTGTTGGAAAGCATCTACAAGTGCTGTGCTGATATTGGGATCACCTGAAACTTCATAGGCTATCTCTTCAGTTCTCAATAATCTTTCAACTGCCCAAACTGCACGCCTTCTCAGGCTGTCCGTTCGTTTCTCAAGTAGCACCTCAAGTATAGGCTTGACTCCTTCTGCCTCCAGTAAAACCTGAACTCCTTCCTCTATAACAACCCCGTCGTCTAACAAAGTTGATAGAGCTGCAAGTGATGCTTCAACCACCTTGTCATTAGTATGGTCCAAAAGGGCCACCAACTTGTCGACTGCTTGTCCTTCCAAGAGACAAAATGTATCCTTCAATGAACACGTCCCACGATGAACTTTACATAATCCGGTGATGATGGGAGGCTTGCTTAAACATGGAAAGATGGAGGCACAAAATCCAGGAGCTGGAAACTCTGGCAATCTGGTCAAATTTTTCGATTCTTGCGATAGGTTCTCTATTGCCATGGCCGATACCATCTGTACATTATCAAGTCCATTAACTTGTAACAGGTCTATGAAAAGAGACGCAAGATTGTGCTCACGACAAAGAGCACGAGCAGCACCCGACTCCTCGGACAAGGCAAATGTAATTCTTGATAGAACCTTCACAAGCCCTTCTAAATAAGGAGTCATAAAACGGCTGCCTCTTGTCTCCCCTTGGCGGATTCTAATTATTCTAGAGATGAAAAGCTGGAAAGCCCCCTCATCGAGCATCTGTCTAGTGAGACCGGCATCTCTTTCGGGGAGATCGGCTAGTAGCCCAACAGCTGCCGCCTGCTCCTCTGTTATCCCAACATTTTCCGATATTACTCTAATTAGGCTGCCAAGCTGACCAGACGGGCCACGCAGGCAACTAGCCAGTTCGCGACCCATGAGTGGCGAGAGGTTCTGGAGAAGTTTTATCGAAGCCAGCCTCAGATCTCTTTGAGGGGCCTCGATAAACTGAACCAAACTAATAGTAGCACCAGAACTTTTAATAGCAGAAACAACACTGGACACAGTGGTAGGAACTGGTGAGCCCAACAAGAACTTGGAGAAGCTTGCACTCTATCGCAGGGCCAGTGTTGCTAATAAGATGTAGAAGGTTATGAATTACTTCCTCCGAGACCAGAGTTTGGTGTTCTGGTCCCACCGGAATTGAATCAAAATCTTGACCTGAATTCACAACATTGGCAAGAATCGTTGCTGACAATTCTTTCAGCCGCATGGGCAGCTGTTTGGATCCAACAGTGAACAGATCCTTGACAAGGGGCTGGAGGATACCTGCCTCAATCAAGACCTTAGCGCTTGCCTCATCTGATGAGATTTGATTCAAAGCTTTTAGAGCTGCCTCTCTGGACGGCATATTATTACTCTTCATGAGATTGATCAGTGAAAAACCAACTGTCCTTGCCACAAAGACTTTCACGTCATTGTTCAGTACTTGTTCACCGAGGAATGCTGCCATGGACAATTTAGTGTCCGGAGATCCTGAAATAATTAATGTTAAAATTGTTATCATTGATCTACCACAGAATTCAAGTTAAATCCTGTCAAAAGTTGATTATCTTAAGGTAGGAACTCCACACCTGAATCTGATATAAGAGTTTCTCCATAAAATGAGACACAAATGGTAAAGTTTTACACATGAAGAGAGATACAAAGGTTGATGAGAGCACCTTCAAGCAGTAGAGTCAGAAGAGGCTGTAATCTGCCGCATTGAGCCATTTGTCTTACGTTGTTCTCAGATTGTGCCAGATTTTCCAGGGTTCGCTCAGCCTTTTCAACAGTTGAAAGATTTTCCGAGTTGCTGCTAGCCATTCCTACTAAAATGAGAACTGCTCCAGTGACTGAACCAATCTTTTCTGATAGCTTTTCCGACTTGGAGAGCTCATACAGCAAAGAAACAGCTTCTTCCCTCTCTTTCGACTGATCGTGATTTAATAATTTGACTAGAGTCCGCACAGTGTCTCCTTCGGCTATTATTTCCTACAAAGCTAGATAATGGTGAGCAACAAGAAAGACAACTCAAAACAGAGAGAAAAAGCGTAAAATGCATGACAAATTATCAACCTTTGACAACCTTATTATCAGAGTTGTCCTCTACCACAAATCGAAGAGTTTCTAAAGCCTTGCTCGTACTTGCCGACTACTACTCTTAAGCACATCAACAATCATAGGTATCAGCTCCGCATTGCGAATCATATGCTTATTCGACTGGTTTTTTAGGCAAAGGTGCTGGACAAACTTCAAAGCCTGTATCGTATCATTTTCCGGACTGACCAAGGTTAATGATCGACGAGCCATGTCAAGCTGAGCTGCCTCGTTCCTGGCATTCCATTCTTCAATTGTGTTCCGTAAAGCAATACTTGGATTTAGTTCCGTACTTCTTAATTCTCTCAACGTTACTGGGCAGACCAGCCTTCTTCCATTTTCCCGGCAATCCCTGAACCATTTCTCAATTGCTTCTCTCTCAAATGTCTGCCCGTTTTCCAAGGTCACGGGATCTCGCATCACTTGCTTCGTTAACGGGCAGATAAATGCATCATAAATAGGTTCTATATGTAGTCTCTCAAAGTGGTAGCTGTCATCCGACTGACCACCCTGGTCGTAACTTCCATCCCAGCTCCCAGCCATGAATCTAACTACCTACTAACAAAAAAAAAACACAATTCTTTAAATATTTAGAGTGAAAGAAATAGCAAGAGTACATCAATGTCAGGAACAAGCCACTTCAATTTTGTTGCATTCTTTCACCTCATATCATACTTTCAGGCTAAACAACCACAGTTCCAGTTTCCTGTCCCATTCCAGACATCGAATACTGAACCTCATTTTCGAGCACATTCTCCAGCTAAATGCTTACTTATGAGACTAAGTATCACAGACTTTTGCACAAAAAAGTCCTGCAAAACCTCATCTCTCATCTAAACCTAGCAGTTCTAAACTCTCTCTAATCACCAATCATTACTCCTAATTTCAACTTCTAATACCAATCTACAGCAAGATGGTATCAAGAAGTCCAAGTTCAGCCACCTCTCAAGTTAAAAACACCACCAAATATCCATCTCAATTGACTTCAACAATTATCACAATCCCACATGGTTAAAAGCAAGAATTAAGTTCAACCCAAAAAAAATTCCACCACATCACAGCATCTAATGGAAAAGGCATCATTCCTCCCACCAAGAAATGAGATTACAATAGACCCACAATACATTACCTCAAAGTGGAAATCTTGAAACACTCTTCAAGAACTTGACAGCTACAAATACTTCAAATCTTAACCCCACATCAAGATCATACCACCAAATTCAACCGAATTATGGGAAGACTAGAACTTCATATTCCTCCATGAATCTTGAACCATAGGTTCTTGCAAGAACGCCGAAAGGGCAAAGACGGGAAAGAAAAGAGAGGGGGGATGGAGCTGTTGAACAAAAAAAAATAAAAAGAAAAGTAAAAACAAGAGAAGGAAACAAGAAACATCATCATCATCTGTTAGCTGTATGTATTATAAAAAAAACAAAATAATCTTATGTAGTTTTTTTTGGTATTATAGTAATCAGAGATAATAATGGGGATTGGGGGGTGAAAGTGTGAAGAGTTGACTGACAAACCAAAAGTCATGGTGGTTTGTTCACTGGGAGGCGTATGAGATGTGAATGGGATAGCGTAGAGCTGTAATGGACGTGTAATTTCGTCATTCCACTCCTTTGGTGGGGACTCGGCTCTTTTTCTCCTATCATTACAAGACCAGCCTCCTGTTATACTGAGATACATCTATATATACCCCCACTCCCCAACTACCTTGTCTTTTTTGTTTTTTTGTTTTGTTCTGGATAAATTACAGTAATCTTATTTGAAATTTAATATAATTATAAATATTTTTTTATTATTTAAAAAATTATCAATACTCTATTAATTTTAATAGTCGTGTAATAATTAGTCCAACCCATTAAGTTTTATCCATAAAAATAATAAAATGACCAAAATGCCATTGTGAATTAAAAGTTATAATTTTATTTATTTTAAAAAATATTTTTTTATGAATTAAGTGGGTAATTATTTTTTATAATTTCTAAAATTTTTCCATCCATCCCTTTCCATTTTTTATAAGTTTTGAATTATTTTAAAAAATAAAAAATACAATAAAGGCAAAATTGCCAATTTTATACATACATCCAAGATTACATAATTTCATCAAGTATCAGAGGATATTTGTAATTTTTCAAACAATAAGAGAGTATTCGTAATTATGCCAAATTTTAGGGAGAGGTCGTTGCAATTTACCTTTTTTTAATACTTAGACTGTATTAAGAATAATTTCTACTTCAATAATGAAAGTAAGAGATAATTGCACTTTTGGTACCGTAGTTTAGGGTGTGTTGCAAGACAGGTACCACTGTTCACAAAGTAGCAATTTTGATACCGTAGTTTACAGAGACTTGCAATTTTGGTACCTCCTTTGCTTTTTGGCCTCTAAAACTTTCAAAAGTATCAATTTAGTCCCTAAAAACCTCTTCTTCTTTTTTGCATAACTATCCCTCTTAACTCAATCTATCAGGTCCAACATGCTTCCAAAATAAAATTAAGCCTTTATAAATTCATATCTGTTTTTTTTTTTACCGCTTTATCGTTGGGTATTCCAAGTCCTCAGTTTTACAGACTTCTTCCAACCATACTACCGCAGCAGATGGTTCGCAGGCTCTCGGCTCCTTCAACAACAAACAACACAACCCTATTTTATTTTCTACCTTAAGGTGTAGAGATATTTTCAAAACAAAGACTTAATAAAATTTTGGGTCGACAAGTTGAACAAAAGCCCTTCTTTTATAGAAGAAATATAGGAAATATTACATATATATATATATCCTCCGTTGGAAGAGACAACTATATAGCCTCTCATAGGATAGAGGGCTAGATTCTTTGGGAAAACCCCCATAAACTGAGAATTCGAAAAATTACAAAGATAGACATTTTGGAATATTATGCTTTGAAAAGTCGGAGAAAATTTCTAATGATCTCCTTTTGCTTCGCTGCTTCCTTATTTATAACCATCCGCGGACCTCAAGTTCGGACTTCAAACTTGTTTTTTGATGATGTCATTACATTCGTCATCCTTTGTCCTTTCCAGTTGGTGGTCATGATGGTTTGTCGGCCATGTGACTGTTAGTTGGCTCCTTTAACTTATTCCGATTGTTGGCTTTTGTTTTTTTCTGCCGACAGTCTCCTTTTTGAATTTTTATATTTTTTAAATCTTACTTCTCCTTGTAAAAATTCTTCCTTTTACCCTTGTCCGGCTTTGGTTCGGGTTTCTTTTGGGTAACCCGTATCTTGGTTCCGAAAAGTGGTTTTTCTTATTTTTCATAGCAAGGGCATACATGGTTATGCCATTACCCAACATGCAGCATATTGCATGTCTTCATCCTTATGGCCTCAATTGCAGGTAGCTTGTTTTTCCATATGAGTATTCTTTTTTTATCGAACATGCTTTCTACAAACTCAGTGCTCTTCTCTGTCATGGAGTTTAACAAGAATGATCCATTCACCTTATTGGAGAAGATCTTGAATGGATACTTGAGTTTTGTCCATCTCAGTGAGACAGACCCATAGACCCCAAGCTCTTCTGGTGGAAATATCTTCTTCGCTAATAGCTGACACCAGTGGAGCATCCTCTGAGGTAGCTTTAATTCTGTTAAAAGCTACCATGTCTGGTCTCTGCAGCTTGATGAAATGGAACGTTGGATGCGACCCCTTCCCTACAGTTTTTGGAGCGGCTGATATAAATTTTAGCTCCATGATATCTCCTCTTTTTAGGTGGGGGTTGTTTTGCCATGAATCGTATACTACCCCACTAATCCATTCCGGTAACTTTGAAATTTTTGAAAAACTTGGTGACATAGTATGAACTGAAGCTAGAGCTCCAAACTCATACCATTCTCGGACGTCTTCAGGTTAGACCCTTCTAACATCCAAACCCTGTTATATTTTTCGGATGTCTCGATAATGGTCTTGCTTGGGTTAACTCCTTTGCGAGAAATTATTTTTTTCATTCGCTGAAAAACCTGCCACATTAGTATTAAGAAAATTGTCATTGAAAGAGGCAAGCAGTGAAAGAAAGGGTTTTGTGGCATGTGCCTCAAGTTAGTCAATGATTCATTGTCGAGGTAGTGGAAAGTGTTTCCACAAGGCCTCCATCCACTCTCTGTGAACCATAGTCTAGCGATGGCCTTGTGCAAGCAGTACTTGAATCTACCGGCATAGGTCTAGAGCCCTGTACTCTAAAGGCATGTTTAGGGTCATGCTCCCGCAACTCGTTAGTCATCTCCAAGGATGATGCCTTCCGAATTGGTTATTGTAGGTCATTCCATCGTGAGGTTGAAGCCACCATGGTAGTTCTTATTGCGATCTGGACAATGTTAAGATCAGCTCTTTGGATTTGTCCGGCTACTTGGGCATTCACAGCTAGCCGTCCAAACTTATTGTTAAGCTCTTCGAGGTTTTCTCTGAGGTGCCTAAGCCTTAATATGATCGAGTTTGCTTTAGATGCCTCCATCTCTCGATAGAAAATCTGCAAGAATATTTTAATGAGATTTTATATCAATAATATTGGCATTCAGCTTGTCATATGATAATACGCGTTTTCTCAATCTTAGATTCTAATTTGTTTTTCAAGAAAGCTTTAACATTGGTATTATCGACTTTCAAAGTGAATTCTTTAGCAAGTAAAAATAAATGCCATTTCTTGAAAGCCTTCCAAACCACAAAGAATTCTTTCTCGTTGATGTGTCACACTCGGGCTTGTTGTTCGGAGAACAATCCTCCAGTGTATCTATAAGATCCTTCCCCTGTAGTGGTCTTCTTCATGAGCACTGCTGCCCATTTATAATCATTGGCATCAGTGTAGACTACCAATTCATCCTCGTCTTGTGGTATTGCAAGCTTTGGTAGGTAGCAAACCTATTTTAGCTCACAAACCCTTTGAGTATGGATTTTCTCCCATTTCCACTTTGATTGGAAATCTTTTTTATATTTTGCAAGATCCTTTATAAAAATACCTGCAAAATTAACCACCCCAAGAAGCTTTGTAAATACTTCTTATCCGTAAGTACGTCTAGAAAATTACGAATTTTCTCCACAATATGCTCCTGCAACTCAATACATGTTTCGTCAATAAGAATTCCTAAAAACTCAATTTTATTGCCCGCTATAGTAGCTTTCTTCTCAGAAAGTACTAAACCTTCTCTATAGCATGCATCAGAAAATATTTCAAGATGTTAAATATGATCTCTCATATTTTTTGATGCAATTAATATATCGTCGATGTAGACAAATATGAACTCGAAATAATTCCTGAAAAGATTATCCATTTTTCTTTGAAGTATCTGGGGTTCATTAGCTAGACCCATTAGAAGTACATTCCAGATATATTGTCCCTGTGGTGTGGAGATTGCAGTAAATTTCTTTGATTCACTCTCCATCTTAATCTGATAAATCCCAGATTTGTAATCAAAATTTGAAAACACTTTTGCACATTTAATACAATCAATCAAGTGCTATCTACTAAGGATGTAATAACCATCAAATTATAATATCTTATTAATACCTTGATAAATTCTAACACTGGATTTACCTCTTTTTATCTCACCATGATTTCTTACCAGAAATCCAGGGCTACTGTAGGCAGAGATTCCAGGCTCGATGAGTCCAAGATTGATATGCTCTTTGATAATTATTTGCATATCCTTCTTGTCTTTCATGTTCATCTAGATAGGCTTATACCGAACGTACTCGTATTTGCATTCTTCTTTGATCTTGAGAGTAGCTTCGATCTTGCTCTTATCCCACCATGCCAGAGGATTCTCACTGAAGTTTATCTAGATAAGTCTCGTAATATTCTCGAGAGAAAGCCTGCTTTCCTCGCTTATGTCCATTGCTTTTAATTCCTGTAATGCTTTCTTGAGGTTTTTAATCTCCTCCGCAGAATTCTCATAGAAGTTATCGTTATCGATGAGTCCCTGTTGCCTAAAAGACAAAAGAACTTTATCAAATTTCCTTTTATCTTGCATTTTCGGATGAGTTAATTTGGCATCAAAATCACCACGTTTGCTGCGAAAATTTATAGGCATTATGTTGTGTTTGATGAAGCCTCTTCTTAGTGGTCCTCTAGCAAGGAAGTACTACCAAATTCTGGTGTCTTTGAAGAAACATTAGAAGACTCTCAAATCAAGCTGATTTCAAAAATTGAAGCTGCAAATAGTGACCAAGATGTAAAAGAATGCACTGCCCAGAATCCTTGGCAAACAGGAGCGTAGAGATGAGAAGAAGAAAGCAAACCAACTGAAGCAGTAGTAGAAACTCCTCTCAGAAGATCAACAAGAACTCGCAAGCCAAATCCAAAGTGTGCAAATGCGGCTATAGTAGAAGAAACAGAGCCACAAGAACCAGAGGTTTTTTAGAAAGCTTTTTGGAATACAGAAGGAAGGAAGGCTATGGAAGAAGAACTTGTTGCACTTGAAAGAAACCAAACCTGGGAGCTTGTGCCAAAACGAAATGATGTGAAACCTATCTCTTGCAAATCGGTGAACAAGATAAAGCGCCGCACTGATGGATCAATTGAGAAGCATAATGCTCGCCTAGTAACTTGAGGATTCTCTCAGCAATATGAACTAGACTATGATGAAACGTTTAGTCCAGTTGTAAAGCTTACAACTGTATGGGTCCTTCTAGCACTTGCAGCTAGAAAAAATTGGAACTTGTGGCAAATGGACTTGAAAAATGCATTTCTACATAGAGAGCTAGATCGGGAGATCTACATGAACCAATCAATGGATTTTCTAAATCCAGATTATCCGGAATATGTGTACAAGCTCCGAAAGGCGCTCTATGGGCTCAAACAAGCTCCAAGAGCATGGTATGGTAAAATTGTTGAATTTCTTACTCATGGTGGCTACTTGATGATTCTGCAGATTCTAGTTTTTCATCAAAGCTAAAGAAAGAAAGCTAGTTGTTGTGATAGTGTACAAGGATATTTAATTATCACAGGAGATTGTGAGGAAGAAATTCTCCAAACTAATGAGAATTTGTCAGTTCGTTTTCAAATGAAAGAGTTTCGCCACCTGAAACACTTTATTGGTTTGGAGGTTGATCACTGTGGAACAGGAATGTTTCTTCATCAACAAAAATATTCTTGAGACCCGTTGAAGAAATTTGGAATGCTTAAGAGCAAACCGATCTCGACACCGAGGAGCCGCATGCCAAAGATGTGTGCTCATGAAGGAAAGAATTGGAGATGCAACTATGTATCAAAAAATTGGTAAGTAGTCTTATCTACTTAACTCTGACAAGGCCAGACGTCTCTTTTGCAGTTGGAGTGATGAGTCGTTATTTGCAAAATTCGAAAAGTCTCATTTGGAAGCGGTTTGTCGTATCCTTAGATACGTAAAAAGTACACGTGGCTATGGTATTATGTTCAAAAAAGGTGAAGAGTGCAGATTAGTTGGATACTGTGATGCCGACTATGCAGGTGACCATGATACCCGACGCTTGACTACTGGTTATGTCTTTATGCTTGGGTCCAAAGCAGTTTCTTAGTGTAGCAAAAGACAACCGACGATGTCTTTATCAACGACAGAAGCAGAGTACCGGGCAGCGGCTATGGCAGCTCAAGGAATCACCTAGCTTGTACAATTATTGAAGGAGTTGCATCAACCAATAGAATACGATGTCCCAATATACTGTGACAACTTGTCAGTGATACGATTAGCGGGAAATCCAATTTTTCATGCCAGAACTAAATATGTGGAAGTGCATTACCATTTCATTAGAGAGAAGGTTTTACAAGAAGAAATTAAGTTGAAGCATGTTGGAACAAAAAGGCAAGTTGCAGATTTATTTACAAAAGACTTGGATGGAAACAAGTTCGAGATCTTCCGCCAACAGCTTGGCATGGTGAATGGAGCAAAAGCTGGTGTTAAGAGGGAGTATTGAAGTACAATACCAACTAGTAGGTTAATCATTGACCAAGTTATTTTGTTTAATTAGTTGCATTTCTCATTTAGTTTGTTAGTTTGTTGCTCCACTATTTAGATGTGAGTTAGTGGGTCTAATGCTCTATGTTAGTGGCAACGTGGTGTAGCTTTATTTTGCCTATATAAAGGCTCCATTGACATTCAATGAACCAATTTCCTTGGTAAGCATTTTCTTCTTGTCTTTAATATTTATAGTAATCCTTGCAATCAGTTTGCGTTAATCTTTGTTGCTTTAATTACTTATGTGAGTAGTATTTTGATGTGTAGTTAGTTGCGTGTGAGTGTTTCTTTCTACAGCTTTTATAGGGAAATGCCATTAATGGCGGTGTGAGAGAGAGGCAACGAAGAGGATTTCCCAAGCTATGGAAATAGTGAAAGGGGGAAAACATAGGACGAGAAAAGAAGAGAGAAACGGCTAAGAGAGAGGGAGAGAAAACGGCTGAGAGAAAAGTGAGGAATTATGGTTAGGGTATTGGGGTATAAGTGAAACCGGGTCACGTCATAGTGGATCGGATCGGGAATGGGCCAAAGCAACAAGTGGGTTTCCATCTAGGTAGTGGATTGGTGGTGGCGTGGTTATGGGCCAAAATTTCCATAGGAACAGTCTGTCAATGAACTTAAACAAGCATCACCATACTGGAGTTTGAAGTTCACTACCAAGCTCGTGGATTATGGTTATGTGCAATCTGCACATGACCACTGTTTGTTCACTAAGGCCAATGAACTTGGTTTATTAGTTTTATTAGTTTAAGTTACAGGACCTTCCATGCATCTTATACAAGATGTCAAACAGTATCTACACAACCTTTTCATGATTAAAGATATTGGGGATGCAAAATATTTTCTTGGATTGAAAATTGCTCGAGAATCAAATGGGACTTATGTTGCTCAAACCAAAAACACCTTTGAACTGAAGGATTATTGTGATGCGAATTGTGCATCTTGTACGGACTTGAGGTGTTCCCTCTCTAATTTCTGTCTATTCATTAGATTAACCCTCGTTTCTTGGAAAACCAAGAAATAGACGATGGCTGTAGAAGCAGAGTATCGAAGTATGGCGACTACCATGTGTGAACTCTAATGGATTTTTCTTATTGAAGGACCTTGGGACAGATCTTCTGTTTCTCATTGCTGTTTATTGTGACAATAAGGCTACCCTCACATCATTGCTAACCCAATTTTTCATGAGTGAACTAATCACATCGTGTCAGATTGTCCATGATGCTTGTATGGAGGGTGTTGTGGCTCCTTCTCATGTTTAAGTTCTTCTCAATTGGATGATGTTTTAACCAAGGTTTTTTCTTTGCCAAATTTTTCTTCGAATGGTGTGCAAGTTGGCCTAGTTTCACTTGGCCTCAGTCCCACTTGTGAGGGGATGTAGCGATAGCTGTTTCATGGACATGGAGTTGAGGCTTCAGCTAACTTTTTGGATGCAGGCTAATGAAGAAATCGCATTTTACTTCAACGATTTCATTAATACTCGTTTGTGTTGCCGTGTTGTTTACACACTCATATGCCTAGTCATTTATTCTTTGTATGATTGGTCCATGTCCTTCACACGGTTAGTGCAGTAAGATACAGAAGTCGGTGGCTTTTCACATGTATTTAAGCTGGAGTTCTTCCCTCCAATTCATAACCCTCAATACAGAATACTGAAAATCTTCCCAAGCCATGGCTTCTTTTCTCTGCATTCTTTCTTCTGTTTCCAAGTATTTCAACATTCGATTTCTTGTTTCTGGAAGTTCAGTATAATCGATTCAAAAGGTGAAAGTTACACAAGTTACAATCACAAACTCATACCTTGAATCACAAAGGAACAACAAGAGTTTCTTGCAACATACTCTACAAATGGGCAAGGATGATGATCTTTACCACAGTCTTTACAAGATGTTTGAGGATACATGCGGTAGTTGTTTGAGGTGTGAGAAAATTGCAGCTTCCTTCAGCCACATTGTAGGAGATTCACCAATTCTTTAAGTAGTTGAATGCTCCCGATCTTCCTTCTTTGGGATTTCCTTGGAATAAATTTCATTTTTATGTAATGATCAGTGATGTTGAACATGTCAAGAGATTTCTTCCGCAAATACAATGTCGTATATGAATTGCACTGGAGGGAATGGAAGACGAAAAATATGAGTCAGAAACCTGAGATAAAATACAATGCAACAACAAACTCGACCTATGCTTTTAAACTTTGGAGCATTATAGTAAGACTCAGCCCCATTAGATAATTCCACAAAAAATAATTTTTCATCGTGAAATACAAATCTGACTCGGCATGCATGCTTGTTTCAGCTTATCCTTTGAATTTCTGAATATTTGATCTTCATAAGAACTTCTGACCTAGTTTTTGGACGTCATGAACCATGTGCTGAACTAGAACTGTTTTCATTTTAGGAACTACAGATATATTTTCATATCAGAAGTTTCAAGTTGAATCTTTACCTTCCTCTCCGGGAATATTAGGTTGATCAATCAGGAGCTGTTGAAGGGCGACTAAATCACCACTTTCACTGAAACGAAATAAAACCACAATGAGCCGAGACAAATTAATAAAAATATTGTAGAATCCAGAAGCACCAATTATAATCATTGGGAAGGAGGATGACAAAAGCAAAGAGGAGATATCTGTACAATGAACAATAAAATAGAATCTCAGGCTGATAGACCTAGGAATTAGTATCACACAAAACAGGAGTATAAGCTACGTTGTTTGAAAATATAGGTTTCGACCTTCATAAGACAGTTGAGGGCAGCCTCAATCTTCCTAAGATTAACTTGTATGGACAGGAATACTACACTGATTTGTAGTTAGTCGAAGGCAGTTACAATGATAGGGATACAGTCATGTCTGGTCAAACAGAACATGAAATCTCCAAAGTCATGAAAAGATGGAAGGTTAAAAGTTTTTCATTCAGTTCATTGTTCGCCGGCATGCATCAAGTCTTCCCTTTTTGCCTAAGCTAGACGTCAGACCTTCACATCAATTAATGTATGAAAATACACATAACCCAGAAAATGTGTAAAATTCCCAAATCTTGAGGCAGTGTTGTAAAGCTGAAAGAAAGCTCGCTAACTTTTTCCCATAACATGAAGATAAAGAAACAAAATGACTTATATTATTCTTTCAGAAAGGGCTTAAGAAAAAAAGCACAAGGTCTAGCTATATGGTACTAAAAAGAGCCTTTGGTCAGCATACCTAGGTTTCAATGCAAGAGCTGGAAGTGCTGATACTACAGATAATTTAAGAAGGTACCTGCAAGAAAATAAGATGCAACTTAGTATGAGTACATTCATATTTACATCCAGACATCCACCAAATATAAAAATTAAGGTTACACACATTTATTTTCCATTTGTTAAGTGTTTTATATAACTAACTTCCTCAAAAATATTAGTAGGAGATTTGACCAGAACAATCAGAAACCAGGAATATAATCTTCAGAAAGGAAATTCTAACTTCATTGCTCTTCCTTAAGATCAGTTCTTTGGTATATCAGTCTCGTAGGAAGAAACTAGTTCTTAAACAGTAATTATGTCTATTTCGCTTGGGCAGTTAGTTGCAAAATATACTAAAGTCTCACACATAACAGCATATTCCACCATGAACTTTATCAAATCAATAAATAAAGAACCTCAAACAATTAGATGATTGTATTTTTCAATGTACCGAACTCAAATGCAAGATATTCCAAGAAAATGTTAGTGTATAATTAATCGCTGCTTTCATATTGAGCACCTAACATGGTAAAAAAGAAGAAACAAGATCAGTAACATATAGAGTTTCAGGCGCCCTTACTCTGATCGATGCATCTCCTCAAGAAGCCTAAGCCCATCTAAACAATCTGCAAGTGTTGGTTTTAAGCCAACCCGTTGCTTCAATTGTTTTGCTCCTGGCTGGGAAGACCCCGCTTTCACAAGTTGCCTGCTATCACGAACTATCTTCTCAAGGGAAGAGACAATTCCATGAAATTCTTCCCTGGATAGCAATGATCAAAACAAAGGGGAAAACACAAATCACTATCCTGCTACTATATTCACTATCCTGCTACTATATTCATCAACTTCCAGATTCACTGGTCAAGGTAAAAAACTTACTGCCTGTTATGCCAAAGTAATGGAATAAAAGCATTGCAGACAAGCAGCCAACACCTCAAGTGGCAAAAACAAATAACTGAAACCGAGATATTGACTTTGAATCAATAAAATGCATAGAATTTGGAAAGTGGAATAACAACTTGTGAACACTTAAAAAGAGATGTGAGAACAATTTCAGTTATTATTTGAATACAGAAGAACCACAAATCCAAAACATAATCTTTATTTCCAATGCCACAGGACTGTAGTTATTGCACAATAGCAGAAAACGGAAACAAAAGAGAGAGAGAGAGAGAGAGAGAGAGAATAGAAAAAGCACTCATGCCTACTGATTTTAAATTAATGCATGCATTGAAATTATACAACATCAAATAAAAGCCGGCCATCTTTTTTTCCAAATTTACCATCCCCAAGCAAGAATAAACTAGAAAATAGCTCACAACAACATCAAATTGGGGGGGGGGGGGGGGGGGGGGGGGGTGAAGAACAATGAGAAGAGGGAGCTACATAGTCTTGTTAATTGAGAGTAAGATGGTTTGCAGGGACTCCATTTGTTTTGCCAGTACAGCATTTTCTATGCCCTCGACACATTTCAAAGCCCCATAGTTCCTAGAATCTTGGATCACCTAAGCATCAAATTACCAAAACAACAGTTTCAGAATAAGAATAATAGAAAAAAAGAATTAAATTGTGTTCGTGTGTGCAAATGCGCAGAGAGAGAGTTGGGAAAACCTGCAACCTCTGGATGATAGAAGAGGAATTAGAGAACTGGGAAATGAGACGGGACTGAAGCTCTTCCCATCGGGACATTTCATCCTTTACTCTCCTGAATTTCTGCTGATACTTCTTCACTATCGACTCCATCTTTCTCAGTCAATAGGATGGATTTCCGGCCGAGAAACTCAGCTCCGGCGGCGGCGGGAAGAGAAGAAGCCGCAATCAGAGAGGTTTGGAAGTTGAGAGGCATATGTGAGGATCGGTAGCTCGTATATCCTTTTTCAGGTCCTTTGTTCGTGCATTCCAAACGCGTTTCTTATTCCGTCTTTTCATTTATGTGTTTGGTTATAATTTTATTTCCAATTATTTAGTTTTAAGTGAGAAAATGTATTTGTCTTTTTTTTGCATAGATTTTTATGTATAAATGAAATGATATATTTGATGAAATTATATGTATTTATTATTAATGGTATTAAAACAATGTATAATTTAAACTATATATTATTATTATAATAGTTTCTACGTTTATTTTTGAATGAATAGTAGAAAACCAATAATGTATTTGTCTTAATCTAGCGGCGAAGGTTAAAGTTGAGATTTTTTTAAAAAGTTTGAAATTATGAGTTCGAGTTTTACCGAACTATGGGTATTTATATCACTTTATATGAGTTATTCTAATTTATTTATCGTTGTTAATTATATTGATCTATTCATTGAATTGAACTATTGCCCCGAGATAAATTATTATAATTTATTTATCGTTATTAATAAATAAAAAAAAAAGTAGTAGTAAATAATTTGTTGCAGTAGTAAAAGTTTTAAGTGTTGAAAATAAAAGTAAAACGTAGGGGGGGTTACGTTTGGATTGATCAATTTTAAGTCAAGGATTTTAATAACAAATTCTATAAATTTGTTTGAATAATATTAAATTTAAAGGATTTCAGACATTTCAGTATTTTGTTGAACATTGATGAATTGCAAATTCTTTAGATATAACTATACTCTCCTCCCATGAGATTTGGTGTAATTACACGTAAATTTTTTATTATTTGAAAAATTACATCTAGTGTTCCTGAAGTTTGAATCCATATGACAAATAGGTCCATCTGTTAATCAAAATTAACTGAATTTGATAATATTAACAAAAAAAGATGAATAAAAATGGACATTTACACTCAATTGACTTATTATTGACTTATTGCATTGCGGGCCAAATATTTTTTCTCTGACTAATGTACTATTACAACAATGAAGAAGAATGCCCTCACATGTATTAACGTGTGAAATATATACTTAACCTAAAATAATTTAGTAATAAGTCAATTGAGAGTAAATATGAATTTATATCCGATTGTTTTTGTTCATATCGGTAAATTCGATAATTTCGACTTAATAGACTTGTTTGTTAGACAAAAGCAAATTTCATGGTACTAGATATAATTTTTTAAAACCACATGAGATTTACATATAATTACGTCAAATTTAGGGGAGGAAAGTATCATTATCCCAATTATTTAATATGTATTCATTTGAAACTTTTTTATCCAATTATTCTTTCAAATTCAAATTCAATCAATCCAAGTATAATCTTAAATTGCATTTGGATTGAAGGATTTCAAATCTTAATAACAAGTGTAGATAAATTAAATTTGTGCTCAATTAAAAGCTGTAAAATGATATAAAAATATTAATTTTTATTTATAATTTGGGAATTTAATCAAATTAATTAAAGTAAAATAATTAAGGCCAAGTATCATCAATGTCAAATCTCGTATTTTTTGCAAGTGCATCAAATCTTCCATGCAAGTCAATTTGAAAAGAAAATCGCATCTTACAAATATAGAATAACTCGTGAAGGGTCAATCAAATCGCGTCATCTCGCCAATTAAATATGGAAAAGTCTTTCACCCTGCCACTATAAATAGAGGTGTTTTTCAGCAATTCAAACACACAGAATTGTAGAGACAAATACTGAATCAAGAGAGCATTCAAGAAGTCTCAAATCCTCTCAAGCAAAAATCAAGGAAATCCACAGCGTTCAAGCCAAAATCAAGGCGTTCAGCGTGGAAAACACTTAAAGTCAACGTTCGATTCACAAAGAAGTCAAAAGACCCGTGAATTAACGTTAATCAAGATGCGAATCCACTTTGGCGGAAGATCAAATCTTCGATTCCACCAAGAAGTAATCGAGTCTAAGTCAAACATTCCAAAAATTCTAACGCTTAATTCGGAAATAAATCAGAAGACCCCAAAATTAACGTCATCAAATATCTGAGTCAACATTAAAGGAGATCAAAACGTCAAGTTCCGCCTTTGAAGTTGCCGAAATTGAAGATCGTATTTTAAAGTGTGAAGAATCAGATATTTCAAGAAGAGAATTTGTACTCACGAAGTATTCAATTAAATTCAAAAATCATTGTAATTCTTTTCTTGTTTCAATAAATTGAGAAAAAAGAAATTTGTGTTACAACAAGTCATTTTTAATTCGTTTAGATAATTTCAAATCCTTTAATTTTAATTTTGAACTATATTGTGTTGAACATTGACGAATTTTATTTTTTTTAATATGAAATCATTTAAAAAAATTTATCCAAATGTACGCTTAAAAGTGCATTTGAATTAATGAATTTGGACTCAAGGGAAGAATCCATTTGAAAAAGAAAAAAAACTAATCAATATTCAACAACATAGTTCAAAATTAAAATCGAAGCATTTGAAATTCTTTAAACTTAAAATTATCCAAATAAATTCAAAGTATTTGTTAGAATTTGAAATCAATCATTTAAAAATTCTAAATCCAAATACAGTATTATGAAAAAAAAAAACTTAATATTTATAATTTTATCAAATTGGTGTAAAAATTGATAATAAAAAAAGTCATATTTGAATAATTTAATTTAAGTAATTCAAAAACAAAAAACAAAAAATAAAAAATATTATTAATTTAAATTCAATAATAAATAAGGTAGTGAAAGGAAGACTGAGGTCTCCTATTCATGAGACAGGAAAGGAAGACTTTGCAAATTCGAGAATAATTGTCATCACCCAACGATGAGGTACTTATTTAAGGCTGGAGTTTTAAATTCAAATTCTTGCAATAATGTGCTGAATTCTCATTTTCTTGCAACTGGAGTGTTCAAGTTGCTTCCCTTTCGAACTTGCCACCAAAATCAGTTCAAAATTCCAGAAAGATTGATAGAAATTCCGACCTGGATAGCCCCAGAGAGCTACAAGGTTTTGGTCCACTCTTCAATGAAATTCTTGGGATTTTAGGAACTGAGAATATTGCAGCGGATAAAAATGCTCCATATGGGTTTTTAGTATCCAAGGAAACGCAGTTGAGAGGAAATGTGGGAAGTGCAGAATCATCAGTGTCTCAGCTGCAAAGTGCTTGTGAAAATGCCGAGGAGAAAAGAGACCATGGAAAGACGGAAAATTTGGTGTTAGAAAATAACGGACTGGAATATCGGATGAGATTGAAGTAAAAGATGTTAGCCCAATAGTTCATAAGGTGACTGAGATTGTCAGGAGCGAAATGGCTTGCTCTCGATGGAGGAAAGGCTGGAAAGTGCTGATTTGGACTATAATGAGGAGGTCGTTGAGAAGGTACTGAAGAGGTGCTTCAAAGTTCCACATTTGGCTTTGAGGTTTTTCAAATGGGTGAAATTCAATAACGGGTTTCAACACACAGCGAACACTTTTAATACTATGATAAATATAGCTGGGGAAGCCAAGGAGTTTGGTTTGATTGAGGAATTAGCTGAGGAAATGGAGAAGAATTCCTGCGAGAAGAACATTAAGACGTGGACTGTTATTGTGTCTTATTACGGGAAAGCAAAATTGATTGGCAAAGCCCTGTTGATGTTTGAGGAAATGAAGACTGCTGGTGTTAGACCTGATGCAATTGCCTACAGAGAAATGCTGCGTGCTCTATGCAATGCTGGAAAAGCTGACCTTGCTTTGGAGTTTTACAAGGATATGGTGCATAATGAGGTGAAGTTAGACGTGGCGTCATATAAACAATTACTTAAATGCTTTGCATTGTGTGGAGATGTTGCTGCAGTGCATTTTGTTGGTGAAAAACATGGTAAGACTTTCTGAGATTCCTGAACCTCACACTTATACTTTGATGCTGAAGAGTTTCTGTATTGCAGGGAGAATCAAAGAATCGTTAGAATTAATTTGTGACTTGAAGAATAAGAATATCATCCTTGACACTGGAATTTTTGAGACATTGGTGAAAGGACTTTGTAGCAGAGATAGGATTGCAGATTCACTGGAGATACTTGAAATAATGAAGAGAAGGGATGTATTTAATCAAAATATATATGGAATTCTTATAAGCACACATTTGAGAAGAAATGAAGTCTCCGAGGCATTTAATCTTTTCCAAGATGCAAAAGAGTCTGGAATTATCTCAGTCTCTACTACACAAATTTGATGCAACACCTTTTCTGGAAGAATGAATTTGAGAAAGGCTTGGAGTTGTACAATGAGATGCTTGCAATGGGGATCCAATTAGATAGTGTAGCAATAACTGCTGTTGCTGCTGGTTATCTTCGGCAAAATTGTGTTTCTGAGCATGGAAAGTGTTCAAGAGTATGGATGAGAAAGGAATTAAGCCAACTTCCAAATCATATACAATATTCATAAAGGAGCTGTGTAAAGTTTCTGATGCAGATGTTATCGCCAAGGTTTTGGATGAAATGGAGGCTTGCAAAGTAATGTTCGAGATGATATCTTTTGGCAGGTAACATCTTACCTGGAGAAGAAAGGAGACATAGAAAAGCTGAATAGGCTAAAGCAGATAAAGAGAGGTTTTACCTTTTATCCTAGAGATGGAGAGGAACTAGGTGCTGATGAATGTAATCGACAGGAACTTTCAGGAGAATCAGAATCCAATCAACTAGTTCAGAAAAGGTTGTCGGATTCCTTTCCAGAGTCTGCATTGAAATTATCCCAGAACTCCTGATATGCAAGAAGTTTGCCAAATCTTGTCTTCCTCAACTGATTGGTGCTCTATACAAGAGAAGTTGGAAGAACTTTGTTTCCAGTTAGGCCTGAGCTTGTTGTGGAAATTTTGCGTAAATGCAGCCTTAATATAAGTACTGCCTTAAAGTTTTTCTCATGGGTCGGGAAGCAAACTGGGTATCGTCACAATGAACAATCATACAATATGGCCATGAAAATTGCTGGTCAAGGCAAAAACTTTAAACAAATGAGGAGCCTCTTCTATGAGATGAGAAGAAGAGGTTGCTCAATAACATCTGATGCATGGACAATCATGATAATGCAGTATGGTCGAACAGGGTTGACAGATATTGCTTTGAGAAACTTCAGAGAGATGAAACTTAGCGATTGCAAACCAACAAAAAGCACATACAAGTTTTTGATCACCACTCTTTGTGGGAACAAAGGTAGGAACGTTGATGAGGCGATCAAGATATATCAAGAAATGGTTCAAGTTGGTTGTGCTCCTGATAAAGAGTTGGTTGAAACTTATGTTGGCTGTTTATGTGAAGTCGATAAACTGTTAGATGCGAGAAGCTGTATTGAATCTTTACATAAATTTGGTTTCTCAATTGCACTATCTTACTCATTGTATTTTAGGGCCCTTTGCCGGGCAGGGAAGTTGGAAGATGCTTTAGCCTTGATGGATGAAACTGGCTCTGAAAGGAATCTTCTGAGCCAGTACACATATGGTAGCTTGATTCATGGTTTGTTACGGAGGGGACAATTAGAGTGGCATTGGCAAAGATGAAAGATATGAAACACCTTGGGATCATCCTACGGTCCATGTATACACAGCTTTGATAATTCACTTTCTTAAGGAGAAAAATATAAATAAAGCTTTGGAAACTCTAGAGAAATGAAAGAAGGGGGTTGCCAGCCTACTATTGTCACTTATTCAGCTTTGATTTCTGGATATGTGAGATTGGGGCAGGTCACTGATGCTTGGAATGTTTTCTATCATCTGAAACAGAATGCCCATCACCCGATTTTAAGACTTACTCTATGTTTATAGATTGCCTCTGTAGAATCGGCAAGTCTGAAGAAGCCTTCAAACTTATTTCTGAAATGCTGCAGGATGGGATTATTCCGAGTACAATTAACTTTCGGAATATCATATATGGTCTAAATAGAGAAGCAAACCAAATTTGGCCCATGTTGTACTAAAAGAAAGTTGGATATCAAAAGAAGAAGAAAAATGGTAAAAACAAGCATTTAATTCTCATTCCCTTGCTTTCTCTCAACATAGCGCTTTGATATTCTTGTCGTTTTCATATATCCCTCTTGCAGCATCTCAAATATTTGCCAATCAATGATAAATATATTTATTTATATATATGCAGGTTTAATCCTGCCGAATGCTTTAGGACCTTTGACATCTAGAACTTTCTGTCAATGAAGAACTTGATGCAGCCATAGTTTCAGGGATCAAAGTAATATACTGTGCTAGTCTACATTTACTTGGATAAAATGAGGAATGCTTGGTTCATTTTCCTTCAAAATTATCAGCTCTTGCTATTGTTTTGCTCCCATACTAACTGTGGTTTTAGATACCATAAGTTGCATCTGAAGAATAGAAGAGTCCTGGTCAGATTTAGCGACTTTTTTTTCTATGATATCCTGTGCCGTATTGTGCTTTGGTCAGTATGCAATAAACTGGTGCAAACACAAGTTCAATGACCCATGTGAATTTGGTCCAACCAGAAACGGTCATTAAATCAAAGGTCATCCATCCATGCGGAAAAGGTAATGTAAGCAGATCCATGACTATAACATCAAAGACATTTCAGAAGCAAGCAAGTAGTCAGACGTCTCCTCTTCCCACTTTTCAGTTTTGTGGTTTCTTGGTCTTTGTGCTCTAATGATGAAATATCTCCCAAGAAGCTCTCCTACATTCACATTGCCTTTATTTTGCAGCATATTCCATGGCCGGTCTCATCAATTCACTTTACCTCATCATGAGTTGGATTAGCAGAAGAGAAAATACGATATTGTTGTAGAATTGGCAGAAGAAAAATTATGAAATTCTATTTCCACTGGTGAGTCAACTGCAAACATACTCATCTCCAATAATGCAATATTACAAGTGAAACCTGAACCATATTTTGTTAATTCGTTGTTTATGCAATATTTTTTTGTTTTACTGAAACTATTCATCTTCCTCGCCTTTCTAAAATTTAATATCAAACTGGTAGGAACCTGAGATGTTATACTATAAAGATCTTCCAAGGCATATACTATTACTGTTTGTTTTTGTGTCTTCTTGTCTCAGTGCAAGGAGGTTCAACGTTCTGCTGCCTTGCCGGCTTTCATTCTTAGTCTTGCTGCAAAGGCTGCCTCTCGAAGGAAAAAAAATAAAAATGAAAGAAAATGCTGCAGTAGCGGAATCGAAAATATCAGTAATATGCTTATTTTCCTTTTCAGATAATCTTCTGTTGCAAATTGAAATTCTCAACTCTTCTCATTTCTCATTATCTTCGTGTTCCTTGGAACTAATTCTTTCAGTAGTTGGAGCAGATGGGATTCCTTCAAAGATCCACATGAAGCCGACATATTGTCATAGAGCTGCTCAATTATGTAGCAAGTCTCCCATAAGGTAGTTAAAGAGACAAGAAAGCCCCTACTGGTTTCAGGCTCATTGGATTTTCCAGTTGAATTTTGACTGGGATTTGCTTCGTGCAAGTCCCCCATCATGCTTCTCTATTTTGAGGGCGCAAAGTGTCAAAAATGCAATATTAGGATATATAGTGAATTGCCATGTACATTGGTGTTATATGTTACTGAAATTTAACAGTATTATCTTGAAATTGGGAATCATGTCCAGTTAATTTATCATATTGTGCAAAATAAATTGGTGGGCTAGTGATACTATTGTGCAAAAGGTTGCTCATTGGTAAATTACACTTTTGGTTCATATATCTAGGGCCAAAATTGATTTTGTATTTTGCGGAACGATTTTGGATTCTAATATCTACAAACTGTAATGTTTTTCTTATTCAATCGATTAAAACTAATGGAATTGGAGAACACGGCCAGATTGTGTTCTTCATTGCCATGTTGGCAGTTTTTGCAACACGTATTACCTCTGTGCTCGCCTTTGTTAGATCTACACAATGTGTATGCACGTGCACTCAATGAAAATGTTTGATGTGAGGGTTAGAGATCGATGGGGCCCACCCGGACCCGGAAAATTCGCCTCGGGCCCACCCCGCATGGGGCGGGTCTGGGACGTTATTTTTCGGGTCCAGGGCGGGGTATGGGTCCTGCCCCAACCCCGCCCATTGGACCCGCCCCCGCCCCGGACCCGTCTCGAACCCGTTCTTTTTATATTTAAATATTATTAATATGTAATATATTATAAATTAAAAATTTATAGTATTATATATATATATATATATATATGAATCCTAAATAATTTTTGCATGTACCCAACTGTATATACAAAAATAAAAAAAAATTAGTTGATAAAAAATTTAATAATTAACATGAACGTATTTTTTTTCTTATCCAATTCATTTTAGATTGAAAATTAGATTAAAGTATTTAAATCTAAACTGATATTATTTATTAAAAAAATAGTAATTTAATGTATTCTTTGTTTATCCAATTCATTTTAAAGTTTGTAATTATATTAGGTATTAAAATATTTGTACATATATTTGTATAGTTATTAATATTAATTAAAAAATAAATATAAGTTTTTTAAAAGTTGTTGATCTCATTATACATAGATAAAAATAAATAATATTTTAATTTATTGTTATAAATATAAACTACTAATTAGTTTAGTAATAATATATTTAGTAAAATATACCAAAAACTAAAATAAAATTCATACCGAATCATAAAATAAAAATAATATATTTGCACGGAATCATAAAAAATTTTAATTTCTTGTGTTTAATAAATGGAAAAAAGAGTGCAAAAAATCCTATAATTGCCGTGTCGGGTCGGGTCGGGTCGGGTCGTGATGGGGCGGGGCGGGGTTTTTAACGCGGCGGGATGGGGACGGGTTATGGGGCTTGCCTAAACTTAATGGGGCGGGTCTCAGGTCTGGGCGGACCCGTACCAGACCCGCCCCATTGCCATCACTAATTTCCCACCATTCATTTTTTTTTTTTTTGAGCATCGTGGTGAGTTGGTCTTGCTTTCTGGAGGCGGTGTTGCAAAAACTTCCAACATCGGCCGTGTTTTTCAAGTCCATTAATTTTAACTCTAATTTTAATTATTAGACAGAAAAAGTAACAATTTATAAAAATTAAAGATCAAAGTCATGCCTCAAAATATTTAGGGACCAAAATTCATTTTAGCTCCAAATACAGTGCCAAAAGTGTAATGACCCCAAAGATCTGTGATAGAGGCAATGTCTAGTCTTCAGAAATTTTTACATAAAAGGCCAAACTCATGAGACCTTACATGAACAAAATATTTCAACAGAAAGAAAAAGAAAAAATCCCTTAATAATAAGGCATAGGTAATTGTAGTACCTATTAGTGGCGATTTCACTTGTGTTGCGGCTTATTTATTGGTCTTATTTGGTATGCATGATCATACATGATAAATTATTTATCACGCCTAATCACATATTTGGTTAGTATTATTAGAGCCCATTATTAATATTGGGTCCAGTCTTATTAATCACAACAAATTGTATTATGAATCAAGCTCATTTAATTAGTATTAGTAATCCTGCAAGTTAATATTATCTTTTTTTTCCTGATTTACCCTTGGACGCTCTCCTTCCTCTCTCCTTGTCTCCACTCTCTCCCTTCTTTCTTCCATTTTCTCATTCTCCCATTTGCCTTTTTTTAGGGAAAATTGCATAATACCCCCTTGTGTTATTCGAAAATTGCAAAAAAATTTACATGTATTAATTAAATAGTCTAAAAAGACCCCCTCTATAATTATAAAGCCTTCAAAAAAATAAAAAACCCTCTCCGTGAAAAAAATGGAGAGTTGCATACACGCACCAGAAACGAGAGTTGAATACCATTTTGACCTATTTTTAGCCTTTGACCATTTTGAATGGACAAAATTAACCCTATCTTATGCCATTATCCCCTCTCCTTATTTTTTTTATTAATTCTTTACCTTTTTTCACATTTCATTCAAAAATATTACAATTACTGAACAATTAATATTCATGAAATATTTATATGTAAAAAAATATCACTACATCAAATTAAATTAATATACATTTTGTATATATGAAAATATCAAATATTTAGGATTATTTTAACATTTATATATTTTTAATAAAATACATGATTTTTCTTAAAATATTATTAATTAATTTGATTTTGTGTTGAATATATTTTAAATTATATTATTTATATAATAACCGTAAATAAATTTACATGATATTTTTTCCTAAATAATATTTATTTAATTTGATTTTATTGAATATATTTAAAATTATATTATTATATAATTACAGTAAATAAATTTTAGTATTTTAGTATATTTATTTTTAAATATGAAAATACATAATTAATTTAATTCATATATTAAAATTTATAAAATTAAAAAAAAATAAAAGAAATAAAGAAAAAGATGCAGAGCATCATCGTCTTCCCCATGCACCCCCCACCCCCCACCCACCCCACCCCTCCGCTGCTGCGCGCCTCTGCTTCCACCTCATGAGCTCCGCCTAATCACTACCTCTGTCTCTTTTCACTTTTCCGCAATTCATTTGAACACTCCCATCTTCGCTCGTCGTTGTCCATCCAAATCTAGGCGGCGATGGGTGTTATCGTCCATCCAGATCTAGGCACGAAGTTGCTGCCCAGATCTGGGCAACGATTCCCGTCGCCTAGTAGTGATTGTCGGTAGAGGTGTTTACAGTATTATATTCATGATAAATTTATATATGTATATATATAATATATTTTTAAAATACATAAATATTGACCATTCATTTTTAAAATTTATTAGATCTTATGGTTCTAATGAGATATAGAAGATCTAATTGTCATTATAATAACAACCATTTATAATATATAAGAGTATAATGAAAAATCACAACAAAAAAAAATGACGTCATTAAGTAAAAAAAAAAAAATGGCAAAGGGCTATGCAAAATTTTAAAAACTACAGGGGTGTTTTGCTTATATTTTTAATACAGGGGGTTTTATGCAATTTTTTCTTTTTGTTATTTGTGAAACTTGCGCATGATTAAAAAAATACATTTTAAATTAATAGTAAAAATATTACTTCTTTCTTTTTTTTGGATATTTGAAAAATATTTAAGTTTTTATCATTAATTACTTAATTGAATATATGTTTCCAACTTCGACTTTATATAAATATAGAAAAAAATATTTTAAAATTAATTTTATTTTAAGCAATTGTATAATTTCAAGAAGAATTTAGTGGTTTTTTGTTTTTTTTAAACCATTCACAAACTACAATATAAATACCTTAAAAATGCAATACTGTTTATAGTCTTTTTACATTTAATCATACATTATAATCATTTCAACCAAACACTAAATTATGTTATCAAATGAAATATCGCACATTCAATACCTCAAACCAAATATCATATAATGCAAGATAGGATTAATAATCATTCAATTTTTCATCCTATCTAATTTTATCACGTCTAATCATATCACACGAATCAAACGAGCCCCAATCCATTCCTCGATTTAGCTATATTTATTTAATAAATAAAATATATATACATATAAATTATCAAAATTGATACAATAAATTAATTTTAAATGTACATGAATAGAAAATGATTTTTATGAATAATTGATCGAAGAGATTATTATTTGTAATGTAATAAGTATAGATTATGGCATTTTAGTCAACTTATATTTGTTGGATTAATTACGTTTAAAGTCCCTCTTAAAATACAAAATTATACTTTTCTTTTAAAAAATCTTTAAAATTATATTTATACTCTATTCGATTTCAACTGACGTCTTTATGTTAGGTTTGGACGGAAAGAAGAAAATGTGATGTCAACAAAAAAATCATATGAACTTTTAATTTTACTCCTCATTCAATCTCATAGTAATATTTTTATATTTATAAGGGGGTAAAAGCAATATATATGAAGTCAAAAGGGATGTCACCGGTGTATTCCCTAGAAAATACCATATATTACTTTGTCAATATTTTCACAATTAAACATAATTTAAGAATAATATTTTATCATAATTATACATATTTGACTTTATTTATATATTACATTAGCCGTTTACAAGTATATAAATATTATTAAGAAAATACCGAATAAGAGATAAACCAGAAAGTTTATGATTTTTTTTTCGTTGACATCAATATTTTCCGTTCAAATCCTAACGGAAGGGATAAGATATAAAAGAAGAATTATCGAGAGGGGTGTAAGTCTAATTTTAATGTGTTTATTGAAATAAATGTAAATTTGCATTTTAAAAAGGAGTTTAAGTATAACCAACTCTATTTTGTTTATAATAAGTAGTTACTTTAAGTACGTGAACCTTAATATATAGTACTAGCACCAGTTACACGCTCGAATACAATATAATTATAATAATAAAAAACTTAGAAAAATAGGTGCCACTTATTGAAGAGATTGATTATATAAATTAATTTAAATGAAATATAAATTAAAAATTAATTGTAACTAAGGAAAACAACAGCAAAGAATAAATATTTTCAAAAACAAATTAGGTTGAAGAATGTATATATAATCATATGCTTAAAATTGTATGGATTTAAGTTTTGAGGAATTTCTTTTAAAAGTCAGTTGAGTTCTTCTTAAAAGGGGCATTTAAAATCAAGGTACAGTTTGTTTATTATGGATAAATAAATAGATAGTTTAATTTCTGAAAGAATATTATTTCAATAATAATTACTAGGTAGTATGTCCAGAATTTAGTGGAATCATCCCATGTTGTAATATTAAGAGCCCATATCCAGAAAATCAGGAATTGGCACATCATAGCAACATATGTTCATGAGAAACTGAAAAGTGGTTTTAGAATCCTTTCAGAAAACACAACTGAACAGTAGAATATATCTATCAAATGTGGATTACAAAGAATACATATCCAACTTTTGCTGTCAATTACAACACAACGGAGAGTATTTTCTTACCAATTCATACAGCCACCCAATCCCACCTCCAAAGAAAAGAAGAACAATTCCAAAACGAGGAAAATAATCATATAAGAAGTCGCTTAGGCAAGAAAAAAGGTCTTTCTTTGATCCTCAATTTTGTGTCCATGCTTTTGTCTTGTAACAATCTTCAGTGGTACGGATGCAGCATAACGCACCAATATGTATATATTGGTCTTCTGTTGACCTTGTTCTGGGGGTATACTACAAAACTGTACTCATGTCTGCACGATCAATCACCAGTCAAATCGAAATTCTGCCGCTCATGGAAAACTTAAGAGTATGCATGCCTCAGCTAGAAAGCACTCCACTTATCAGAGTCCTTTTTGGGAGTTTCTGCTGAAACCTTAAAAGCACCACTTGAACCAAATGGGTCAGAATCGTCAAAGGAATAGTTGCTGCTGTGGTCGAAGCCCCTTGTGCTGTTTATGGAGTCGAATCTAGTGAGGTTCTCCCGTCTTGGTGAAGAGGCACGATCATGTGTACTGAAGGAATCATACCTTGAGAAATTGTCAAAAAATGCATCTCTCGACTCAACACTGTATCTTGGAGAATTGCCAGTCCTGGACTGTGGGGTCCCAGGAACAGAATCCTCAAAGGTAAACGGGCTATTCTTCTGGAATGCACTATCTGCATGAGGGGAGAAACTTCTTTCTGAACTCGCACCAAAATCATTAGACCCAAAGAAATATTTCTCTTCATGCTTTCCATGATCTGGGTCCTGATGACAAAAGAGTAGATATGGTAGGATATCAGTTACATTGGGCTTCAGATGGATGTTAATATGAAAAGAGTATTAGCTCATCAAGCTACTCAGGAATTAATTTACTAAAAGTAAACAAAGTAAATACACGAATGTGTCAATTTACTATGAGTAAATGAAGCTGAAGCAACTACGGAAATATGTGATGTTAATATTTAAAGACAGAGAAACTACAGTGCCCACCCCAACTTTTGCAGGTCGTCTTTTCTTTTCTTCCTACTTTTTATTGTGCGCTGTGTATGTGTGGAAGGGACAGGTAAGATGGGGTTGGAGATGAATAACAGTTATCAACGTGAACATAACACATCAGCTAATGCTTTATCCAAACATGTACCAGAAGCAAAAGATCCTCTTCTAGCAATTACAATGATCACAAGCCGATTCGAAATAGATTGTGCAGTGTGTTCAACAACATGACACGACACTACCATAAACATGTTGATCACATGATCATAACAAGGGCAAGTATGTCGCAGAACTACTTGCCTTAGCATTGAAGCCCCAAACTGAATCAATATCATCATTGTTGTCAAAATTACCCCAAGCAGATTCATCAAAGCTTCTGTAGAGCGAGAATAGGTAAGAGGAGGGAACACTTAAGAATTTCAGAATACAGTTTTGAAACTATAGAGGGATACAGAAAATTTAGAAAGCTGAAGCAAAGTGAAAGTGGATAGCACAAATGCCAAAACCTGTGAGTTTCAGCATCACCATCAGAGTTTTTCCTGAAATGATTCTCTGAATCTTCTCGAGATGGACTTTCATATGATGTTTGCCTCCCTGGACTTCCTTGTGGGCTCTTTGATTCATCTGCACTGTATACTGATTCTGCATCAAAGGCACTAGCCCCTGCACCAAAGAGTTTCTCAGATGTGGCCGCATTTGACACCGAGTCAGGGGAAATGCTACGTGTCAGGGAGGAATTTTCCTTCTGAATCGATGCTGAATTGGCATTTGTATGAACAGCAACATCAAAAGAAAACCCTGTAGAACAAATTAGGCATGTTATCACACATTTGCAGTTAGCACCGCAGTTAACTAATCTAATTATGTAGAACGATGATGGCGGCTTTCAGGGGAGGGTGAATCTGAGGTCAAGGGTGTGTCAAACCTTCATCTTCAAACTTGTCCCAGTCCTCATCCCATATAGCTGCTACTTCTGGGATCCCAGGATGCCAACCTTAAAGGATAACAAGTATTTACTCCATGATTACTTTGAGGAATATTCAAGCATAACATACTTACATAGAAAATTGATAAACAGTACAATTACTCCGAATTAGTACAATCATGACCTCAGAAGAAATCAGTAGTGAATCATAGAGATCGTATCAAATTTAGAATCTTAGATACAACAAAAATAGGAAAGTCCATTCAAGCAGGGGAGTAAGGTCGGGTCGTTCTGGATTTGCCCCTGTTGAGACTGATCAGATAGTTGGGTAATTTATTGGACATCAGGCGATCTGGCTTACAGACAATATTACAGGGTCAGGTATCATGTATAAAATACTACATTCTGGGATATAAGATGTTTCAATTATTGAAGATAACATTTGCAGAAAAAATAGTTGGGCATACTCTTAACTCAGGGACACAATAAATTTAAGTAGTGGATAAGGACCAAAGTACAATCAGAAGAGCAAAGTGGGGAATGAGAATGTAAAATCACAGGTAAAACTGGAAAAGGCTACAGTATTACCTGGCGGAAGCTCGATCAATGCAGCTGACTTCGTCTCTACACCATGTTTCTTGCAACGATCGGTCAATGCCTTCAATAGTTCCTCAAGATCTGATTGTATGCGATCAGCACGCACCTAGATAAACCAAGAATGAACTAAATTTGCTTAATTCAAATTACCACAAGCTTGTAAAACACAATGCATCCAAGCAGAGCCGCAGTACTGACCTGAAGAATACCATCTGCACTTCCACCTTGCTCCATTTTAGTGATAGCTTGATGCAACTCCATCTTCCTCTCCTAAAAATGTAATATATTGCATTCTGAATCAGTTAAGGTGATTGGGGTGCAGGAGTGGATGGGCAGAATGAATATGGCAATGGGAACAAGTCAACTAATAAAATCACATGTTTGGTCGACCAATTCATAGACTGCCATGACATGACAATCCGCATATTGATTCCCTTCCCTCCTTCAACATGCAGTTTTGGACTGTACCCACAGATTAAAGGTAAAATGACTGGCCATACTTTTGTCAACAACATTCAGTTTAAAACATCAGTTCATGTGATTAAGCTAATACTTGCATGATAAGATACATATCTATAAGGAAACTCTTGTTATCATTTTAATCCTAATTTACCTCAAATAGTTAAGGAAAAATAAATATGTGCATACAAAATACAAAGAACGAACACCAATTGTCACCATAATAAAAACAGTAAAAACATCTTTGGTGTGCCTGCTTGTACTCTATACTCAATCTAGTTAGATTGGCTCAGATGGTGATGTCATTATGGGAAGATGATAAAGGCGATGTTTCTGGTGGCTGCCACTCAGGAAGGGCAATGAGATGACAGCCATCTTGTGGATGCTGGTGCATTCACTTGGAGGGATATGAATGGGGAGGAAGAAGGGGGTTGGGAACTTTGCGTTGGAGACGAACAAACAAAAAGTTGACAAAGAAAGCTGCATGGTGCAGGAAGCTCGGCGTCTTAGAGTGGTAAGGTTGAGAAAAACAGGTTTAGAAGGTGGTTCGGACAAGGATCCGAAACTGGGTATAGTAGATCATGGTGGTGATGGTGGAGTTATCAGTGATTCAGGCAGGTAGGGCAGGGAACACAAGCAAGCAGACTTTGGCATTCAAGGGTATCGAAGAGAAGGGGCAGGCAGTGGTTTGAGGCAGTGGAAAGGTTTGTGACTGATGGGTTTGCTGGTAAGGCATGGCGGAAAGTACCTTGTAAAGTTTCAAATTATTGGTAGTTTCTGTAATTTAAAGACATGGTTCCTTCCGACAAGCTTGGAACAGACAAACATGAGGATTGAGGGGATCCACTCATCCCATATTGTGGGAACGAATTCCATCATCAATCCATTTTTTTGTAAGAACACCACATTAAAAAATTCTATATATCTCATGCATTATATGCTCTGTACAAAATAGACCAAGCAAACAAGTAGATAGCATCAGAAGGGAGTAAAATGCATTTGAAGTTACCTGAATTTCACGAAATGAAGCTTCTTCAATAGTTAATTTAGAATGAATTTCTGCAACTTGCTTGTATTTCTCTTGATATTTCTTCTCCAGTATCTCAGCCTGAAAATTAAGTGGTAAGTTCCGTCAGAAAATAATGAAAACTTGTGGACAGAGAAAGGGAATGCAGTTCAATGCAAAAGTACATAACTTAAATTTCAGCGCATACCTCACTCTTGTCTGCTCTAGCCCTTTCTGTTATTTCATTGAGTCGATTATCACATCTACTTTTATACAAAACCTGGAAAGTATTTTTGTTAGTGAAGGGACTAAAAGTTTTGAAATAAAGTATGCAAGATCTGCCATTGTATATTATGTCCACCTTACAGGGTCTAAAAGCGAAACGAACCCAAATAACCATTTTTCAATGATCCTCTAAACCAATGACAGATAAGGAAACAAGTGTTTAGAGTAAAGTAACTCACAAGGTCTTGCATTTTTGTTCGATAGAATTCAAGCTTCTCCCTGGAATCCAAAAGCACCTTCTCCTTGTTGTCGACCTAGCATTGAGCCCAAGAAGAGTGTCAACATATTCTCACAAAAGTTGTTTGTTCAACAGCATGCAAAAGAAGAGTAGTTATACCTAATCCTTGCAAAACTCATCCCACAACAAAAGCAGAACAACCTTAGTCTCAATAAGGTCAAGCAGCCAGAGAAACAGTTGGCTGGGATTAACTTCTCAGAAAAACTACCTCTAGGTGTAAGGCAATGACTAAAATCCATCAAACTGGAAAACACACAATACGCCTTGACATCCTTACACGAGGTCAATCATTTTCATTCAAATTATTTATTTTTTGTCAGTTTTGGTAAAAATATTAGAGAAGCAAACCTCTTGTTCAAAGGAATTATTTTTCAAAGAAATAAAAATCCAAGTTCAAGAGTTATAGATCTGTAGTAGTATATAAAACTTCATATCTACAAGAAATTTAGAATTAAAATTGAATGAGATAACAGGACAAGATCATATGAGAATCATCCGGTTCACAAGCATTCGAACCAGTTATGTGTAGCTCTCAACTAGAGTTCCATTATGAGACGGAAAAGAAAGATATGATGGGAAGGAAACAGCTACCTTTTCATTGGTTTCCTCCTGACTAGTATCCAAAGAATTTGTCTCCCCATTACTGGGTTGACCAGGCTGGGAGTTATCTAAAGCAAGACCTCTATCATTAATCTGATTTAATTGCATTGATCCATCAGCCTGAGAAACCATCTGCTGCACTGGAGGCCTTAAACCAGCAGTAGCGACAGACCGTGCACCAGGCAAACCTTGCTGAGGTCTTACACCTAAATTTAAGAGGAAAATGAACATTATAAAACCAAATGTGAGACATGAAAATTAAAATACTTCAAGACCAAGTCAAATCAGTACCAGCAGTGGGGCCCCACATGCTTCCATAACCTGGAGGTGGACCCGCCAAAGAGAGTAGAGTTTCATCAAGCATGACACTATTGGGCAGGGTCGACGGAAGCGGGCGTCCTTCCCTGTACCGCTCCATTAAATAGAGT
Organism: Sesamum angolense; assembly: GCA_034509725.1. Classification (NCBI taxonomy): domain Eukaryota; kingdom Viridiplantae; phylum Streptophyta; class Magnoliopsida; order Lamiales; family Pedaliaceae; genus Sesamum; species Sesamum angolense. Next base: position 989,223 of record JACGWL010000012.1, read on the forward strand.
GCAATGCAAAACTCCCTCAAAGAAAGCATGCTATCATTATCTTGGTCCGACAAATCCCAAACCTGCTTTAGAACCTCTGGGAATGACCACCAAAGATATTATTAAGCATGATGTTGTCCAAGACTCTAGCAGACTTTTCATGAAAGGGTAACAAAAAAAGTGATCACCCTAATGTCCTGACTACAGCATACTTCCACCTCATCTTTAAATGGAAAACGAAGATCTATAAAATGATTTCAAGAAATTTTATCAGGAAATCTGGTCAGAAGAATTTGACTCCAGACTACTACCAAAACATAGACAAATAGACTCCTCAACCATATTAACTTGATAATACCACAAGAACAAATTTCAAGCAGTGAGTGCAGTTGTATACCAAAATAACCAGCAAGCAATACAATTTAGACAAACAATGCCATGAAGATGTTTTAAGAGATAAGAACCCGTGTTTAGCTCAGAACAAGGGCACACATGAGAATTTTCATTACCAGGGAGCAATGAAAAGAAAAAGTGGCAACTAATACATTTCCAAATGGATTATCCAATTAAAATTCATTTCTAACAGTTTCAAAAAGCTCGATCACAGATAATTCAAGGTAAACAGGTTGTATCAGAAATAATCCTGTGTAAATTTTGATAAGACTCAAAAAAATAAATGTTAAAAGTAGAGGATCAACACAGTCTGCAAAACAGAAAGCATACATGGTTGAAGGTCAATGCACGCAAGTTTAATAAGTATTCCAGATAAACAAACAAACACTGAAATGTCGAACTAAAAGCCAAGATTTAAGTCATATAAGGCTCCGAAAAACAAGAACTGAAACTAACTATAACATTTTGTACCTCTGGGTAGCCTCCAACTCAGGAATAGGTTGCGAGCCTGTTCACCAGTGATTTTCCCATCTCTATCAGTGTCTACTTCCATAAAAACTTTTGCATACTTCTGAATGCCAGCACGTGTCATTTTCGGCCACGAGATCTGAGACTGCTCTGATGTTGGACTCCCGACAGCAGCTTGGACTCCAGATGACACGACTGAAGGAGTAACTTGAATTGGAGCCTGTTGATTAGAGTTTGGGAGAGATGGTCTCTGCGCAGTCTGAATCCCAGTGGATGGTTTCAGAAGAGTGCTTTGTAAAGCTTCAAATGGATCGGGCTTACCCGAAGGCTGGGGACTTGAAGTGACTGGAACAATTGCTGAAGAGGTAGGCAAGCTACTAGCAGGGTGTTGTTGTGCAGAAGAAACTTGCAGAAATGAAGATTGGTTGGCAGAGAACACATCCCCAGACACCACAGGATTTGAGATGGACCCATTCCCAGAGCCTTTAGGATCCTTGGTAGCTGTCAAAGAAAATGTCGAGAGTGGATCTTGGGGACTTGAAGCAACTGGTGAAATGGAGGTACTGGCTCCTCTATCTAAGACTTGTGTTATTGGCGCGGTGGAAGCTGAACCAGTTTTGCCACCGAACCAATCGTTGTTTGAGTTTGGAAGACCAGGACTCACCATGCTCTTGGAGATATTTGGACCACCAGCAGCCTGAGGTGGACGTGAAGTGGGACCAGAAGGCATGGATAGAGGTGGTCTTGTTAACTGGTTACCTTGGGACGGGAAAAATGGCTGGTTCATATTTGTATTTGAGGGGACCGGTCCAAACTGCTGGTTCATGCCTGTACCTAAAGGTTGTAACTGTCCAAACTGCTGATTTATACTTCCACTTGTAGGTTGGGCCTGCCCAAACTGCTGGTTCATTGTACTTGACGGTCGTACCTGTCCAAACTGTTGGCTCATGCCTGTACTTAACAGTCCAGAATGCTGGTTCAAACTTGTGCTTGTTGGTTGGGCCAGTCCAAACTGCTGGCTCATTGTACTCGAAGGTCGTACCTGTGCAAACTGCTGGTTCGTGCCTGTAGATGAAGGCCCCGTTGCGAACTGTTGGTTAATGCCTGAAGTTGAAGGCACCAATGCGAGCTGCTGGTTGACACTTGTACTTGAAGGAGCCACCCCCCTGAAGCCAAAATTTTGCGGAGATGGTTGGGCAGTTGCACCTGTTTGTGGTAAAGGTGAAGCAGATACCAAATTTGACTGCGGCACAGGTGTGGCCGCAATATTTATTTGTGGAGCTGGGATTTTTGCAGAAGCAGGACCATATAATGCTGCCTTGACAATGTCCGGTGTCAATTCTCGCTTGCTTTGAGCCACTGTAACAAGCTTAAGAGCATTATAAAACTCAGGACGACTGAGGAAGCCAGTTCGATTCTGGTCAGCATGCGTCCATATCTGCAACAAATGACACATTTGGTAGACGTCCAGACAATATTTTCATCAACATAATCACAATATGCATCCCACAGAAACTAAACACCAAAAAGAATGAACTGAAAGAGGAAAGGAAGACATTGTGTTCCACCATGAGCAGCAAGATGAACAAAATGCAAGAAGGCATTGTTGTTTTGCCTGATAAGCTAAGGCAAGGAATTCTTAGAAAGCTAATCAAGAAACTGCGACGGATGGATCCCCTTAAAAATCTCGCAACTGCTATCATCATTGACAGTTCAAATATAAGAAAATACGATGATCTATTAATTGGGTGCATTTCATCCCTCCAGGAATCTGTATGTAAGAGAGGTGGAAGCTTCAATCAAAAGATAACATTAAAAAAGTTGGCGAACTCAAGCCAAAAGTCTAAGGAAACCCTCAAATTCGACATACCACCTTCTACTGTCAAAGTCAAAATCAAGGCAGATTATCTTCATTAAAGGAGAAGAAAAGGGGACTCATTATAACAATGAAACAATTGCAATTTGGAATAAAGACTAATGATATGCATAGCATTTCCTCGGTCATAATGAATCCCAATGAACGTCAGCAGATCCTTTTTACTCATCTCCTTCTGCAATATAAAATCCATCCACGAAATAGGCCTTGTAACTTCAACTCTCAGTTTAATTCCCAAATTTCCTGCTAGTCCAACACGTCCATCACTCCATCAACTCTTAAAATCCGACCAACCACTAAAACCCTAACAGAATTACTTCAATAATAAACAAATACATTTCATTTCAAAACAACCAACAATTCTACACATCTAAACAGATCAAATTCAACACGTAACCTCAAACTTCAGTAATTCGAAGGATCATAGAGAGATTTTTTTTTAAAAAAAAAGAAAGAAAAAAGATTCCCCAAGCAAATCAAAATATAATAAAAGGTAAAGAATAAAATTGACCTGCGCAAGGACTTGTCTGGGCAAATTGGATCCCTGCAAGAAAGACACAGCTTCAGCTCCACTGATCCTGCCGTCCCGATCCAAATCCGCCCTCTGGAAATACTCCTCGAATTTCTCCATATTTACCCCTCCAGCCCCTGCCATATTTACCGTCTCTCAAACCCCAGATCACCGCATTACTCCGTCCAATCACGTTCGCAGTATCAGATACTCCTAATTTCCAACACAATCAGCTCACGGGCAACTGAAAATTCCTGGGTTTTTCAACGGAACAAGAAAATAAATTCGTGGGAAATCGGATATTACAATTCTGGATCAAGAAAAAGGAAGACAGTGAAGATTGGAGATTTGGGGAGAGGCGTCGTCGAGTACACCAACAGCAGATTTAACTTCTGTTTTATGCTATAAATTTCGCGAAGTTGGATCTCATTGTTACTTTTCGGTTTTTAACTTCCCCCAATAGGAAAGAAGAATGGAGACGGCTGACATTGCAGCGGACGGTAAAAACATGTTTTTGCAATTTGGTCCTTACATTTCCCACAAATTATGAATTCGGCTAATAATAAAAGTATGTGATCTATTATATGTTTGTACTTAGGTCCATAAATAGCAATCCATAAAAGGGTATTTTTCATATTTTCTTAAACATCAAATTATTTTATTTCTTTTTGATATTTTTCTGTAGGATCTCTTCTCTCCAATCATGTTGAACTTCTTTCGATCTCATAAAAAATGGTGCTCCACCACTCGTCCCAACATCAAACCTCAATTTTCTATTGTGTCGTCAGAGTTGACGTTTTTAAGCATCTTAAATAAAGATTTACAATTAATTTCGATTGGAGTAGTCGATTCATATTTGATGTAGTCCCAACTCCCAACCACCAAAAGGTTCACACTTAGTGCTTGCAAATACTTGTGCTCGTATTAGTTAATAATTGGTTTCTTCAAATAATCTGATGCGTGTCAAATCCACCGAAAATATTTTTACTAAAAACTTGTGAAAGTGATGAGTAAAGTTAAATCCACATGATTGGTTTTAAATTAATTCACCCAGATGAGAAAATAAGAAAAACTCAGCAACCCAAATGAAGAGATTGAACTTCAACAACCCAAATGAAAAAATCAAGAAAGAGTGTAACTTCATAACAAAATCAAACACACTATTATGTTATAAAATGAGGAAAAATCAAACCAAAAAAATAAAGGAAAAAAAAACCATGTGTTTTTATCAGCACCACCATCAAGCATATGTGTATATTTCAATTCGTGCTAACATTAAATTTGGCTTGTAACGTGAAGTGGTTTATCTGCAGATCAAGCATTAATTTTTTTTTCCATTTTTTTCTCCATTTTTTTGAAACTTTTCTCCATATTTTTTTCTAATTTTTTGAATTTATTTTATTTTTTTGTTCTGTAAAAATATTGGAGGACAAAGTGCAAATGATCGCATACATCGGGGGGCTATCTGCATTTAACTTTAGGTGCATGTCAGACGCGAACGGAATATTCTATAATTATTTCCCAAAAAGTGTAAAGTGAAACAAAATCCAAAGGTTGGGTGCGGAAGTGTAAAAAAAAATAGTTAGGGGGCAAAGTGCAAATGACCCCATACGTTGGGGGGTGTTTGGATTTTACCCAAAGTCGAAACCCGTCTATGGCTGCTAATAGACATAACAGATCGAGTTTGGACATATTTATGCCTTACAAACAAGCAAAAATAGTGAAGCATACAATGCCAAAATATCTGCTTAATGATCACTTTTCCAAAATTGATCTTAATCAAAATACATAATACTTATTAATAAAAATACACAACACAATGTAAGATTAATGACAATCAATGTATAGGCAGAATCCCAATAGCCTTGAGAATGAATAACAAGAAGATAAAGCATACCTTGAACACGTATCCGATTGCAAGTCAATATTAAAACAAAAATAAAAGAATTGCTAGATGAGAACTACAAGAATTACTAGGGATGTGCAAAATTTGGTATACCGATTGAAAATCGACCAAATCGAATTTTCAATTTGTATCAAAAATTGAACTCAAATTTCGATTAATTTAAAAAAAAAATCGGTTATCAGGTCTCTTCTCTCTCTCTCTCTCTCTGCAAAAATAGAAATTATCTCTCTTTCTCTCCCTTGCCTCCTTGTCTCCATCTCCCTTCTTCTCCGTGATTCACGCTGTCGTTTTCTTCTCCAATTTTTCGACTTCTCACCGATCTCTCTCTCTATAGATTCTCCCTTGAGTTTGGAAAGAAAAATAGAACAAGAAGACGAAGTCTTTGGTATGATTCGCCTTAGTGGCAGTAGCCTTGGTGGCGTTGTGGGTTCGCAACCATGTGGGTTGCCGGCCTTTATGGTGGGTTAGTCCCGACTGAATTTGGCTCCCTGAACCGTTTGTCTCTGTCGCTCTTCTATATATTGTTGATGATGTTCTTGTTCTTATAGTTACTATTTTAATTGTACAAGTATTTTCGTAACCTTGATTGTTTCTGTAATATTGTGATCGGTTTGATTTTTAGCTCACTACTGTGTTGGTGTAAAAAACCCAACAAATTCATTTGTCATTTTCAGCACTCTTATAATCTAATGCCAAATAAAACAAATTCAAAACTTTCTATCTTCTCAATCAAGCCTGAATATTGTTCCTCTAAGTTCCATAATATTTCCATCATCACGAATATGTTGCAATACCTCTAACATTGAATCCCACATACTGAAATTCTTCAAGTAAGAATGGTCTCCTGATGTTTGCCTTTTGCTTGAAGAATTTCACAATTTTCTAATTTCTCTACAATCTTCATGATGATTTTGAAGCAATGCATCTCTTCTTTAATTCCAATGAAACACCCATGGCATTCACAATCACACTAATATAATTAAAAAAGTCATAAACAACCAAGATATATTTTACAACAGAAACAACCACCAATTAAAAATGGTGGGCAGAACAATAGATGTAAAAGGCAAATAGATTTTCTTTTTGACTTAGTATCTTCAGAAAATGAAATTGGCATCTCATATTTGACACGCCATTATGTCCTTACCATCTCATATTTGACACGCCATTATGTCCTTACCATCTCAATCTAGAAATACATACACCATAATAACCAAACATACCGTAAAGAGCTGCTTTTAGAGAAGATGGTGAAGTATCATTAACATGTTCGACACCAAAAAATCTTTAAATAATTTGTCCACTCTTATTCACAAACCTCACAATTACAACCATATGCTCCTTTATTGATTTATCACATGACTCGTCAATAAGAAGAGAGAAATAACTATCTCGAGTCTCACTGATAATATTTGGTGTTGGCTCTGCTGCACAAATTCTCACCAAATCGTTTTGCATATGTGAAGAGGTTATTTGATTATTCCAGTATCATTGTCATTTAGCACACTCCAAACGCTATCAACCCTATTCCAATACCAAGTTAGTATCTCCATAAAATTTTTCTTATTTTTGGATGTGGCCACTTCATCATGATCATGAAAAGCAAAACCTTGCATCAATAAAATTCTCACAATATGTGAAACAATAGTAATTCGAGTTCTACAAGCTTCCTCCATCTTTCGATCATGATATGAAAAACATAAGACACTTTGTATGTGGTTCATAAAATTCTCTAATTGGCGTCTTGTATAATCATAAGCATTACCAACCCCACCAACATATTCTTTAAATAACCTTTGATCAATGACATATTTAACATAATAACTTGGTTATATTAAATATTTAAATAACTTGATCAGTGACATATTTAATACAACTAAGTTTTATTTATTTAAATATTTAATTTAACAAAGTTATTATTTAAATTATTGCCCAAGTATAAATACTTTCAATTAAAAATAGTTATATTTTTTAAATTTTACGTGCAAGAGACCAAATTGCAATTAAAATTGAAAGTGTGGGATTAAAAATAATTTTATGTAAAAAAATATATATATGAGGATAATATGAAAATTGGAGGGAATAATTTGAAGTGAATTGAAAAGACAATAATTATTTTGAAATTGAACACAATATTGGGAACTAAAATAAATTTTACCCTAGTGGCTAATTACAATTGTTGGCTAAATAAATATTGAGAAAGTATTTGGTGTAGTGGTGATGCTACCAACTCTCAAACTCAACGCTGTGAGTTTGAATTCTCTTGACCTCACATGGATTTTTTTTTACTTTTTTAAAAATTCATTAATTTTAATAAATATTCAATGGTAAGGACTATGTTTGATGAAATTTTTAACGTTAGGGATTAAGTATGATGAAGAAAAAATATGAAGGATCAAATCCAAATAAATGGCATAGTTGAGGGACCGATAGTTAACTAAATTTTTTAAGTATTTAAATAATAATGTATGAGATTTTAACATGGGATAAAATGACATTCCAATTAACAGAAATGATAGAAAAAGTGATAAAAAGTACAAAATAACAGAATTTTGAAAGTTTTAACAATCAAAGTGGAATAAAATTTTACCTTAAATACTATAGAAAAATTATTTAAATAATGCAAATTTTTTTACCAAAATTTGTGTTATTTGAACATTTAAAAAAAAAAATAGGCAAATTTAAAAATAAAAAAAAAAAGTAGAAATAGAGACAGTTCTAAGACAGTGCATGCTGAAAAGGCATGCATCATGCATGTGACGGAAAAAAAATTTGGAGTTCCTTAGACAGTAATCTTTTTTTTTTTGGATAATTACATTTACACCTCTTGACCTATAGTTTGTTTACACAAATCACCCCTATCTTTTAGATAATTACACATACACCCACCAAATATCAATATCACTTACACAAACCATCTCTTACTTTTTTTGAAATACACCCTTAAAAATGTTAGCATCTTTACACAAACTACCCCTATTTTAGCTATTAGGAGTAGTTTCTGTAATTATGCAAAAATCAGGGGTGATTTGTGTAAATAAACCGTAGGTCAGGGGGTGTAAAATAATTATCTCTTTTTTATGGGACGCATGAAGGTTGGGGTCAGAGGTGGGCGGAAATTACATTATTTATACCACTACTTTTGATAGGGGGCTTTCTTGATATAAATTGATCACTCATTCAGTTTTTTAAACAAGTGAACATTGAAAAATTTAACAAAACAAATTTGCTCATAAAAGAGGGGTTTGAGAATTTCTTCTGCAATCAATAATTTAAGTTAGTTTTACTAAATTATTCTTGCACTTATGCATTTGATTATTTTTGTTGTGATGTTATTATTAGTTTATTTTAAAATTAGATTATATTGTCTTGTGAAGATTTGATGAAGCAAACAAATATTGATATTGTTGTATATTTTGGAGGTCCATGAATTAATTCATATGATTGTGTGAGCCTCCGATCGTCTTTGTAAAAATATATCGTAGTACTATATTTGTTGAAATCGAGTCGATCATGTATCAAGAACTTGGCCTATGTAGGAATGAGTTTAACTTACAAATATATTTTAAATACACAACATATAATGCTATTGAAAGATGAGAGATGGTGTTGCCAATTAAGACTGATCAGGATGTACAATATTTTTATTTTAATTTTTTCAATTAAGTGAATGGATATGTTAGTATTGATATATGTGTTGAAGCAAAGAAAGTTTATCATAATATACCATACGTCCCTCTTGGTAGTGATTGGGGCAGATACATGTCAATATTAACACAAGATACAACTAACTTGCCAACATAATAACTCAAGATATGGGAATGTTAGGGATACATGAAGAGTTGGCATCATTACCCCCACTCCTTCCGGAGTGCAAATTCTAGAGTTGGACTTTAGAGTAGGTAAGATATCCTGCAAAAAATAAAAGAACTTTTGTGCTCATCAGCTGGGCGAAACCCCGATTTGCTCCCTGAGTAATGTTTATCATATGAGAGTAACTAGTGTAAAATCCTTCCATCTAAAGGAACTAAAGTTCACGAGTCTAGGAAATGTTGAGTTTTACGTGGAAAAAAAATCAGTAATCATCATAAAAGATAAGCGATGGAAGAGTCTAAGTCCGACTCAAGTGTTCACGCGCGGTGTGATTGGCGGGCTTTTATGCTAGCTGAAGGCCTGAGTCCTATGTTGATGAGACTGTATTGTAGGTGAAAGTATATAAGGTATTTTCTTCTTTCAGAAATCCCACACTTCTACGAACCATGTTAACTTTCTCCTCTTTCTTCCCTTCTTCCCTTTGCTAAAATAAGGATTTATATATTTATACAAAAAATTCCGTAGGCGTCATTACGAATTTGAGTTTCCTACCTGCTAGATCTTTTTTTTTTTTTCTTAGTTCTCTTACTCCCCAGGTACATTTTTCCTTTTGTTTCCTACTTTCTCTGTAGCCATGTCAGAGGGGGTGTTGATGAGAGAATAGTGGATGAATTTTTTATGGATCTTGTGAGCTCATTAGACTACGGGGATGAGAAACCTACTTCCTCTAACTCCAGCCCTCATTCGGGCAAGGAGGAAAAGGAGGTAAGTAGTATGAAAAAAACTAGTAAGGAGGAAATAGAGATAAAGAAAACTGAAAATAGGATAGTGGCTTTGGACGTAGAGTCTTTTGAGGTCTTTCATTCTTGTTTGAAAGAATGCCAAGGTAGATGAACTTAGAGATAAGTATGGGATTCCCGGTGAATTCCTGATCTAGTCCCTATCCATAATGATAGCCTAATTCTTTGCCAGAGGCTTTTGCTTGCTTTTATGTGGCCCAGCTAGAAGTTAAATTGCGCTTTCTTGTTTAATCCCTTCCTTATTGAGGTGTCCACTTTAGTTAAGGTTCCTCTAACTTATCTAGTCCAAAAATCTTTCAATATGCTAGCTGGATTCTTCATGCTGGTCAGCTATCTAGGTAAGACCCCATGTGCTGCTCAATCTCATTCATTCTTCATGCTGAAGAAAGCTAGTGCAGGGCTGTTCCATTTCACCTCTAGGGGGATGCCCACTTTCTTCTTTCTCACCACTGTGAAATAGTGGGAACATCACTATTTTTTTGTTTCTTCTCCCATTCCTTGGTGTTTCCCCACTATGTGGATCACTGCCCCCTCTAAGCTTCCTAAATATTATGTTCGTACTCGCCCAACTGTATTCCAGCTCTTGCTAGATCGATACTTCCAACTCACAAGCTTTTCATAATTTTGGGTATAGTTCTAAATATGACAACATGGATGGTGTTGATGGTATAATTATCACATACTCTTGTCGTAATTTTGGTATCTGTGTAGCTAATTTGTATAACCTATTGGTATATCTATTTTGTTGCAATTTATAAGTTTATCCAATTCCTGCAAGGCAAGGTCTTCAAGGAGGAGAAATCCTCTGGTGCAGGTTCCTTCGCCCAACATTCTTTGCTAAAGAGTTCGTTCTCTACTCTAACTAGGAGATCCAACAGGTAAACAATGGGTGGACCCCATCGCCATGCGCACCAAGCTAAGGGGTCATCTAGCTCATCGTGTTTCTAAAATGAGCTAAAACTCCCCAACATACTAAGAAAAAAACTACAAAAAAAATAGTTTATGGATGAAGCTTATTCCCTACTGCAAAAAAGAAGGTGATAACAACCAAACTCTAAAGTTTTTAAAGAGAGCCCCCTCACCCCTGGACAGAACCTACATGGATACTTTGATTCACCCCCAAGCCTTAAGTTTATTTTTTTTCTCATCTCAGCAAAGTAAGTAACACTTATAATTTTTCAAATGTACTTATACATGATGAACTGCGCGGCTGACCTATTTAAATGTTTAGGTGACTGTACTAGCTAGTGCCTTGCTTGACTGGTTGGAGCAAGGAGGGCCAACGGCGGAGGAGGAAAAGAAGAAAGTGGAAGAGTTATTTATGGGATCCTAGGATAAGGTTCGGATGTATAAAGCAAGCCTTGCCCACCTGCCATCTGATATTAACAGCCTTTATGAGCGCTTGGAACAAACTATGCCGAAGCAAAAAGAGATAACCAGTGATTGTGCTAAATGGCATGTGGTCTAATAGGTTGGAGGAGTTCAAGAAGTCTTTGCAGATCCAAAGCTTTCTAGCTAACAGTACTTTACAGTACTACTATTGTAAGCCATTTGAAAAATCATTCGATCTAATGAGCGGGCATTTGCATTAAACTCGGAAGCAAATATCGACAATGGTTGGCACAAGGCATATGCAAGACTCGACAGGTTTTGGCGGATTGTTGATGAGTGTTGGTGCCATGACACCTGGTTGATGGATAACACATGGTACATAGTTGGCCGATTGAGAAACTGTTGGGTGACGGTGCTAAGCATGTTGCACAGCGGGTGGATATGCAAGCCCTGAGCGTCAGTAGTTAGTGTTGCCATACTATGGGCATTGCGAGCTTATGTCTTGGCAGTATGTAGGACATTGCGGGAAGTCGATAGGAAAATGCATGCACATGGACCAGTCAAAAGTGTTTATGTGCAGAATGATTGATAGACAAGTGCTTACAGGCACCGCACTTGTGCGAAATTTCTTAGCAGATCGAAAAATGGTATGCAAAGAAAGTGTGAAACATATAGGTTTTCTTAGCATGTTGGCAGATGGTGGGCGCAAATGGTTTAATAGCATGCGCACATGACTGCAAGTATGTTGTATTTTATTTGCTTTGCCTGGCTTGTACATCTTGAGAGGGTAGTAGACGTGATCCATTATGTGCGAGTTTAAAGGTCATTGTATTTTGATTGTTTGAAATAAAATATTAGGTTGGTTTTGCCCGTATTTGAAATGTTGCTTGAATTGTGCGAATTCTGGCTATCTTGCATGCATTGTGGGTGATTTTCGTCCTTACTTTCCAAGTATCATACATGAGTGGAAGTGTAAATTGGGCAGCACAGTGGTATAAAATTTCATCGCATAAAAGATCTCTATAACAGTTGGTGCTAAAGCCAGGTTAGCCTCTGATTTAGTCGGTTGGAGTCAGATTTGCGAAGGTTTCAAAATTTTGCGTGGGTTAGATTTGTGAAGGCTCATGCATCTTATTTGTTTGGCATGGGAGATCAAGCAGAGATGGATAATCGGTTGGACACCATGGAGAAGAGATTACAACGAGTGGAACAACTTGTGGGTTGGCCGCAAGAGCTGCTTACGATGGATCTGATTCAACATATTTCAGAATTACATGCTGCAGCGAAGTGCTGAAAAACATGGTTGAAGGATTGCTACAATTCGTGGAGGAAAAGATAATGTCAGTAGTGGAGGATATAAGTTACCTTACAGACATTGTTGATATGAAAATGGGGGCCTTAAACACAGACACAAATGTGGTGAAGCGTACTATTGAAAGCAATGGTATGGATAGGAATGCCATTGCATTGAAACTTTGAGTATTGGATCCCAAACCATTTGGTGGTGAGCGGAGCATCAAGGATATAGAGAACTTATTGTCCTATTAGAGACGCCAAGTTGTGATGGAGTTCTCGATTATCGAATGATATCAGTGCTAATCGGGAGATGATTGAAACTTGTGAGGTGCTGAAAAAGGAGTTGAATGACTAATTCCTTCATTGCAACACGAGTTGGGCTGGAAGGGAATCCCTACGAAGTATGATGCATACATGGACCAATTGTGAGTTTGTTAATGAATTCAGTTCACTTATGTTGGACGTAAGGGATATGTTTGAGGAAGACGTGTTGTTCAATTTTATGGCACGATTACAACCTTGGGCACAAACCGAGTTGAGGATGTAGAGTGCCAAGGACATGACATCGACCATTGCTGCAGGGGTGGACTTTAGAGTACTGAATGACCCTGATTAAGGAAAGGATGATGCGGGGAATGGTAATGCAAAGTTCAATAAGAAGTTTAGGAAGAAGGAAAAGCTAAATAAGTTGTGCCTCGAGTCTCGTGCAGTAGAGAGACCGAAGATTGGTTCATTTGTGGGAGTACTGAACACCAAATGAGGGATTACCCAAAATGCAACAGATTGAACGCTATGGTGGCTGAATAGACATACGAGGAAAGTGAGATTGCGTAGACTCAAGCAGATGATGACTGCAATGCAGGCATAGTCTCGTGCATGTAGAAATCATGCAACAAGGATATGATGATGGTGACAGGCTTGATAAATGGTAAAGAGACGAATGATATTGTTGGACACGGGTGCCACGAACAACTTTGTTTCTGACCGGATCATCCAAGAGTTGGGGTTGGACGTTAAACTATGTGATAGTCGAGTGGAGATTGTCAATTCCAAAACAGTGTTGGTAAGCGGGATTGTTAGCATGAATTTCCATAGAGAGGGTCAATAATGTGTACCAAATTTCAGTCGCACCATAAGGATTGAAGGATCTTCAAATAAATTATAAGATTTAATACTCACCTTGCAAAACAAAGGTTAACACCCTAATGCTTAAGCCAGAAATAGTTTATGGAAAAAATAAAAGGAAAACTTGAATCAAAGTGAGAATAATTATTAAAAATGATGTTAAGAAGACATATATTCGTATAGAATGCAAAAGGTAAACTTAAGACAACTTAAAATAGAGAATTGAGAGTATAAGTGAGAATTTGAGTGCAAGAGTTAATGTTACTAAATGACTACACAAGACCTATATTTATAGATTTTCAAATAGCAAAATATGGGAGTTTACTGTAGAGAGTCATATGCCATTTAAAATCCTTTTTAATCCTCTAGCTAACCGAAAAATTCATGTGTGATTTAGATTTTGATTGACTGAGATACACATTATTAACTAGGCTTGCAAGGTCTGCCTGGAAATTCAAAAATCTGTTACCTGTAGATTATTAGCGGAGTTTGTTATCAATCTACTAGGGGTCAGTTGGAGATATTTTAGGATTGCGTGTTTGAATGTGTTGGAAAGCTGTATGACATATCTGCTTAACTGTACAATGACTTGTACGGCTAAAATGGCTTGATTTTTATGCTTGTCTCCCAGTTGGGTTGATGTGCGTTGTTTGTGGATTTAACTCATGAAATGTTTATGGGCATCATCAAATATAATGTTACTATACATGGTGCATAATCCCAATTTATGGTGTTCTTTTAAAATTTTATTTAAATAATCGTTTTTTTTATTAATCTATGCTATTATAAAGAAAATAGGTGCTATAGACACAAACGACGATTTTGACACTACTATACCAATTTATTATTATTCCAAAAATTTTCTTCAACTTATTAGATAACTACTTTATTTATTTTTTTAAGTTTTACATTAACTTAACAGCCTAATTAATATATTTATTATTTGTTGTTCTTTAAAATATGAAAGATGATTTATTTTTAGTTTTTTTATATAAATATTATTATTATATGCAAGTAAGGAGGCGGGCCACGATGGCTAGTATTATATTATTAATATGCATGGTGCATACTAAACGAGCATGCAACGTATGATTTTTCCCATCATACTAGGAAACCACATCGTTCCCCACATTCTCTTACAACCGCCTCTCTCAGAAGTGGTTCTCTACTTTTTTATTTTGTCTATTTTTCTAATGTAAACTTACATTTCAAATATCTTTGCCTAAAAATTAAAAAAAAAAAAAAACAAATAACACCTTCAATAATTTTTGTTTTGTTACATTGTTTAAATAATTTTCCCAAAATACCAATTCCCATATTTAAATGTATAGCCAGATTAGAAGAAATTTTTTATTAGGGTGAATTTCATAGATACTTTTAGATGTTAGGTCTAATCACATAAACATTTTGTGCTTTTTATAAAATTTTAAGTAAACTCCTTAAGGGGTGTTAATTAATCAATTCAAGGGTATTTGTATAATTTTGTCATTGAATAGAGAATGTACTTGTAGTTACAATCACAATCTTAAGGGTGTATTTCTAATTTTGTAGAGAACAAAAAAAAAAGTTGGTATAATTAAACATAACCTCAAATAATATTAGTGCAATTTAGCTTTTTGTTTATTATTAGCAGTTTACTTTTTTCATACGGACATACTATTATACATATTCAAAACCCTAAACATTAAAATTTATGCATAATAACTAATAACATATTATTTATTAAATTTATAAATATAATACATATACATTTAAGTATTTATTTAAAAATATATGTACAACAAATATTATAATATATTTGATGTGTATAACAATAAGTTGGCCCAAAAAAGGCTGAATTGGTCCAAGGAGCCTAGCAAGAAAGGATGAGGCCCAGGGCATCCCCAACTCGGATCATGATTAAAGCCCGATAAAATATTCAGCCTAAGATGGCCACACATATGGCAGTCCATTCTCCCACATGACACCTCATCAACCTAGGTGTCAACAGCCACATTGGACTACATCAGCTCTAATAAGGAGGACCTCTCTAGCGGCTGGGATTCCTTGTAGACGAAAGATCTCCTAAGACAAAGATGACTCATACTAAAACACTCATAGCTATGGATAAGAATGATTTATCTCGTATCTCAACCATCCTAGCCAACTTCATCATGATTCTCGGGAGTAGGATGCAATCCCAACAGACGGGGGTACTCCCTTGTAAATACAAATTTGGTCTCTTCACGTAAAAGACACTCCTCTCGTCCCTTACACCTCTCTTATTATCTAAACAATCTATCTCACTCTTTAAACGCTTTATAAACACATCATCACGTGTTCTTACTAATTTTATCAATCTTGTTCACCATATCTTAATTTTCTATCAAACTTGTTTACTTTTTGGCTTTTATTTCATCTTAAATCCAATACTAACTTGGCGTTGGAGTGTTAAATGCCTTTTTTGTATGTTCCATATCAGGATTTGCATTCACTTCGATTCAAGTTTTAAACAACTGATGTGTTCAAATATACACAAATAAAAGATTATGTATGTACTTTTTAAGTTCACATATACATATTATAAGGGAGGGGGGGGGGGGGGGTGAAGGCTTGAAAAGTGAAGAAAATCCCGCCAAAATTTTCAGAAATACAAACCCCCGCCAACGTAAAGCCCACCGACACACACAGAGACCGCCAGAAGAAGAACCGAACCCCCAAGTCCTCACACACGGACACCTTCGGTGCGTGAGAAATGGAGGATTCCTCTTCCCCCTTACCCCCGTCAACAAACCCTAGCCCTAAATTGATTCTCGAGTCTAGTAATGGTTCGAGGAACACAATCCATATTGGTGGAATACCGGTGGAGTTCCCGTACCAGCCGTACGGCACGCAGCTGGCCTTCATGAATCGGTTGATCTCCACGCTGGATCGGTCTCAGAGGGATGGTCACTGCCACGCGCTGCTCGAGTCGCCTACTGGCACTGGGAAGTCGCTGTCGTTGCTTTGCTCTGCTCTCGCGTGGCAGCAGAATCAGAAGTTGAAGAATGTTCATGCCAATTTGACGCATTCGAGCACGAGGGCTAACCCTGAGGCTGTGTCGGACCCGATTAATCATGGAGGTGGTTTCATTCCTGAGACTCAGCCATCAGGTATTGGATTTAAGCGAAGAAAAAAGAGTAATACAAGATAATTTTGATTGGATTATGTTTGTTCAGGGTAATGAAATCATGTGCTTACCTTTTATAGTGTTGCATTACTCTGATTACTGCTCCATTGCTCAATAGCTGAAAGAAGCGTTGTGTTCTTTTGAGATAAAAAAATGCTATTCTGTAATTTTGTTGATTGACATCTTTAGCACTTACGTTTGGAAATTATGCCAACCTCATGCTTGTCACGCTGAAGTTGGATTCTGGCCTTACACGAATTGTTCATCTAATGCCACTTTATATCCCATGTTGGATTTATACATTATAGTTTCTTTGAAAGAAATTTCTGGTTTGTCTCATCATGTCTTTTACATTTTTCCTTCTTTAGGAAATCCAGTAACATCTCTACTGGTCACAACTACTGCCAAAAAAGAGAAGAAAAGATTGGCACCTATGATCTTTTATTCCTCGTAAGTTTCATTACCCTGGTGTTTATTTCTGTGACAACTTTTAGAAAATTATTCTCATGATTTGGACTAATTACTTTTCTGTCAGTTTATTTTAACCAAGTTTTCATGGTCTCGGGTTGCTCAAAGCTATTAGGACCTGATTATTATAGCTAGCTTCATTTTATCAGGAGGACTCATACACAAATCAGTCAAGTGATCAGGGAATACAAGAAAACTTCTTACCGGGTTCCCATGGCAGTTTTGGTAGGTTTGCTTACTATTCTAAACATTATATCTTGGTATCATGTGCATATAGGATCCAATTTGACTTGAGTTTCCAATTTTCATGAACCTGATTAGCATTGCACTCTTGACGTTCCATTCCTTATCTCACTAAGTTTCTGGTCTAATATTTTTATGTTTTGCCTTGATGCCTATTCAGTTAACAAGCCATACAGTCAAAAAAGAAGTATGTTGAGCGCAACTGAATGTATCATCTATGTGTCAACTGTCAAATTTAATTATCTTTATGAGACACTCATAAAAGTAGCAACTGGCTATTAGAGTATTCTGAGGTTTTTCCATGTTTCTTCAGCAGTAAAAATTTGTTCATAAACTAATATATGTTGATTTATATGTAAAGGAAAATCTTGTTGCTTTCTCGGTATTCTTGTTGTTGTAACTTAACGTCACAACTTGAATTTTACGGAGTCATTTCCAGTTTTGACATGTTGCAACACACATGTCCTATGAGAGTGGGGATGCTTGATAGCTGCAGTGCACAAGTAACTAAGTAAAATACTCAGCATTAATCTATTTATTGCTTTCACAATTATCTTAGTCACATTTTCATTATGTTATAATTAAACTGATGCGCAAATTACTTGACGCATCTTGGTATCAGTCCATCACTTTTCTGTGCGTTCTTTTAAATTACAAGGGAAACTCAGAAAGGAAAAGGGAAAAGAGAGGAATGCTCATTTCCAAGCCTGAGTTCAAGCAATTAGTGCTGGATTTATGTTGGCATGAGGTCTTTCATTTTTACGGATATGCAGTCTATATGATGTTGCTTACTTGCTTCCGGGTATGGTGCTGTTTGTGTCAATCCAATGGAGTGAAATATTGACTTTGAAATTAAGTTCTTTCGCTCTGGTACTTCTTCATCGACTTCTTCTTTTTGGAATCAAATAACAGGAATGTGTGTGAAATCCACTTACAAGAAATTATGATTATTAGCTTGTAATAGATGTGGGAATTACAAGTCATACTTTAAGCTGGATTGAAGATTTAGGTAGGGTGGCAAGAGACTTTGTGAACTCAAGAATGGTCGTTGATTCCTCTTCTGGCTGGTCTGCTGTATGAGTAGAATAGTATTTGTTCTTAAATACACGCAACCCTTCTGAAATAGTATTTCTTTTCATTTATTTTTCTTTTTCTTTTTTGCCTTTCAGGGATCAAGGAAACATTATTGTACAAATCCATACTTGCGTGGTGAAGATAAAGTTGATGAACAATGGTTGCTCATTTTTCCTTGAAAATTGACAGCTTCTTGTATCTTGTCTTGTATTCTAATAATGGTTTCAAATTCCAGTAAGTTGCTTCTGAAGAACAGAGATGATACCTGCCCAGAATTCAAGTAAGTTTATTTTTCTGAGGTATGTTGCACATGCAAATTCAACGCCCTCAATCAAACCTGTTCCCCACAGAAATGTTCATAAAGTCAAGGGTCATCCTTCGCTCCAAAAAGGAGGCTGTCATGAAGTCCATGATATTGAGGACCTTGTCAAAGTTGGGCAAGTAGTCAAAGGTCCTGTCTTCTTCCTTCTTAGTTTAGTATGTAATGGTAAATTAATTAACTAAGTATCTGAAAGAGCTCTTCGATTTTCAGGGTGTTCATATTTTGCAGCTCGTTCAATGGCACAAGATGCAGAACTAGTCTTTTGCCCATATAACTACATTATTAACCCAGTCATACGGGAAGCAATGGAAGTTGACATTAGCGGGAGCATTATCATTTTTGATGAAGCACAGTATGTTACCCAACTTAACCCCCCCCCCCCCCCCCCCCCCCCAAAACACACACACTCGATTGATAAAATATTTTGAGCCAGCATTAACCTAGCTGTTATTATGCGTCTTCACGGAGTACACGGCAATAGATATAAGATTGTTAAAAAATTATATTGGTGCCTGCAAAGCTGTTTGTCACATGTGTACGAATTGAAACCGTACTCAGAATGAACATGTATTCTTATTCAATTTTATTCTTATTGTATCATGATTCAACACAGTGAAGTTAAATTGAGTTCTAAAGCAGCAGTTTTGACAGTCTAAGTGAACATTTAGTATTTGGTGTATTTTGTAAGAGTCCACCACATGTAATTTTCTTCTACTCATCAATTCTAATTTTTTAAAACTGGTACAGTAATATAGAAGACATAGCTCGCGATGCTGGAAGTATCGATCTTGATGAAGAAGTTTTGCTCCGTAAGTGCAGACCTGTAATTTTATTGAGTATAACTGTGCAGTATGTGAGATTGTTTTGTGTTTTCAAGATTTGCAGACAGAACTTGGGCAGCTGAGCCTGAATGATAGCATGACTTACCAACCTTTGTTTGAGATGACACAGGTTCTGATCTTATCTGGTCAGCTTTAGATTTATTTCCTGACTTTGTTTGCCAATGTTAAAATATCTTCTTTATCTGTGTAGGACATCTTGAGTTGGATTGACCGGAGAAAGAATACCTTAGTAAAGCGTGAATTTCAGAATTATTTCCGTTGGTTAGTCATTTATAAATATACTGCTCATTTCATTTTGTTAGGGCTATAATTGCTGATTACCTTCTGCAGTATGTTAACTCAAAGATGCAAATATTGTGGATTAGCTGAACAAAGAAATCTTGTCTTCTAGTTTTATTTGGATTATCTTGAATCTTGTATCCTGGCTCAAGGTTTTGAAACTAGACATGCTCAATAAATGATTTTACGATTTTCAATCATATGACATAATGCTCCCTGTTGGTCACTTTAATTTAGAGAAATTATGGTTGGAACTTGAAGTATGATGATGTTGCAATATGCTCTCTTCCCTGAGCAAGAAGGTGTGAGTGTGGGTTGTTTGTCATCAATCTTCATCTTAGCAAAACAGTATAGGAAACTTTTGAAGAAAAGCCTTGTCTCTGTTTGGCATCAATTTATCAATGGGTAACTTTGATTTGATTTTCAAGGGAAATGAATTTACGTTTAATGTTTGAAATTTCAAATTGATTTATGTACAGTTTCTGAGCCTCAACGTTTTATAATATAAGGATGCTCTTACATAAAGGTATTTCCAATGCTTATAAATATAAATACCATACTAACTAAAAGGTTTAATCAGCACTCCTTTTAACTTATTTAAACCAAACTTGTGACAAAATTTACAAACCATCATCAAGTTAAATCCCATAATTTCTACCTCGCCACGTGAAAAGGATCCCATATCAGAAATTCAGAATTATCCCTCTTTTCTTCACATTATTCTTTGCATAGAAAATTCCATACTTGTTCTAATTTTCTTTTTCTTTTTATTTGTTATGACCAACACAGTTGGACTGGAGATAAGGCTCTAAAGGAGCTAGAAGAGGCTAATGTGTCACTCCAGAGTTTTCCAATCTTGCAAGAATGTGCCAAAAGGTAGTAAAAAAATAATTAGAAGGTCTAATTCCAGTTAAATCTTTTACTGCTACTTTAATGAAATATACTTACTCATTTTTTTGGCTGCCTACTGTCATATTATGATGGTTGCTTCACTCTAAAGGCTATCAGAGCTGCTTCTGAAGCTGAGCCTGATATCGCTCACTTAAGCGGAAGAGCAGCAATTACACTGGAAGGTAGTTGATCTCCATTTTCATATTTCGCACTTGTCTGCTGCAGTGATATTCAAATATTGAATTTGCCCGATGATTGTCATACAGGATTGTTCTCTTCACTCAATTACTTCTTTGCTGGTAATGGCGCTCATGCTTATGATTATCAACTAGCATTACAAAGATTTGTGAAGAAAGATGAAGGTAAGTTTATATGATCATTTTATTTCATAAGTTCTATATGTTTAAGTTCTCTGTTTCTCTTAGCTATGCATAACTTAGAAAAATAGTAAAAGCTGGCGATTGTGACTTAAGTGGAAAGGAGGTGACCATGTGAAACTAGTTATATTATAACACTAAAGTGAATGAAGGTTTGATACTGCACTCCAATTCCAAAGCTACTCGAGTTCAACTAATGAAGGACATACTCAAATGACAACCTGACTGTAAGAGTTTGAAGCAAATTATCATAAGTTCGTTACTAGAAATTCAAAGTTGTTCATTTTGGTTTATACGATTCTTTATGTTGTTGTCATTCAATCATGGAAGATATCGATCTTCCTATTTCGGTGGCCTGGGCTGTGGGGATGGGGTGGATGTAAGTACTCTCAGAGAATAAAGGAAATTTTTTAGTTGACAAATATGTTCCAAATTTTGAAACGATAATAATATTAAACAGACAAAAGTGAAAAAAGTTATAGAATGTGAGGGGACCATGGACACTTTTGCACCTCCAGAGCCCACTGCTATGTCATGTATATTATTCTATTCTTGCTGTCCTAAAATTAGCTCCCATTGGCCAGCCACTAAGTTTTTACTTGAAAGTTGAAATGGTAAAAGTTCTGCAGCAAAGCATTACATTTTTCTAAACAAAATCTCTATTTTAAGAAATTGAGCGGCATTCCTGAACATCCCAAAATAGGAAACAGAAGTGGAAATTTGGTGGGGAGAGAGTAGTAAATGTCTTTCAGTTTTATGGTTATGGGATGAGCTTGAGTTAATTCTTGAGGAGTTGTGCAGTTATTCCTGTAAAATAATATGTAAAACATGCCTGCTATAGTAACCTGTTTTCTACATATATATAGTTCAGAAAAATAGGCTTGTCATTCCTTTGTTCCTTCAGTTTTTAATTTTCTGCTCAAGAAAATAGAAATGCTTACAGTGATTATTGCATGGAAAAAACCGCAGGTGGTTGGACAACAACATTCAACTTGTGGTGCTTGAATCCAGCTGTTGTTTTCAAAAAATTGCTGAATCTTCTCAATCTGTGATTCTAACTTCGGGGTAAATATAGTTATACAGGTTATCTATAGCAGAGGTTGTACATCTTTTTTGTGGTTTCATGGAAGGGTTTTTCATGGATTCTAGAGCTTCTACTATTTCCTTTGGATTTCTTCAATTTGGCATCTGTATTAGAGCTACAAACCTATCTTAGGGTCAAAAGGATGGATACCTCTTTGAAAATCTATTGTTTGCATTCTAGCTGGGTGCTACTTCTAAGTCCTCCGTACTTATGTCATGCAGTAAAATTTGAGGGAGCATGATAAACTACCAAAATAGTTACTTCAGATTACATCTTTGCTAAAATCTTAAATACATGCCAATACATCTATATCCATTGTATCAATACATAAATGTGCAATATAGGTTGCATGTGTAATCCATCCAATTTACCAACAATATTTTCTTTTCTTATCGTCACAGGACTTTTCACCACTAAATACTTTCTCGTCTGAACTTGGTGTTCAGTTTGGCACTTGTCTCGAAGCTCCACATGTCATAGATGTTGATTCTCAGGTAGAGAGCTTTGTGTTATGTGTTTGGGCTTTCGGCTAAAATTCGATCCATTTGCCAATCTGAGAGTTTCTCTGCTATCTGCCATAGGTATGGGCAGCTGCAATTGCGAATGGTCCTGGTAACTATCCACTGAATGCAAGTTACAAAACTGCAGATGAATATGCTTTCCAGGTATTATTCAACTTCTAACTATTAATAGAGTTGAAAGGAATTTCCTTTCCCTAATGCAAATGAAACTTTGCTGTGTTTTGTACAGGATGCAGTTGGGTCGTCTTTGGAGGAAATATGCAAAATTGTTCCCGGTGGATGCCTGGTTTTCTTTCCTAGCTACAAACTGCTAGATAAAGTAAGCACCAGGTGGCAAGAAACTGGTCAATGGTCTCAACTAAATGCTCAGAAATCATTTTTTGTGGGTAAGGTTATTTATTATCCTGCCTGGTAGATATACGAGTTAAGAAGGATATACAAGCAACTTTGATTCATTTGCATGGATCTCTGCTTTCCTACACATTTTGATACCACTTTCACTGATCGGAACGTTACTAATTGATTCTTGTTTTCTCTATCAGAACCAAGAGGAAGCAGCCAAGATTCTTTTGAGCGTGTTTTAAAGGGTTACTACAATTCAATTCGTCAGGGCAGAAGACAGGTGAGTGGAAGAAAGATACGGGGAAAAAAATTAGGTCTTACAAATGGCAATATGGTGGAATCCCAAAAAGATTCTAAGAAGGATGGTGCTGCTTTCCTCGCAGTTTGTCGAGGCAAGGTATTCTGCTATTCCTTTATTTGATCTCTTCTAACATAATCTGGAGGTGTTAAACCATCAGGAAACTGTTACTTCCAAATTTGTCACTACCATTTCATTCTTGAGATATCCCAAAATAAGATCCCGTTTTCTAAATTGGTGATTTTACTCCAGTTTGCTCTAACAAAAGTAATAATGCGAGACCACTAGCTCTCATCCACTACTTTTGAGGGAGATATGTAAAGTTACACTATATCTTTTCAAGTAGTAACTAAGACATAGAGTGCCACATTAAATTGAATATATGAAAAATGGAACAGAGGATGTACCAGGAAATTTGCTTGTCTTTGATTCTGAATTTTTTTGCTTATCCTACCCCCTGGGATTTGCTATTATTTGGTGCAGATGACCTCATATGGGTTTCAGTTCAGTGTATTTTTTGTAAAGCTGTTGTTAGTTATCTTCTTTTCAAATATTAGCTGGGGGCCCAGGGAGGGGGTGTCTCCTTTTACCTGAATTGAATGAGGTTATATAAGTTATTGGCAATTTTTGATTCTTTAATATCATGACTAGTGTTTTTATCAGAACTCTTCAACAGCTTACAAGTTGTAAACAACTTTTATATTTGAATGGAAATGTTCAATGTTCCTTGCAAGGATTCGCAGGGATCATCTTACCTATGCTACTTTATAATACCATAAAAATATGGTCACTGTTGTAGTGTTTTCTGCAGAAACTTACTTATCTGCTTAAAAAGTATTATGCTCCACTATGCAGTAGTACATTTGACATCCTCTTCATAAGTGTGTTAGATTTTATCAACAATTATAAGGGCAAGTGTGACTCTAGTCTTATCAAAAGGTCTGTGTAACAATTTGTTCATCCAAAATCATTCTAGTATGCTTCTTCATATTCAGTGAGGTGACTGAGGTCCAGGTTTTTCATTCCCAATTACCACCATAAAGAACCATCCCTTCAAGCGCTGTAAATGCCCTTCAAGACACCGCATATGATACAAGTTCTCCTCCAAAGCATAATGATTAGGGTTAGGGCTTCTTGTTATTTATGTTATTTCCCAATTGACTTAACAACCAATAGTATTTTGGCCATCCGTGGTTCAAGGGTTATTCAATGGTGATCTGTAGTCCTAAATGAGAGTTGAAGAACTGTTTTTATACGCCAGTCCATTTTGTTTTCTGATATGCTGCTCCAGTTTTATACTTGAGACTGATTGTAAAAGATTGCTTGTCTCACTTATTATTGGCAGAGATGATTTGCAAGGTAACTCATTGCAAGAGGAAAAACATTCAACCATTGATGGAGGCCAGTAAGCCTGTCTAATGAGGGCCATTTTCATTAGTAGAGAAGTCTAGTTGAGTCATTCCGTCCTTTATTTGCTTTATGTCGGGTCTATTACCATAGTTATTAGTACACCTTAAAACTAATATATTTTAGACCGAGTGCTCCCTAGTAGCAAAGAGATAGACTTTGAACTTGAGCACTTGCTTGTACTATTGGCTCACATGGTAGAACTATTCATCACACATATATAAATATAAATACACACTCATATATGAGTTTGCTTTCTTCTTTATAGATAGGTAAACACATCTTATATAGCTAAAAATTTTGGATTACGTCAACGAACCCCAATGTGGATTAGTATTAATCCTTGTTTCTGATTTACTACATACTACTTATTCCACTTTCTGAAAATTCTGCTCCAGAGGCAGTTCTACTCTAACCAACTTATACACATCTCGACCAATCGAACTGAAATTCAGATTAAGATTTTAATGCTTGCAGGTATCTGAAGGGATGGATTTCTCAGATGAGAATGCCCGGGCTGTCGTATCCTTTCCATATTTTATTTGTGAGTTTGGATGATTATCTTGCTGAATCAACATTATCAAGGACCTTACATCGGTTTGAAACTTAGCTGGTGACTTTAGTAGCGATTTTCATGTTGCATTCCCATGAACAGAGTCTTCACAATGTCTCCATGACATTTAACTGGGCGAACTTAGTGCATTTTGTGCCTGATTTAAATTTAGATGATCCGCTCTGTCAAACGTTATGCTTTAACTACCTCAGGTTATAGTTGGGATTCCCTTTCCGAACAGGTAAGAATATTATTCTTTTCTATGCTTCTTTGTAGATTACTTTGTCCATATGGTAATTCTGGATCATTGATTGGCAGTTATGACATTAGAGTTGCACAAAAGAAAAAGTTCAATGATACATACAAGTTGTCAAAAAACCTTTTGAGTGGGAATGAGTGGTACTGTCAGCAAGCCTTCAGGGCTCTAAACCAAGCTACAGGTTTTTTATAGCTTGTAATCTAATATTATGAGTTTTTAATTGCTTTTCACCTTGTTTTACGCCAAGCGTAGTTTTAAATGGTTCATTCTCTCCTTTATTACGTCCATTCTGAATAATGAATTCTTCTACCTGTTCAACTATGTTCTTTTTCAAGTCATTGCTAAGAGTCCTTAATGCCATTTTTTTGGGCTCTTTGAGGTGAACCATGCACTAAAGCTATGTTGAAATGAATTTGAAATATGTTCCCATTATCAGCAAGGAAACCTTGGTAATGGAATATTGTAATTTCTGTAAAGTGAAGTATGCTCATTAAGGTCGTTGATGGCTGTTTCTAGTCGTATTAACTGTCAGAGTTTTAGATAAGTGAAGAGAGAAACAGAAGACGAACATTTACGTGGTTCAGTCATATGACATACGTCCACGACACAAATGCCCAAAGGGCTAAATCATATTTTACGATATAACCTCCACCTATTTATATAGGTGAATTACATATGTGGATAAGAAAATATCTCCAAAATCAATTCATATACATATCACAAGAATCACTAAGATTTTGTTGTAATTCTCTTGTGATTTTACATTTATTTGGAGAATCAATTCATGATTCTCAACATTACAACATTAACTATGTTGCTTGAAACACAAGGTCATCATGTTTTAACATGTTTCTCAACAAGGCTCATGGTCTATTTTCCTTGCAGAAAGTTTTGCTTCCCACTTTTCATTGTCACCCTGATGCAAATACATTTACTTTTCCATGAGATCAAAACAATGTCAAGTAAAGTAAAAGGGGACAGTTAGTGGTTTTGCTTTCAGACTTGCCAACGTATCAATCTCTGTTTCCCTTTCATTTCTTCGGTCTTTAATTTTGGTGTGATTGTTTCCATATTTCCTCCTAGATCGTCATCTTGTCCCCAGGCCTTTCCACTATGATACTTTCGCATACAAGAAGTTTTGGTACCTGGAGGTGCAAAACTTTATTGATTTTGTGTTATAATGTGATCTGAATGCCATGCTGATATTAGTCTAATTAGCAATTATATATAGCATTCAGCTACAGGGTAAGTGAGATATCCAAACCACGCTGATATTATATAAAAATGGTTCCAGGTTTTTGAAGTAAATGATGAGTGCTGTAAACTACACGTTAATCCATTATAGCTGAAATGAACTCAAGATCATTACGTCTGCTTTGCTAAGTTGCTTGACTTCTGGAAAGTTTTTGTGATGTTCAGCATGATTTCACGGTCATTTAGTTCTGGGTGTTTTTTCTAAAGCATGCTACCTTTTTCTTTACTTTTTGTAGGTCGTTGCATACGACACAGATTTGACTATGGAGCTATCATCTTCTTAGGTACTTGTGATCCATCTTCCTCATCAGGAACAAGGATAAGTTGCACATTTGCTGTACTGCTTTTGTCTTCCAATTCTAAAAGCAATAGTATTTAGGCCATCTGCTTTGAGAGACACTTGAGTGGATTCATTTATTTTTTCCTTAAAACCTGTTTCTAAAGGAGGGTTGCTGGAGTTGGATTCCTGTATGTGTCTGGCCATTCAACTGATCTAAATACAATTGATAAAAATATCAAATGACAGTCCTGGTTGAAGAGGAACTAGATAAACAATACTGGCTTCTATATGTGCAATTTGAAGGCAGTGTGATAGTTCTAAATTTGGATTGAAGTTGCTCATCTAGATCACATCTTATTCTGTGGCAAAGTTCATTCTTTTCATATCAAATTGAAGGATTTCTCTTATGTAATTTTTTTTTACACTTGTTTACTTTTTTTTTTCAAAGTAACAATTTGATTGAATAAATTTGTCAGGTTTTAACAAATTAAATTATATTATAACTTTTTGGTTGTCCCATTTCTGTAATTGTGTGCTAAACCCTGAATACGTTTCTTTAGAAAGTTTAAATAGACCTTGGTTAAAGTTTCTTTTGGCTTTATATAGAGATGGTGAAGCTCATCTGTAGAAAGTTGTTCATTTTGCGTGCAGATGAGCGGTTCCATAAAGATAGAAATAGAGCATACATATCAAAGTGGCTGCGCAATTCAATCAGACTGTACAGCTGTTTTGAGGAATCACTGGACAGCTTGAAGTCCTTTTTCAGAGATGTGAAAGTATTTTGATTGAGCCATATTTTAATATGTGATCTGTTATGCAGACAACTATATTGGTGTCCCTAATTTTTTCTGAATGCAGGATCATATTGGCATAGCTGCAAAATCATCAGAAGATCTGGATGCAGACTGCTTGAACATCAAATCTGTAGATAAGAAAAATGATAAGAGGAAGAAAAATAATAAAGTGACAAAATCTAGTTGTTGCCAACAAAAAGTAGGATCAAATGAGAATTTCATAGGTGAAAAATCTGCTCAGTTGACCCATCCTTCAGTCCCTGTTACAAAGTATGATACTCTGTCTACTCAAACAACTGAAGTTGTGATGCTAACGGATGATAAAGATGCTAGAGTTTGCAGAGAGTACATCGACCTAGAGTGTGATTCTGAAAATGAATTGAGGTAAACTTTGTAGGCTTTGAAATTTTCACTGCTGCAAACCTCTCTTTGCAACTTGAAAGAGCTACTCTTAATATTTGGATTTCAACATGAAACTCCTTTTTCTCAATGTTACTAGAGAATATTTTATTTGAGCCAGCTAGACATTTACTAGCTGCTCAACCACAGCGATGACTCCTGTCCTCAGTTCCATAATTGTTTGAGTAGAAGTTGCTAATTTTCTAGTCATGTATGGGCTTTCTTACCTAAATGACTGTTTGCAGCTTCTTTTTTACACTGTCTTAGCTGTCATAAATGTTCCTGACATGCAGGTGGTCTGCAACACCCTCAGTGACGTTTTCCTCACATGATCTTGAACTTACAATTGTTAAAGAAACGCCTGATGTGAATTTCAGGAGTCCTAACACAACTCCTGAATTCTTTTCCAAGGATGATTACTCAACTCCAAGTACAAACCATCGGTTCATTGCACTCCCTCAGCAATCTCCTTTTCAACCAAGCTCTGTCCTAAATTTACATGATGATTCTACTAACGTCATGTGTTCAACAGCAGTTGCCACTCCCAAGACGGAAATCACATCTGAAGAGACCATCATAAAACCTGAAGCAGAATCACCCTGGAGTGTGAATTCTAGTGTTTGGAAAAGGAGAAAAATCATAGATTTGTCTTCAGTAGGCCTCTCAATGAACTTAATGCTCCTCAAATTTCTGATAGGTTTAGTTTGACGAGTTCAGTAACAACTGCTGATCCAACACAGAGAACTGAGGACATGAATCATTCAGAAAATGGGTGCTGCGGGACTAAATCCTTCCAATCATCAGCCCCTAGTCGTTCTGATCAATCCCATGTGCCTTCTGGTCTTAATATGGACGAGAGACTACAAATATTCTGCTCACGCTGCAAGAATCTGTTGGGTCTTCCTGAAAATGATTTTTCTGTTATGTGTTCAGTCATTTCAACATCTAAAGTTCATTTAATGTCTTTGAAAAAGAAGACTTCAGATGCTTTAAGTACATCTACGGTGGATGTTTTGGTATGTGATACATCCTATCTTGATCAGCGTCTTGCAACAACTCGTGAAGGTGCTTCCGGACAGGGGATTTGGTGCAAGGAAGATGGGTGTGTATTCAACTCCATTTTCTGCCCCTTCTGTTATGACCTTGAAAACTGTCTTGGTGTTCAGGTTGTGGCCACTGATGGTTTGAATGTCAAGTTCCAAAACAAGGTAAGAGCCCTCATTTATTGAGGAATAATTGATTTTTGGCTTTAGCTGTAATTGCAACTTTCACACTCTTACATTTGTTTGGTTGTATGTGCAGACATTATTCTATTTGGATCAATTGGAGGTTAAGAACTTTGAAGCAGAGACTAAAACTTCTAAAGTAGAAAAAGAACAGGTAAGTTTTTTTCCCTTTTTTATAATTTTGCAGGGTGGAACCAAATGTTTGGTTGAATCTGAGTCACAAAGCTACCCAGAAACATATTTGTGCAAAGCCTGTCGTTTGTGCACATACTATACAAATTATTCCTAGATATGGACGTTACATTTTCTCCATGGCTGCCTATCATTTTAGTCTTTTTTGGTTTGGCACCAGAGTTTCTTTCTCTCATGATTAGGTTCTTTCCTCTCAGCGGAAGTTTATAAAATATTTTTCTATAGATACTCATGTTATGGCCAATTACAGGAAAGATCTTCACATAGTGACTCAAGCATGGCAAAAAATGTGGCTGTCTGCACCTTTGAGAAATTTGCATATGTTTCACCAGTTCAAGATTCAGGAGGCTGGCGGAACACAAAATCACGGGTAAGAAAGTAACTTGTGCTCCTCGTGCTGCCACGTTAATCTTCTAGGATGTTAAATTTCATGACAATCTTGCAGATGAGACTGCCAAGGGCGGGCTAGATTGCTTCTTCACAAACTGGATGCAGGACACTAGCTTTCTATGCCACACAATATCTTATTTGCAATCACAAGATGTCTGCTACTATGAGAAGCACTCAGTGAGTAGATTGTTGTTAAGTTCATGTGTGAATTAGATGAGAGTCTGCCGGTCAGCATCCTGCTAAGCTTTTGACATGTTGACAGATGTAAATAAGAATCAAACAGGCTATACCTCCGGTGCTCCAAGCTGATCTTTCTGCGACAACCAGGTTTTGATGCATATTTGGTAACTACGCTTCCTGCCTGGAATGAGGTACTTTTTCTGCTGGATAAGGAATTGGTCAATCACATACCAGTTCATGCTCTTGATGGGAAAATTCTTATCTGCTTAAGAATTTTCATACCTACGAGTGATTAAGTTATGCCATTCAGCAACGAATCCATCTTGTGCTGGAGAGACATGAATCACCCACTGTCTTTGTGTAAGAAAGTCTTTTCCAGAACAAGACTGAGGTTGTTGCTGTTGACAGGACAAATATGAGGTTCAACTCCAAATGGTTGTGTATGTAAAATAGATGGTACATCATATTTCCATTACATGTATGATGCTAAGTCTTGATCAAATGTTTAACATAGTCTTTTATTCTTAGGTGAATATGTGTAAGAAAGATCAAATTTATACAAAGTGTTGAGATTTTGCATCCAACCTTCTATTATCCCTCTCCACTTACCACATATTCACTATCTCTTTCACCTCTCCATCAGACTTTCTCCTACATTCATTTATACCTCTCTTTGTTCTTCATTACTTCCTTAATCCATAAAATAAATTGTTGAGTAGCAATGGAAATGGACCCACACTACAATCTTCTTTTTAGACAGAATATTCCCCTTCTGTGTCAATTACTGTAATAGGATCACACAGCTTTTCCAAATAATTACTACACCCTCACCATTTCAACTATTTATTTTATACATATGGTATTTATATGCATGTACAAATTTACTATTTTAATAAACGAGCAAAATAAAAATAAATTGAACTTTTAGGGTAATAAAAATAAAAAGAGATTGATGAATAAGTAAAATTAGAATTGGACAAAGTTTTGACAATTGGTGATTTTTGCATTTCAAAATTTCCTTTATTTATTTATTTTGTCACAAAGTAATTTTTGTAAGGGTAAAATGGACTTTTCAAACTTACAAAATTAAAGGTCATGGGAGTGTTTGAAGGTTATCATATTTTAGTACGTAAATTGATGTGAGTTGGATATTTCAGGTATAATAACTGTATAACCGTAATTTTTTCTGTCACATATTTTTTATATTTATTTTTTCTTACAAGCTTTTATATTTTCAATAAACCCACAATTATAGATCTTTTTTCTTTCTTACTTAACCCACATTTTTTTTTCTATATACTTATTTCTTTTTTATCTTTTTATAATATTTTTTCTCTTCATCTTATATTATAATTTTCTATATTCTCGCAAGAACTGCGTGCAACGATACCTAGTAAAAAAAAAAAAAAACTTTTAATACCATTTCTCCATTTCATTCTTTGTATAAGATTAAATTTGCATTTAATATTAATCGCAAATTAAATAATTTTGCATGGCATTTTTTGAGTAAATTTTATTGATACTTTTTGCATCAAAATATTATGTGTTGTATCATCACCCTTTTATCTATATCGAAAACAAAAAGTTGTTCAACATATTTTTATAATTTTTCCCCACAATTTATTGCAATTTTTGTGTTGGTTGTATTTTAAATTTGATGTCTTTTTAACCAAAGTACCATTCAACAGTTAGGTGTAAAATATTGTTTTTTATTACTATATTTCTTTCTATGAGGTTTGATATACTTACACGCAATTTTTTTTAATTTAAAAATTTATATTTAGTACCTTTGAATTTTTTTTATTTAATAAATAAGTCTCTTCATCGAATTTACTAATAATAATAAATAAAAAAGTTCATATTTGCCCCTAATTAAGTTATTATCGATTTATTGTAGGTTAAATAAATATTTTTATAATTAAATTATCTTTATACAATTTCATACATTAATGTGAGGAGATATATCTTCACATTATAATGGTACTTTAATCAGAAAAAACTATTTGACTTGTAATAAGTTTATTTTTTTTTTATTCTTTTGTTAATATCAATCAGTTCAATGAATTTTAATTAACTAAATGACCAATTGTTAGATGAAAGTAAACTTAAAAATTACTAGATGTAATTTTTAAATTATAAAAAATTTGTATGTAATTACACTAAATATGAGTGACGGGAGTGTAATTATTCCTTATTAATATAATTAGCTTTTTCTTATATTTAAGGTATTTCTTTTAGTAATTAACTTTTAATAAATATTTTTGCGTTTTTTTTTTTTTTCACTGCCATCGCCACTTCTAATTCTGCCGCCAAACCTCTCCTCCCCGCAAAAGTCAGGAAGTCGGTACTCCGTCGCCATCCGCCATTGCCGCCGCCGTCAGCAAAACCCAGATGCCCCAAGAGAGAGAGAGAGTGCGTGGTGTCTGTGCAATGAGAGGAGGAGGATGTGGAAGAGGGGTACGTATTTCACATCCCAAATAGTGTTGGTACTGTAGAAATGAGATGAATTCCTGTTCAACCTGGTGAGATGGGATGAGTGAAATTTTTCTCACAAGCAGCCACTCTCAATTTAGTTAATCCCTAACTGCTGAGCTCATTCATCGACAAAAACGACATCGCCCTCCAACCGAGTCGCCTAGGCTCATTTGTAATTGTAGGAACATAATACCGGTGAAGTTCCGGTACTGCTCTACGGCACTCAGGTGGTCTTCATGAATCGGCTGGTCTCGACGCTTGCTCGGTGGCAGAGGGATGGCCAGTGCCAAGGGCTGCTTGACTCGCCTACTGGCACTAGGAAGTCGCTATCGCCACTTTGCTCCGTCCTTGCGCTGCAGCAGAAACAGAAGTTGATGAATCTTCATGCCAATTTAACGCATTCAAGCTCGAGGTCTAACCCTGACTCTGATACGGACCCGATTAATCATGGAGGTGGTTTCATTCCTGAAACTCAGCCATCAGGTATTTGAAATCAAGCTGGAAAGATTAAAGCAAGATAATTTTGATTAGATTTTGTTTGTGAAGTGTTTACCATTTCTGGTATTGTACTTTGTCTATTGCTCCATTGCTTGATAGCTAAAGAAACGTTGTTTTCTTGTATTTTGTTGAGATAATATGACAGTCATGTTTTGTTCGCTTGATGTCTTTTAGCATGAGTGTGGATACTGTGCCATCCTCATACTTGGTCACTCGGAGTTGATTCTGGCCTTATAGGAAATGTTCATCTAATGGCATTTTATCTCCGGTGTTGGGTTTGTAAATTATAGTTTGTCTTAAGGGACTGTTTTGTTTTCCCCCTTATGTCTTATAATGTTCCTTCTTTAGGAAATCCGGTAACACCAACACCTGTCACAACTAATGCCAAAAGAGAGGAGACAAGATTGGCACCTATATTTTATACCTCGTAAGATTCATTAGCCTGGCACCTATAGTTGTGTAACAATTTTTGGATGACTGTTCCCATGATTTGGACTCATCTTTTCGCTAGCAGTTTATCTTCACCAAGTTATATACTCTTAGGGTGTCAAAAGTGATACTTGTCAGTGTAGGAAGAACTAATTATTATAGTTAACTTCATTTCATTAGGAGGACCCGTACACAAATGACGCAAATGATCCGGGAATACAAGAAAAATTTCTTACCGAGTGCCCATGGAAGTTTTGGTAGGTTTGCTCAATATTCTTAATATTGTATCTTCAATCTTCATATCATGTGCATTTTTTGTTCATGTTAATTTGAGTTTCCAGTGTCATGACCCTGATTTTTCATTAGCATTGCAGTCTTGATGTTCAATTCCTAATGTTACTAATGTCCCAGTCTAATATTCTTATGTCATATATGTTATGAGACACGCTCATAAGAGTAGCAATCAGCAATCTGCAACCTAATAATATATGTTACATTTAAATATGTATATGTGAAAGGCAAATCTTTTTGCTTTGTTGGTGTACTTGTAAATGTAACTAAGTCTCGGAACTTGTATCTTGCGGAGTCAATGCCAGTTTTACAAGTTTGGGTGTGCTTGGTAGCCAAAGTGATCGAGTAACTAAGTAAAATATTTCGGTGGTTAATCTGTTGATTACTTTCGAAATCTATATTAGTGACATTTTAATTATCTTATATTTGATGGACAAATTACTTCACTCATCTTTGTATCATTCGGTCACTGTATGTTCTTTTAGATTACAAGGCAAACTAGAAAAGGGAAAGGACAAAGAGTATAAACGAGAGGGATGCTCACTTACAAGCCTAAGTTCGAGCAATTACTGTTGGATTTATGCTGGCATGAGATCCTTCCTTTTTTAAGGATATGCAGTTTATGTGATGTTGGTGTCCATCCAATTTGGGTGAAAATTTGATCTTGCAAATAGTTTCGTTTATTGTTCTGTTCGGTTGAATTTTTTTTTTTTCTTCCCCGTATTAAATAACAGGAATATGTGAATCAATTTACAAGAAATTATGAATATTAGCTTGCAGAGCTGTTTATGGGCCTCGTATATAGGCTAGAGCTGAAAATTTAGGAATAGAAGTGGAAATTTCTAGTCATACGTAAAACTGGATTGAAGATTTAGGTAGGAGGCAAGACATTTTATGAACCCGATCCTCTTGTGCATGACCTGCCCTTGGAGTACAACTGTGTTGTTATTAAACATATGCTACCCTTGTGGAAGAGTATTTTTATTCGTTTATTCCTTTTCTCTTCCTTCAGGGATCAAAGAAACATTACTATACATATCCATACTTGCGTGGTGTAGATAAAGTTTATGAAAACTGGTTAGTTCTCTTTCCTTGAAAATTGACAGCTTCTTGTATGTTTTCTTGTATTAAAAGATTTCAAAAAACACCTTCAGGTACACTTCACTTCTGAACCATCACCGCTCTTCAGTTTCTGCATTTGCTTTTTCAACACTAGAATCTTCCCTGAGTTCCACAAACAAGAATCACTCTAGCAATGACGAGTCCCATATACTGAGCCAGCTTTCCGATCTTTTGCCTGTAGCAAGTGACAAGTCTATAGCTGTAAATTCATCCACTAAGCAATTGGATATCAGGGCGGTGGACGATTTTTTGCCACCTGAAGATAAACTGCGCGGAGTTTTCCTGCAGAAATTCAACAGCAAAAGTGCAATTTATCACGCGTTGAGTGGCGTCGGCATAGAACTGAACACTGATATTTTTGCAAAAGTAGTGAATGGAGGGAACTTAAGTGGGGAATCGATGGTTGTGTTTTTTAATTGGGCAATTGAGCAGTGGAATTTTTTGAAGGACGTTGATGCTTACCACATAGTACTTAAAGCATTAGGTAGGAGGAAATTCTTTGTGCATATGATGGAAATGCTAAAAGATATGAGGGATAAAGGAATGAACCCCAATCCAGAAACCCTATTTATTATTATGGATAGTTATGTTCGAGCTCGCCAGGTTTCTAAAGCGACTAAAGTCTTCGGAGAACTGGAGAAGTATGGCTTACAATGCAATAAGGAAACATTTTGTGTTGCCTTAAAATGTTTGTCTCAACGTTCACGTGTGGGTGCTGCATGGTCATTGTTCAATAAGATGAGAGATAAGGTACAGCGTGATTGCACAATCTATAATATTATCTTAGGTGGGTGGTCAAAGTTTGGTCGAGTTACTGAAGTTGAGAAAATTTTGAAGGTGATGGTGGATGATGGGATTGAACCCGACTGTGCTACTTATAGTTATCTTATTGAGAGCTTTGGACGAGCTGGTAGAGTTGATGATGCTGTTAAGATTTTTAAGTACCTGGAGGAGAAGGGGAATCTTCTGAGTCCTGAGGTTTACAATGCCATGATTTTTAATCATATTGCTAATGGCGATATTGATGGGGCCTTGAAGTACTATGAAGAGATGCTGAATAATTGTTTTGAGCCAAATGTGGATACTTACAATAGAATTATATTGTATTTTCTCAAAACATAGAAGAGTTTCAGATGCTATTGAAATGTTAGATGAGATGCTAGGTCGAGGTATAATTCCTTCAATGGGAACTGTGACTGAATTCCTCAAGCCCTTGTGCAGCTATGGTCCGCCACATGCTGCATTAGTGATTTATAAGAAGGCAAGAAAAGCAGGATGTGGAATATCGTTGGCTGCGTATAAGCTGTTGCTAATGAGGTTATCTAGGTTTGGCAAGTTTGGAATGATGCTAAATATATGGGATGAAATGCAAGAAAGTGGTCATTCTTCTGATATGCAGGTTTATGAGTATATAATAAATGGTCTCTGCAACACAGGGAAGCTTGAAACTGCTGTCCTAGTTATGGAGGAGTGTATTCATAAAGGGTTTTTCCCCAGCAAGATCATTTGCAGTAAACTTAATAACAAGTTGATGGATTCAAACAAAGTCGAGATTGCATACAAGCTCTTTCTAAAGTTAAGGAATGCCCGCACAAATGAAAATGCACAAAGATACTGGAGAGCTAAAGGATGGCATTTTTAAGATTTGTTTGATGGTGGCAGATCTCCTGTGCAATTTTTTTTTCCTGATTCATTGTTCAATGCTAAAAAAAAAGGAGCATCTGTTTCTGCATCAATTCATTTCAAAGGAACATTATATGCATCTAATAGAAAAGGAGCATCTGTTTCTGCAGATCTTCCATTTTTTTGGGGTCTTTGAGGTGAACCATATACTAAAGTTATATTGAGATGAATTTGAAATATTTTCGGTTATCAGCAAGGAAACATTGGTAATAGCATATTGTAATTTCTGTAAATTGAAGTATACGCATTGAGGTCGTTGATGGCTGTTTCTAATAGTATTTACTATGTAGCTTGAAAGACAAGGTTATCATGCTTAAACTTGATTTTTCAACAAGACTCTTGTCTATTTTCCTTATAGAAAGTTTTGCTTCCCACTTTTGATGCAAATACATTTACTTTTCCATGAGATCAAACAATGTCAAGTAAAGTAAAAGGGGAACAGTTACACTTTTTGCTTTCAGACTTGCCAACCTATCAATCTTCGTTTCCCTTTCATTTCTTCTTTCTTTAACTTTGGTGTGATTGTTTCCATATTTCCTCCCAGATCTTCATCTTCTCCCCAGGCCTTTCCACTATGATATGTTCGCATGCAAGAAGTTTTAGTACCTGGAGTGCAAAACTGTATTGATTCTGTGTTATAATGTAGTCTCAGTACCTTAGTTTATTTGCAGATAAAACATGAATCTTGAATGCTTTAAAGTATTTTATTAGATTAGCAATTATAAATAGGATTTTGTTCTAAATGTGCAATTATAAATAATTCACTGGCTTCCATATGTGCAATTTGTGGGCAGTGCTTTAGTTCTAAATTTTGGATTGAAGTTGCTCATCTAGATCATATTTTGTTCTGTGCTAAAGTTAATTCTTCTCATATCAGATTGAAGGATTTCTCTTATGTACTTTCTTTTTCTTGTTTGCCTTTCTTTTCCGAAGTAACAAATTTGATTGAATAAATTTGTCAGGTTTTAACAAATTAAATTATAATTTGTGTTAAACCCTGAATAGGTTCTTTAGAAAGTTTAAACTGACCTTGGTTAATGTTTCTTTTGGCTTTATATAGAGATGGTGAAGCTCATCTGTACAAAGGTGTTCATTTTTCATGCAGATGAGCGGTTCCGTAAAGATAGAAATAGACCTTACATATCAAAGTGGCTGCGCAACTCAATCAGACTGTACAGCTGTTTTGAGGAATCACTGGACAGCTTGAAGTCCTGTTTCAGAGATGTTGATGTATTTTGATTGAGCCATATTTTAATATGTGATCTCAGATCTGTTATGCAGACAACTGTATTAGTGTCCCTAATTTTTTCTGAATGCAGGATCATATTGGCATAGACGCAAGTTCATCAGATGATCTGGATGCAGAGTGTGAGAATGTCAAAGCTATAGACACGAGGAAGAAAAATAATAACGTGACAAAATCTAATCGTTGCCAACATAAGTAGGTCAAATGAGGATTTCATAGGTGAAAAATCTGTGACAAAGTATTATACTGTCTGCTCAAACAACTGAAGTTGTGATGCCAAAGGGTGATAAAGATGGTAGTGTTTGCAGAGAGTACATCGGGCTAGAGCGTGATTCTGAAAAGAAATTGAGGTAAATTTTGTAGGCTTTAAAATTTTCAGTGCTGCAAACCTCTCATTGCAACTTGAAAGAGCTACTGTTAGTATTTGGATTTCAACATGAAATCCCTTTTTCTCAATTTTACCAGAGAATTTTTTTGTTTGAGCCAGCTAGACTTGTACTCGCTGCTCAACCGCAGCAATGACTCCTGTCTTCTTCAGTTCCTGAACTGTTTCAATGGAAGTTGCTAATTTTCTAGTCATATATGGGCTTTCTTACACAGTCATAAATGTTCCTGCCGGTGTTCTGCAACACCCTCATGATCTTGAACTTAAAATTGTTAAAGAAACGGCTAACGTGAATCACAGGAGTCCTAAGACAAGGCCTGAATTCTTTTCCAAGTCCAAGTACAAACCCATCACTTCATTGCACTCCCCCAGCACTCTTCATCGACCCAACCAAAGAGAGAATAGATTAGGTAATGGCCCAATTTGTGATGTATTTGATTTTCATGATTGTAATGTAATACAATATAAAATACAAAATCAAAATCGCAACGAAAGCAAGGGCATCATGTTTCATAAAATGATCTACGTTCTAGGGCATTTCTTTCTTACGCCCTATATCATCTTCAATTTAGGTAAGAGTAATAAATCATCAAAATAGAGTGAGCATCTGATGTATTTCATAATACCAATTTTTGAAATATTAATTATAGCCGTAAAAATGTTTGAAATAATAAACTGGTATAATTGATATACGACAAATATTAAATATGACAGCTTTAAATTTGTTTTTCTGAACTAAAAAAGAACTTAGTGACTAATAAAATGGATAACTGTATCTCCGTAATTCAGATATAAAGAATAAGTTTTGCGAGAAGACTTCATTTACACTAATACTTAATCATCACTCGGTCTTTAAAATGTTTACTGCTCAAATCACTGACTTTTTTAAGATGATAGCTAAAATAGATATTCGTCAATTAGGAAGTTGAATTTGGAATTCATAAGATTAGATAGTTCTTGTCTACTAATCATAAGCTCGATTTCATTCAAATATTTAGTGCAGAGGAATGATACATTAATAGAGATTGAATGCGAATTATTAACTAATTGGAGGAACAAAGTGTAATTAATCCTCCTCTTTTCATATACTTCCACTGCAACTTCTCTTCTGAAGTCCACCTACGGAATGGATGGTATTTCAACTATGCGGCCCAACTGTGTTTGAGGTTTAGGGAATGTGAATTATCCAGACAGCAGGCCATATGCCAGAGAGATTGGGTTGTTATGATTCTTGAATTTCATATGCCATCTGATTTTCCATCAGTTGCTTCAGAAGACGTTAAAACTAACCACCCAATAGTCAGAGACATCATTCATACATACAAAAGCCAAACTGCCTGATGCGGATAACCAGTTTAATAATAGTATATGTCAGACCAAACTGCATGAATGATACCTGGTATACCAGACAAGAATGCAGGTATGGACTACTCAAAAATGAATCAAACAACTCGGACAAACCCAAATATTTCACAATCAAGTTGATACGCAATTACAAGCATCCCAAAATACGCACAACTTGAAGAATACAAGTTTTCCGATATGTCAGAATAAGAAGGAAAAGAAAATTCTTGCAGAAACAAACAGAAGTGTCCAGAAGGGCAAGGTAAACTGAAATACTCATTTCAAACTACCTTCTCAGGCT
Organism: Sesamum angolense; assembly: GCA_034509725.1. NCBI lineage: Eukaryota > Viridiplantae > Streptophyta > Magnoliopsida > Lamiales > Pedaliaceae > Sesamum > Sesamum angolense. The sequence continues at coordinate 1,029,319 of JACGWL010000012.1, forward strand.
AATTGGAAACGTTAAAAGAAGCAAGCATCTGAGTACAAAGCACCAGTGAATAACCTATTCCATTGGTCACCAAAACATCAAAGATTGCTAACGAATTAAAAATAAACTATTCATTGAAGAACACTGCGGAAACTGCTTGGGTAACTAAATGATAAATGCCAATGGACAGATAACATACACAGCAGAGTACAGCACAGAAACCCTACTGCAGTATCAAAAGTCACAGCTACCAACAGACAATGAGAGAAATGGAAATAACACAGCAAAGGTACAGGCTACAGAAGAGATAAATTTTCATTTAAAACTGTAATAGCAATGCATCAGTAGACCTAAAAAGTTAGCAAAAGCTACTACACTAAATCCCATGTTACAAACCACTCCATGTCACTAGAAATGGTGGGAACAGTAAGTACAGCCTATCCATAACCCAAAAAACCTTGTAGATGTAGCAACGATGTCAAGAAATTAAACATATGGTCAAGCATCAAAATATCCTTCTTAGGGAAACTCATCATCCACAAAAATACTTAATCATCATCTTCTTCCTCCTGCAATAAATTGGAAAAAAGTTTCTCAGTAACATAATTGCAAACATTAAACAGTAATTGTAGAATCACAACTGAGTAATTGTAGAATCACAACTGACCTCTGCACTGCCTTCCTCTTCTTCCTCATCATTGACCTCTGATTTTGACTTGTCAGACTCATCATCACCCTCTCCAGACTATTAAAAGTTATAAGGCTACATCAGCCACTTGAAATTGACAATGGCATTTCATATATAAATCACAGTTTTCAACATAAAAGATACTGCTACAAAGACAATACAAATGGATTACCAATTTTCGGTTGTAGGCTTCCATTTTTCGCTCATATTCCTCCTTTCGCTTCTCTGCCTTTGCCACAAAGGGAGCTTTTTCCTGTATTCACACCATTTTATTTCAAAAGAAATCACACATCAACAACTAATACAAGAAAACACAAAAAGCAGGAACTTTTGTTGCAATAGAACCTCAGATATCTGGAAAACTATTACCTCATCACTGAAAGACTTCCACTTATCACCACCAGCTTTACCAACCTATATACCCATAAACTGCATCAAACACCATAAACAAAACAAGAGGCTAGAAAAAGACAGTGAAATATGAAAAGACAGAGCCACCCACAGCAGCAACAGATTTGTTGTTGGGGTGTTTTTCCTTGTACTGCTTCCTAAAGTCCTCCCTGCAATAATTATGCAACATGTTAGAAACCTCAATTATGAAAGCACAGCAGTTATTAACAATTAACATATACAAGGAGAAATCTGAGAGACAACAAACAAGAATGAGATTTCCATACATGAAAACAAAGAAAGCACTTGGAGGCCTCTTTGGCTTGTTTGGGTCCTTTGCTGCTTTCTTCTCCTTCTTAGTCTGCTTCTTCACAGCAAGCCTGATATTCACATCACAAACTTGTTCATAACAGATTAACTGAAGCAACCAAATAACAAAATCATGAATTGCAGTCAAATGACATAGAAATATATAAATACACCAGACTAACAGATCAGCATGACTTTCCCTTTCCTTAATTTTCTTAAAGAAAAATCAGAAATGGATAAAAACCAAAAATAAAACTAAAGTATACAATAGTAAAAACAAATTAAAAAAAATAATGAGAGAAAATTTCATCAAAATTATTTCACTCAGTCTGAAACAAAAAACTAACACAGACAAAAACCTCGATTATCAACTATAACACATAATGATTATAAGCTTGTTGGTTACGAACCACGACGACGAAGAAATTTCCAAAAAAAAAAGTGAAGAAATTAATTAACAACGAAAGGAAAAAACACGAGGAAAAAATGGCTCACCTACTGTCGCCTCTCCTGGAATCAGCCTTCGATTTTCCGCCTTTCATCTGAAAAACATAACACACAAATCTGAGAAAGAGACCTCGCGAATCAATAACGGAAAAAAAAAAAATCCGAATAGAAACGAGCAAAAAATAATAGGAAATCGACGCCAAAACCGTAGCAGTCACCTCAAATAAGAATGTAGGGTTAGGGTTGAGTTTCCTTTTTCCTGGTGCTGCCTTCGCTAGAGTGAAACAGAAAAGGCGAGAGAGAGAGGAGAGAAAGCGTGAGCGATTATTATAAAGGAGGAGTTGAAATATCTGAAACAAAAGCAGTGAAATTGGGGAATTGAATGAAATATACGCGCGGGTTGGGAATTGGGGATTTGGTTTTGGGCGGGATTTCTAAAATATTTTTGCCACCTCATCGATCCCAGTGTATGGACTGAGGAGCAGAGTATATTCTTTTCCTTCTTCTCGGGATCCACCCACCCGATTACCCATTTCTGTTGACCCGTTTCTCATTTTGGCCCATATTATTTTATTTTTATTAATTTGAAAACATATTAATTAATTGATAATTATTATTTGGGATAATAACGCTTCTTTACCATGAGAAATTACATCTAACATCCCTAATTGAAAAATGAGGGGCAATTTTAACTTAACGCGATTAAAATTGTCATAAAATGGTGGGCCATGGCGATTATTTTGATAACACTTTCCCAGCCCATTACATGAATCATGCAACAAGACCGAGCAGCATTGAGCCCATTTGTAAGTACACACAAAATTAGATGGAATAGTGGCTTTTACCATTGCTAATAATTCAATGTAAATGTGCCCTTAATTAATTTATTATTAGTGGGCAGGGCTCATTCAAGAACTACACTTTCTCAATTAATTGGTATATGTTATTTTTAAATTAAGATTATTGTTTTTTACAAGCATTAGATACGTTATTAATTTATTATTATTAAACATATAACAATGATTTTTATAAATGTATGTATAAAATTAAAAAAATATATATTTTAAATAAATTAAATTTATTTATGATATATTATTCTACGAATCAAATCGAAAACTCACCCTATATCTTGTTGACTATACAAAATTCAAATTCATGCCAACCAAAACCCTATTTGAAGTGGGTCCGAGACAAGTCGATGTTCTACCCATCTCATTTATCATCCCGTATTGTTGTATTAAATTTATTAGAAAATTAAAAAACTTACAACCTCTATAAATTAATAACTTTTCTAAAATAATAATTTTTCTCGATCCCGATTTGAGCCTGGGTCTAAATTAAAAAAAGATAATAATTTTTGTAAAGACCCTTATATAAATTTACGGTCCCTTTAATATTATCAATTAATAATTTTATAAAATTACAAATATAATTAGGACAAATTTAGTAAAATGTGATTATATTGTTGTTTGCTTATTCTTAAAATTTACATTTCCCCCATAAACCTCCAGCCATTTTTTATTATCAGATGGTTTTTTTTTTTCAAAAGCAATAAAGTTTCATCTCCTTCCTTATTCTCAACCTCTCAAGCTCTTCATTCTTTAAGAAGAGACAACAATTATTTAGAAAATATATTCTTTATTTTAAGATCTATTTTAGCATAATTTTTTTGTTGCTCGGTTTGTGCGGTATTATGTTTGCTACTTGATTTTTGAATCTTTCTTTAATTTCTCTGTATTTTGTTTATAAAAAAGAAGACAGCAAGGAAGGAGGACTGGTGGCTGGTGTTGCCCGAGGGGCTGAAGGGATGGTGCTGGCCTGCGACGGTGCTGTGCGTGGGTGAGTCTTGGAGTAGGGGAGAAGTATATGTATGTATATATATGTATATATTTTATTATTTTTTTATTAAATATTTATTTTATATATTAACTAAATTATTTTATGAAGATGAATGTTGGTGTTTAGAGGAGAGATGATATAAAACATATTAATTAAAAAATTTAAATCCTTTAAATAAAATATTATTTTAAATTTCACTTTAAAAATTATGATAAGTATTTATTATAAATTTAAATTTGGATAACAAATAATTATACATAAATTTTAAAAATAAAATTTTCTTTTGATGTTAAAAAATATAATAATTTGTAGAATTAATATAATATCAAATATATATTATTTACATTATTTTATTATATATATCATTAATATTGTTATTATATATATATTTTTATATTATTACTATTACTAAATATTGTTTTGGTGGAGATGAATATGATGATGATAGAGAAAATAATATAAAACATAAGATGCATATATAAAATTATTTTTAAAAAATTAAAAATTATTTTTGTTTTATCACAAGGGCAAAAAAGTCTATCGCTAATTTAATCAATTCCAATAAGTTACATAATAAACATGAGATAGACTAATACTTCCATAATCCATTTTTTAATAGTAACAAGTAAACATATCACAATACAATCAATCATAACAATATCACAATTTCAATCACAACTTAATAGATCATATGTTTATCCTATTACCCCATGTCTCCCTAACGGGATAACTCACCCCCCCTCCCCTGAGGTTTGGTGTAATTACACATAAATTCCCTTGTAGTTTGAAAAATTACATTTAGCACCCCTGGTGTTTGCTTTCGTCTAATAAATAAGTATCTTCGTTAGTTAAAATTCATCAAATTTATTGATATTAACAAAAAATAATTAGAAAAAACATCTATATTAACCCCTGATTGACTTATTACTGATTAATTGTAGGTCAAATAAATATTTTATTATTATATTACCCTCATACGTCTTCACCCATTAATGCATATGAGGAGGTATATCCTTCACTGTTATAAAGGTAGTTTAGTAAAAAAAAAAAACTATTTGATCTGCAATAAATCAGTAATCAATCATTAATCGAGGTAAATATCAATTTTTATTCAATTTTTTGGTTAATATCAACAAATTTAGTGAATTTTGACTAACGAATGGACTTACTTGTTAGACGAAAGCAAACATCATGGGTGCTCGATGTAACTTTCCAAACTCCACAAAATCTACGTGTAATTCCACAAAATCTTAAAGGAGGAAAGTGTAATTATCCCTTAATTAAATTGAACTATATATCCAAAAACTAAAACGACATGACATCCCCTTGGACTAGAAACATATTCATAATGTACATACAAAATTGTAGATGTTGACATAAAAAATTAGAAAAAAACTATCAATTAAAAGCTTAAATAAATTAATTAATAATTGAGTTTCAAATCAAATTACACAATAAATTTGGGCTATATGTATTTTCAAAATAATAAATTTACAATAAGTCCATAAAATTTGGATCTTATGTGTTATCATGGGTTCGCACAATTTGTTATTTATTATTATTATTTCGAACTGATTAATTGGGTCAATCATGTTCAAGTATGGCTTCTTAGGAGATAGATTTAGATCAAAGTCCATTATGTTCAAGCTCAGGCTACCCAAGTTATTCATGCTTATAAAAAAAAAAAGGACCTCTACCACATAGTAGACTACATACGCACAACAAATCCAAGTGACTCAATCAGCAAAGTAAGTTCAAAACTCTTTGTCACAACGATGCTCTGCAAGCACAAAGGTTCAACGTCTTATTCGTCATCAAATTCTTAAAGGTTTGATATCATATTTCAAGGTATTCATTAATTTTTTTCCACAGGTCCCGAAGAGATTATGCATCTACATCCAATAATATACTTCAAGTCCTTCGATCAAAATTTGAAGCGAAAAATCAGGAGATAATCACCACTTTGAAATGTGTAACTTTTATATTTAAGTTTATAATAAATTTGCTTGTTCATATTTTTCTAGTACTTTAATTTTTTTTTGAAACTCGGAATTTTTGTGCACAATAGCAATAAATGAATATAGTGTTTTATAAATACAACAAACATACTTTTTTTTTTTCTGAGAGAAAACCCAAAATTTCATTCCACTGATAGAAAAGCCAAAGTACATACATAGCCAAAAACCATAAACGCTAAAAGCTAAGGAAGAACAACCTAAATGAAGAAAAACAATCAAGCAACCAAACTACTCCCCAACGAAACGAGCCAAGAAGCCCGGGAAATAATAGACAATGCATCTTCCCCTCTACCCTTAAAACATATAACATTACGATTTGCCCACGAAAGCTAGCAAACGGCCAAGAAGTAAGCAAATTCTGTTATGTCAAGAGTCCCATGCGCCCGCCTCAACCACGCCTCAGTGTTAAGGGAGTCACCAGCTCTAGTATGATGTGGAATTTGGGACAGAGCCCACGTGAGTCTAGCAAAAGAGCACTCAGCTAGAATGTGCATAATATCGTCTTCTTAAAAGTCTCATAAGACACATGAGTTGTCCAATGTTAACCCTCCCCATTGAAGGTTGAGAATGATTGGAAGGACCTCCCAACAGCATTTCCAAGCATACAACAGAACCTTTGGAGCTGTTTTTATGTCCCAGATGAAACTCCAGTCATGCCTTCCACTATGAAGGACATGCCCCCTATTATGAAGCTTGATGGTACAGACGCAACCCGAGCTAGCAGGTATGCATTTCTGATAGTGAAAGACCCCTTTGAATCGTAGCGCCACCCTAGCAGGTCAACCGAACCTAAATCCACTTTTATCTATATTATTCAATCTACATCAATATCATCAAAAGCTGCACGAATGAACTCCTCCCACCAAATCTAGTTGCGAGATTAAAGTTGCAGACACCCTTAGTTTCGACGGCACCGAGGGTGGAGGGCAGACCAAGCGGAAGGACGTCAGTTGAGGAAGCTAGGGATCAGACACGATTTCGATTCTTCACCCATCTCCTAAAACTGCGACCCCTCCACTAGCAATGCCAGAGATGACAAAATAGATTACCAAGTATAAAAACTATGACCCTTCCCATCATCCTCAAGAAAATGAGCCATGAAGAAAGTTTTTGGCATGCAACCCTTGGTGCAGCAAACTGCCTGGATTAGTGACCACCCGCCATGCCTGTTTACGCAAGAGTGCCCTATTAAACTCCTTCAGGCTTCTGAAGCCAAGGCCCCCTCACACTTGCGACGACACAGGTTGTTCTAAGAAACCTATTCTATCTTCTGGTGACAATCTTGATGCCAAAAGACATTTGCCAACATACTATCTGGCTCTCTTAGAACCGAGTTCGGAATCTTAAAACAACTCATAGCATAAGGGAATGCTTGAATAACGGACTTAACCAGCACTTCCCTCCCTGCCTGAGATAGCTTCTTCGCCTTCCAACTCTGCAACTTTTGCCTAACTCGAGTTTTAAGGCACTCAAATAACACCCTCTTTGATCGATCGACCACTGTGGGAAACCTCAAATATTTCTCATGTTTGACCACTATAGGGACTCCCAGAGTAATCGCAAGCACCTCCTGCAACGTCCCTAGCACGTTCTTACTAAATTTTGTGGGTTAATGAGCAAACCTGAGCCTTCAGCGAATCACCACAATAGCTCCCGAACTGTCTCTATCTCTTCGGTTTTAACTGTGCAGAAGATCAGAGTGTCATCAGCAAAGAGTAAATGTGAAATTTAGGAATCGTGCCTACTGATCGAGACGTCATGCATCCGCCCCAATTACTCCTAATGTCGAATCATGCAACTGAGAACCTCTGCACAAAATAGAGACAAGTAGGGGAAAGGGGGTCCCACCGACGGAAACCCCTTTCCAGCTTCACATTCCCAAAGCGAGTACCATTAAGTAGAAAAGAGTAGGAAATAGAAGTAATCCATAACATGATAAGGGACACCATTCGAGAGTGGAAACCTAATATGATGAGCAATCATTCAAGAAAAATCCACTCCACACAATCATAGGCTTTGTTGATGATATCAAACTTAATGGACACATGAAAACTCGATATACTATAATATTACGTACGTAATGAGTAAGATGAGTATTCGTTACCTTTGGTATTCTCTTTGTTGTGCTCATTGTTGAATGTTCATATCTGTTTGCACATATCACAAAAAAGCCCACAAATCACCTTAACAACTCATGCAGTTGGGCCACATATTGGATGGTGGTTATGGAACCAACTGATAAAGGCATTGGGTCTAAAAAGTTTCGAGTCGAGGACCTTGAGATAGGGCATCGAGAGTCCTATTGAAATTTGTACTAAGAGTCGTATTCATTGGATATAATATTGTGTTTCATCGACGACAAACGTTGGACGTCTATACGATCTTAGTAGGTTGGTCGATTGGGGTCGAGCCGACTGATCTGATTCGCGGAGATCGTCATATGAAAGTCTTGGAGGCTTGGTTGGTATGACTAGAATTTTCTGATTCTTATAGTACGGGAGTAGTCCTTGGACTTGAGGAACCACGGCAGTCACATGCACACGATGGTTGTATCTTGGATCTGACAAGAGATGATCGAGTCGTAGACACGTTCATTATAAGCTTTGTCTAGTATAGTCGAAATGTGCAGTAAGGACAGTGGGTTCCAAGAAGATGATCCGTCCCCTGTCTGTATGCGACAGAGGTATCTCTCATGCACTCGGAGACACGCTCATGCTGCTTAAAGTTGTGGTCGCGGTGGTTGATCGAGCAGGGAATGGTTCCCTACTTCGATGCAATGAGGATGTGAATCGACGCCCAATTTAATACCATAGACTAAGGCTAGGAGACGGTAAATGGAAGGATTGTACCCGTATGAAATCAGAGCCTAAATATTCACGCCAACATTCATCTAAGTGTCATGGACCATTGCTAAATGGTCATCCATGGTGACGGGCTTCTGTTGGACACGAGCCTAAGTCTAACTGAGGGTGAACCTAAATGGTCATATACAATATCATCGAGGAGGTGGAGTAATTGACTTGGAGTCAACATCACCAAACAATGCTCAACTTCATGGAAAACCAAGGAATTTGGGAATAAAGAGGACCATTACCTATCACCCACGCTCTATCCAATTGTTCGCGAACCATGGCAGTGTGGGTACGATTATTACACCACATGAATTGAAATCCCATAAAGCCCAAGTCGCTCAGCCGACAATCATCCAAACAGTTATGAAAGTCTTGCATCTACCATAATGCCCTACCACAAACACCATGCTTGTTGAAACGAGCTTTCTTATTGGGTCTGTTAGGTTAGTAAAGATATTGTGGTTTTATTAGCTAAAAGTCCCTCCTCATGGGCCAATCGGGCTCTACCTCCTTCTCACTCAACCAATCGTTGTGGCTATAAATTTAAAGAGTTTAAACCATCCAAGAGCGCATAGGAGATCTCGCTGTCACAATGCCGACATGTCTGAAAGATACAGTGATCTCGCATAAGATCCAATATACAATATTTTTATGCACGTGCGACTACCATGATTCCTCAACTCCAATGACTAATCTCATATTATCGGAATTGAGAATTACAGTCATATTGACTAAGTCGTCAATGCTTTCATATGATGATTCTCGCGAGTTAGTCTAATCATTCATCTGCCTTGACAACTAACCCACTAAAATTGCACAGACGATCTACGTTTGTCGCCGATGAAATATGACACTCACATGGTAAGCACAATAAACACATATCATAAATTAATATTTACTCTATTTATCAGGACAATATTATGCTAATAAAAATTGGCGAATTATCGTTTATCCAATTGACTTCCTAATTACCTGTTCTAACAATAACTCTGTCTTGCAGGTAGATTTGTGGGACCTAAAGGCGGGAAGGCTCCAAGCCCACTGTTTAATCATCCCTAAACAAACGTTTAAATCTAGTTCCACCTCTAATATATTATCCCCCATACACCTCTTTTTAAAAGCATAATACTCACACTATCCCCATTATTATTATTATTATTATTATTATAAACCATCATATTATAAAATTAAAATATTTTAATATATCCATCCTAATACTATAAAGTCACATATGATTGGATGAAACATCAAGCCAAGGGAGTCTTTTTAAATGTATTACAAATTCACATGTTATAAACTCACTCTCATCTTTTTAAATGAATTACAAATTCACATGCTACAAAGTCACTCTCATTAGTCAACCTAGTTTTATGCAACTTTGTGCACATCTATTAATAGTCTAACACCATTGAAGTGCAATTATCTTACAAATACTAAATCAAGAGCAATCAACATAATCAAGTCTTTCTCCCAAAATATAACTAAATTATTTTAAATGAGTTTTTTAAATAAATAGTGATTACCCCAAATTTTATCACACCTTAAAAGAGTAAAAATCCACTAATAATGTACATTAAAATTTTAAAAAATAGGAAAAAAAGTATTATTTTTCGAATATTATAAAAAATGATGTAATATATATGTATATACGTAGAGAAATAGTATAAATCAAAATAGAGAGGAACTCACGTTAAACGAAGCAGACTACTACAATGGGTTTCCATAGAATGTGTTGCAAAATAAAATATACATACAAATATATAATAAATACACGATGATTTGAAAATATCGTTATTCATTGATTAACTTTATGTTTAGATGTATACGATTTAAATTAATCTTTATTGTTGCTGCGTTGTAGATAGATTTTCAATTATTGAGCTCGTAGTTTCCTTTATTGTACATGAGTCGGCCGTTGGGACTGATTGTCGAAACCCTAAAAAATAATATTTTATACAATAATGATATATTATAACGTCATATGATAATAATATATTATAAAATTATCGAATAAATTACAAAAACGACATCGTAGAATGATACATCGGTATCATCTCACACGTGTGGAATCATTCCACACGTGAGATTCATCCTTTAGTCCCCAAAATTTCAAAACAAAAATATATTTGTAAAAGAAAAAAAAGAAAAAAGAAAAAAGAAAAAGAAAAAAAAAAGGGTCCCCTCCAAAGACCAAAGCAATGGGTAAGGTAGCAACTGCAGCAACAGCGGAGATGAGGAGAAAGAAGAAGAAAGGCCGCCCCTCCAAAAACCCAATTCCCCTTTCTGCCCCACCTAAACCCATTAATTATGATTCCACCCCAACCACCAACCGCCGATCCACCCGCCGGAAACCTAGTAATTTTAACTCACCGCCGCAGCCGGAATTCGAGGAGGACGACGACGACGACGAGAGGAAGGAGAAGAAGGTCAAGCTTGTTGTTCGTTTGCCGCAAGACGATGAGAATAGCAAGATTAGTCGGAAGCAGCAGCAGAGCCGGCGGCATTCTCGAGATTACGGGTCGGGGTCGGGGTCGGGTTCTGGCTCTGATTCCGAACCGGAGTCTGAGGATCGCGAGGCGTGTGCCAAGAAACGGAAGATCAATGCCGGTGATCTCGGATCTGAGGATGCTGTTCCCGTTCAGGTTTGATATGTTAGAAAAGTTGTGTTTCACGAATTCTGAAAATTGAGGGGGAATTCGGTGTGGGTTTCTTGGAGAATGTTGGTGGAAAAAATTGAGTTTTCATCGTCGGTTACACAAATTTTGGTAACTTTTTGAAAGTGAATTTTCTATTTTGGGAATATTGGAACCCGGCTTCGGAAAATTCTTTGGGGGGTTTTACTTTGTGGAAGTGATTTGAAGGGGCTTTTGGGATTCCGCGCGAAGAAAAAAAATTATTACTTTTTTTTTTCTTTGGGTGATGCTCTCTGACTTCTGAAGATCTCTGAAGTGCGGGTGCTGTGTGTTTTGACTTAGTCAAAATCTGTATCCAATGTTTTCTTGAAAAATTAAAATAGATTTAAATTTATTTTTCCATTTAATAAAAATTTCTGATTTTGCATGAATTCATCTTCCGAGTTTCTAGTTTCCATGTATTGCATACACATATGTACGTCCATGCATTTCTTTCTTTCTATGTGTTATTTAATTTACTCCTTTCTTGATTCTGAGTATGTAAGTATTTATTATATTATTTTTAAAGCATCGTGCCTTGAAAAAGGTTCAGATTTGTCTTTACTCTGAGTTGCTTATGATTCTCTGGGTTGCAAGTAGTAGTATTATTTTCTCACTTGTACTTGCTGGTGCTGTTGTTCATTAACTGCCTGTTTGCACTCTGACCCATTCTTGATGATCTTTATTGAATTTGGTCAATAAATTATTGTGTTGATAATGATAATGGTTCTATTGATATTTTGCAGGAGAAAAAAGTTGTGAAAGCGACAGACCCTCCTGTGCATGGTTCTCATCACAACCCTTGCTTGATTTTGGAATAAAAGAAAAAAATTGAGAACTTTCTTTTTAGTTGGAAAATTTTGCAACTTGGGTTTGTGGTTTGATCTGATCTTGGTCATTTTATTGAATTTTTGTGGACAGGGTCGCCATTGGAGTCTGGTCCCACAACACCTTTGCCAGACAAAAAGTTGTTGGTCTTCATTCTTGACAGGCTTCAAAAGTATGTGTTTTCTTGTGTCCTTTTTAGCTTTCTTAGATTTATTCCTTTTCATCTCGTACTGTTTCTGTTTTTGGGGATTCCATGTTCAGTTCGCCAGTGTTGTTTTCTTGGACGTATGTTGATGCAGGAAGGACACGTATGGGGTATTTTCTGAGCCTGTGGATATCAATGAGGTGATCACATGTTCACAGATTGATGATGATAATATTTATGTTATTAGCCAGCTAATATGGAGTTAATTTCCTTGCAGTTGCCTGATTATTTTGAGATAATAGAGCAACCTATGGATTTTGGTACTGTGAGGAAGAAACTTGATGACGGAGCTTATAGAACCTTGGAAGAAATTGAGGTTGGTCTGGGTTATGTGAGCCAAATGTTGAACTGACAGCAATCTAATTCTGCTTAATTAACTTCTCTGTTTTGGTGGTTAAGATGATTTACTGTACCTGGGCAATGCATGATGATATTTGCAGTCACGTCTGCTCCGAAAATTTACTAGTCTTTTGGTCCATGATGGTATTTTTATAGTTTACCAAGACAGTACACTCCATTTTCTGGGAAATTAACCTCTTTATGGATATTTCTTGGCAGTGGGATGAAGAGATAGCCTCATGCCCTATTGGCCAATCCTTGGACTTAGGCTTGCATCAAATCTTATCTGGTTATAGATCAAGTTATATTTCGTAATTTCATGGTTCTGCTTCATTATATGCAATCTCTTGCATTCTCTGAATGGTGGGAGTCTCACTAATCCGTAATGCTGAATGATAAAAGCATCATAAGTATCTTTTAGAGTTGTGGATAACCTTTCTTTGTTTGCACTGGTAAAGCCTATCTGGTTGATTATCATAATCTTGTGTTACTTATTCATCTCATAAGCTACAGAGGGGTAAGGATAAAAGGCAAATATTTGTATGGGGGATTGATAATTGCTTGGAGCTTGCTTACAGATTAATAAAGGTTTCTTTCATATTGCTCACCTGTTAATCTGGCATGGAAGCTTAATAGTTATTACAGCATGTATCAACCAATGGAATTGAGTTAAGGATGATAATGTCGATATTCACTGAATGTGCTGGTGGTACTGCATGGTGAAGTGAACCTACTGTTAGAGAACATATTTACCTACTTATTTGCTGTTAAATCTGTAGATTATTGTTTCTGATGTATTGCATATTGGTTAAAAAATTTCGCTCCCTCTTTTGGTCTATTTTGCTTATGATTCTTCTTGTATGTATTAACATATGCCTGATTTTCTTTTTCCTGTACATCTTTGTTGTATTATTGGAGCTTCGTTTCAAGCATGCCATTGTGTGCTTATTTGGTGTAGTTAATCTTGATTTCATTAGATTATGACATAGTTGTGGAGGCAAATCATGGAAATAGACGCTGATGTTTCCTTCCATTATCATTCCAGGCTGATGTGTTTTTGATATGTTCGAATGCCATGCAGTACAATGCTCCAGATACGGTCTACTATCGACAGGTTCGCATGGTCCTTTATGCTTTATTTCATTGTACTCATCATCCTAATGTCTATCTGAATAATGGGCTACTTTAGGCACGCTCCATACAAGAACTTGCAAAGAGAGACTTTGAAAATCTGAGGCATGAAGGTGATGATGGTGAACCACAGCCTAAGGTTGTTCGGAGAGGCAGGCCCCCAAGTAGCAAGAACCAGAAGAAACCTCTTGGAACATCCCCAGTAGATCGTGTTGCTCCTGAGCTTTCATCGGGTGCAACTCTCACTAGTGTAGAGGACAAGGGAACTGGATCTAACTCTTACAATCTAAGAAAGGGACCTGCATTATATAGGTTTCGTCCAATGACCATTCGTTTCATCTTACCGGTCAAGAAATGGTGAAAACTACTCTGAATGGTTGGCTGACTGGAATGATGAATTTCCAGGTTTGTATTGGTGCATCTGGTGCTACTCATAAGAATCTATATTTATTCAATTGCCTTGCAACTTGGTTAACCCATCTTTTCTAACTTGCAGCATCCATTTTAAGGGCCGACATGAAATATGGAAAGAAACAGTTTACGGTAGATGAGAACAGGCGTGATACCTATAGGCAACATCATCCCCCGTCTTCTGCCAACAATTCATCTGGATCATCTAATTCTATTGAAGATATGAAACTGTTGGTGCCGGTACGTATCTTGAGAAACTTTCAAGTTTAGTTTGTTCTTATGGAGGGTTTAGTTGAAGATGTTAGTTGCTTTCTTATCCTTGTTTTTGTTTGTGCTCTTGCCCAAGATTTGGTGTTGGAAACAAAAACTAGCCTATTTAGATTTAGGCTTCTTTTACGTGGCACAGAGATAATTCTTAGTTTGTGTGGATTTTCAGGTGGGTCTTCACAACCCTTGCTTATGCAAGAAGCCTGGCTAGATATGCTGCAAATATCGGGCCTGTAGCTTGGAAAGTGGCATCGAAGAGAATAGAGTATGTCTTGCCCCCCGGGGTACAATATGGTCCTGGGTGGGTGGGTGAAAACGGAGCACCTTCACAACCATTGTCTTTTTCAATCGAGAAACAGAAATCATCAAATAGCTCTGCTGGTGATTGCAACTCAAACAAACTAGTCACACCTTCGAATTCTGATTTAAGTTCCGCTGTGGCTTATGCACCTTCTGAAGCAATGGCTGAAGCCGTTAGGAAACTCAACAGCCAGCATGAGCTAGGTTTACAGGGCGATGCTTCTTTCCTGGAAAACACAATTCCAGTTCAGCAAAAACCTGCATATGCTCTCAAAGAAAGGTCTTGGAATTTTGGGTATGATACAATGGGAGCTGCAATGACAGGAGCCTTGCTTCCCAAATCAAGGAACCTTTACCCCGATATGATCTTTCAGCGAGCCATTCATCATACATGAACCATATCATTCAAGAAGAAGCGAAGTTGCGGGAAAGTTGGGTTGTTCACCACCAGGATATCAAATTTCACAAGTTAGTAATGTCTGGTTCTCATGGAGAAGCCGAAATGTGGAATTTTGGGAAATCGTCCTGGCCAGCTATGCCACCGCAGCAAAGACATAATCTTTCCTTCCCACCCGATCTGAACGTGAGAATTCCAGCCGGTTCTCCTAGTTCTAGCTTACAGATTGGTTCCCCTCAGCAGCCAGATTTGGCATTACAACTCTGAAACATTGATTTTTCCATTCTTGGAGGCTGCAGCAACTTTGTGTCGTCGGTAGGTAAATTCTTGACATTGGGAAGCCCAGTGTAGGCTTGTGATCTGTGGAGGGCTGCTGGTTTATAGAAAGTTTAGGAGACAGGTTGTACAAATCATGTATCTAATTGAGTTTTTTAGTTGAGACTACAGAATTATTACTGTAACATTTAAAACCTGTGATGAATGACCATAGGACAGGAAAAATAGAATGTCTATCTGCTTATGATTATGAAAATTTCTTGCTGCCTTTTGATTATGGGCAGGATGAAGTTGAACTCGTATATTGCCTCAATACATGATGCATGTAGGTGTCTGTATTTGTATTGTTAGACATTGCTTTCTTCACTAGACTCTTTCTATTGTTTGAGCTTGTTTTTTTGTCATGAACAAGAATTGTTAAACACAACACACATATCCTAATGGAACACTTTATGGAGATCAAGTTTGACTAAATCAAATCAATTATATTCAAGTATTAATTTCTTTTAACTATATATAATATTATATTTCAACGTGATTTAAGTTTTTACTAAATCTGGTTTAAATTAGAATTTTATTAGCAACGGTTATACATTATTCTAGAAAAAGAGTGATAAAAAATTAGCGTTTTTCTTTTATTTTATATCAAATGGAATTTTTTGCATTTTTGCTAAACACACGAGGGGATTTTTGCATTTATCTAAAAAATTTGGGATAATGATGTGTGGGTGGTGGAAATTTTGATTTAATCTTAAAAAAGGGGTATGGTTTATTAACAAAATAATAAATGGGTGCATGCAATGAATGTTCTTTGATATTTGTTGTCTTTGATAAAATGGTATCATCAACCTTCTCTTGCACAGTTGCAGACAAAGTTCTTAAATAAAGAGTTGGTGTCAACCCTTCATACATTACCAAACAAAAGTTGGTGTTGCTTATTCATCCATGTTTAATTTGCCTTCTTATTCTTTTTTTTTTTAATTATTATTATTATTATTGTGATATTACACTCTCCTTTGTTGAGACTTGGTGTAATTACACATAAACTCTTTATGGTTTGAAACGTTATGTCTAACAATCCTGAAATTTACTTTCGTCTAACAAATAAATTCCTCATTTGTCAAAATTAATCGATTTTGCTGATATTAATAAAAAATCAGAATTTTTTTATATTTACTCATAATTGACTTATCACTGACTAATACTAAGTCAGGTAAATCCTTGTGACTAAATTACCTTTATACGTCTTCAAGCGTTAATGCATATGCGGAGGTATATCTTCACCGTTAAAAGGATAGTTTAATTAGTCTAAAAATTATTTGACCTACAATAAGTCAATCTTAAATCAATCAAGAGTAAATTTAAAATTTCATTCAAAATTTTTTATTAATATGAGCAAATTCAGTAAATTTTGACTAATTTTAGGAGTGTTAGATGTAATTTTCCAAACTAAAGGGTACGTGTAATTACTCCAAAACTGAGGGAAGGAGAGTGTAATTATCCCTTTATTATTACATAATTCTAATATATTTTTATAATATTTTCTTTTCTTTCACATTATTATTTATTTTGGAATTTAATGTATAAAATGATATAATAGTCGCACCATATTAAAGAAGATGGTATATTACAACCAATTTTCATGAGATTTTGTATAATTATAACTATTTTTAATTGTTTGAAAAATTACAAATACTTCATCATTTTATCGTTCATTTAACAACGAATCCATTCTAATAGTATACATTAGTTTTTTATCCAATTTTGTGGTGAGCTAACCAAAATATTCTTTTGGATTATGAATTATAATCACATACACACACACACACACATATATATATATATATATATATATATTATATTAGAATTTTCTAAAATAATTTTATTGATAAACATATTCTCTATATATTATTTACTTTAATAATCCTTGGTTTTTATTATATATATTTTCTCAAATATTTTCCTTTTTTTTTATAAAAAAAACACAACGGGTAAAAGTGTCATTTTTACCGTACATCTATGGACTACCTGATTTTAATTTATTTTTTCAGTTAAAGGGTATATATATTTTTTAAATAATAATAAAATATTTATAATTATGCCAAAATTCTTAAAAGGTAGCTATAAGTTACTCTAAAAAAAATTTGAGATCGATATTTCTCATGTACTTATTTACTGAAATTAATTTGAAACACACATTTCATATGAAAATATTTTAAATGACATTTAGAAATAAAATTAATGGTTAATTAATAGGATAATTATGATTCTTGAGATTAGTAAAATATTTATGTAAGTATATGCCTATATATATATATATATTTCTTTCTTATTTGGCTAAGAAAGAATTAAATAATATGATTTAATTAGCAATGTAGACAAAAAGAAAAAAGGAAAACATTAATAGTTATTTGTTATTAAACAACTATCTTTTATTATGTTATTTATATGAGTTTATATATATATATATATATATATATATATATATATATACATATCAATTTGGAATTTGAAGTTGAATTCCCCCAGTTAACCTAATTAATCTACTATAATTCTACATTAAGCACTAATCACCATCATAATAGGACTTTGATTATTCTTTCTTCAACAACTCAACATTCATTCCATAATTAATTAATTTTAATTATGATTAGTATATATAGCACACACAAATATACATTCACAATTAATTTTAAATTTAAAAAATAACTTTGTATTTCAAAAATGGAGAAAATTGTATTTTTGGTCCTGCACGATACGGTGTGTTGCACTTTTGGTCCCATAATTTATGGGTATAACACATTTAGTCCACATGATAAATATTGTAGCATTTTTAGTCCCATATAATTGAAGTTTGACACATTTGGTCTCATAGGATAAAAATTATAGCATGTTTGGTCCCATAGGATATAGAACTTGTGGGACAAAATGTGCCACAACTTTTTATCTTATGGGATCAAATATGCTAAAATTTTATCCTATTGGACTAAAAATGATATAATATTTATCCTATGGGACTAAATGTGTTAAGTCCGTAAATTGTGTGGACAAAAAATGCAACACACCCTATTGTGTGGGACTAAACGTGCATTTTCCCTTCAAAATGATATCAATTAGATAAATAAAAAATATAAAAAAACTGTGAGAGAGAACTAATTAAAAGGGACCTGACGTTGAGAAGATAGATATATAATAAGAAGATTGAGAAAAAGAAAAATAAATAAAAAAGGTACTTTAATTTAGGAAAAATAACATTTTTAGTTATGTAAGCTAAGCATGTTTCATATTTGGTTCTATTTGTTATGGGATTAGCACTTTTAGTCCCGTAATTTACAAAAAAAGTATTTTTTTTAATTCTAAACACTTTTTCATCTATAATTTAATGGCATAAGGTGCGTGGCTGTTAAGTATTATTAATTGAAGGAAAAATTGACGTGTTTTTCAATTTGGAACGACTTAAAAAATATATATATAACTATATTTGAGGAGAAAACAAATCTCGAATGAAATTAGAGTTATTTTCTTTGAATTCCACCTTTTTCATATTTCTACAAGTTAAAAGTCAAATAGAATCAACACAAAGAATCACGTGTTCTACAAGTCAATTAAGTAAGTTAAATGAAACATACATATGTTACTTTTGAAAGAAGAGCCAACTTTTTCTCTAGCCAAAAGTATTTAAAAGTTATGTAATGAGCATGTGACCTACACTATTAAATTATAAAAAAATAATTATGACAAAAAAATATTAATTTTTATAAGTTACGAGGCTAAAGTGTTAATTTCATAATAAATGAGACTAAAAATGAAACGAGCGGATAAAAATTATATTTTTCCCTTTCACTTAATAATGAAAAAAAAAATTTTAAAAATAAAGTTCAAATATGTGATCGGTCATATATAAAAGGAGGCCAACTCTTCCTCTACCTCCTAATCCCTCTCTCTCTCTCTCTCTTCTTACTCATGGCCCGAAAAGTCCGAACATCTTTCCCATACGTCATCGCTTCTCTCTTCTTCTGCGCCGCCCTCTACCACCATTTCCTCCGCCTTCTCCGTCTTCTCCTCCTGGCCCTCCCCACAATTACCCCTACCGCCACGCCAACTCCGCAGTCAACTACGCCATTCATGAAAACCTCACGGGAGCAGCAGCAGCAGCTTATTCCCCTCATGGCACTGCACCTCTCCCCGCTCCCTCCCCATCGTCTTCTTCGCCGCCGCCTTCGCCAATCTCCACCACTGCGATTCTTCTCCCTGACTGGGAGGTCCTTGTGATTGTCTCGCCGGAAACCCCTCCGTCGAATCTCGATGGTTACTTGTGTTTGTTTGACAACAATGAGACATCCCCGGCGAGATTCTCCGGACTGTTGCAGTTTCCGGATCGCGCAACGTTTAGTTGCCTTCTGCCAGTTAGAGCTCGGCGCCGGAGGCTTCCGTTCAGGCAACCGGTGCTATTGAAGTCTCCTGACAATCCTCCGGAGCGACAATCGGCTGCGCCGCCGCTCCTCCGGTGGACTTATCTGGTGTACGACTCTCTCACGACGGAGGACGACGTCGTTCTATTCGTGAAAGGCGTGAACATTCGGCAGGGAACTAACCGGGAGCCGAGCGAATTTCGGTGCGTGTTTGGAGATGACGTATCAAACGGCGTTAAGACCACCGTCACGACCTCCATGCAAGAGGTGTTCCGGTGCAAACGCCCTGAGCTAACGGCGGTTTCTTCAGTTGGCGGGGAAACCAACCCAAACCCGATGAAAATCTCCTTGGAGATCGTTCGCGAGAACCGAGTGGTCCCATCCGTGGCGTACTACACACCCCCGCGCAAGTTAGAGTCGAAGAACAGGAAATCTCTACTGTGCGCCAGCACCATGGTGTATGATGTGACCAAGTTTTTGAGGGAATGGGTTTTGTACCATTCCAGAATTGGGGTTGAAAAATTCATACTGTATGATAATGGTAGTGATGATGATCTTGGAGGAGTTGTGGACAAACTCGTAAAAGAGGGTTTTGATATCAACACCTACTCTTGGAGATGGCCTAAAACTCAAGAAGCTGGATTCTCACACAGTGCACTCTACGCTAAAGAAGTTTGTACATGGATGATGTACTTGGACGTGGATGAATTTGTGTACTCCCCTTCTTGGCAAAATCTCTCGGAACCCTCAAACTCATTGTTACACCCTCATGATCTAATTTCACCAAACTCATCATCCAGCAGCTCTGCAGGTCAAATTAGCATTAGTTGTTATGAATTTGGGCCATCGGATCAAAGGGTTCATCCAGTAACAGGAGTGACACAAGGGTATAATTGCCGGCGGAGGTATGAGAACCGGCACAAGTCGATAGTCCTATTAGATGCTGTTGATGATTCTTTGCTTAATGTGATACACCATTTTAAGTTGAGGGCAGGGTACAAGACTAGGAAGTTGAGCACCAAGGTTATGGTGGTGAATCACTACAAGTATCAAGCATGGCCGGAGTTCAAGGCCAAGTTTAGGAGGCGGGTGTCGGCCTACGTCTTGGACTGGACCAAAAAGTTGAACCCTAATTCAAATGATCGGACGCCCGGATTAGGGTTTGAGGCAGTGGAGCCTCAAGGGTGGCCTCGGATGTTCTGCGAGGTACGTGATAACAAGTTGAGGGATTTGGTGTTGAGATGGTTTGGGATTAAGTTGGATCATGGGATCCGAATGGCTTGGCAAAGATGATGATGAGGGCTAATTTTGATTGATTGTGTGGATTGATTCTTGTGGATATACGTACCTTTGTTGATTGTTAATTTGTTGAATTGGGGGTTGCTTATGGTGGAGGAATAAAGGGAATGGTTGATGTAAATTAGGGATAGAGGAAAGAATATGCACATCACATGCATCTCAAGATGGGTTGATGCAAAGAGGATATATATTTTTTAGACATTCTTTTTCACATGATTCTTCTTTTTGTTCATTAATTAATTAATTAGAGGGATTTGGAGTAGTCAGGAAAGAAAGGAATTCTTGATTTTGTTTACCTTAGTTTTGGTAGGACTTTGACTTTCTTCAACAGAAAATGAAATTTATATATAAGAAGTAGGTAGGTGGCGTTGGATTTATGTCATACTTCTGCACTATACATACTTCATTCTACTTATCATGCATGTGTTTATGTCCGCGAAATGCCTTTTTAGATCTATAAACAAGTATTAAATTAATTTGTTTTAGTACGTACCGTAATTATGATTGGTGATATTTTTAATTTCATAAAATTTAAAATTATAATTTTTTAGTCTCAAAATTACAACGCTCTTTTAGTCCCAAAACCACAACCCACATTACATTTTGAAACTAAAAAAAGATGTGATTTTGAGTTTTATGGGACTAAAAGTGTCACTATCATAATTGTGGTACCAAAATAAATCTTGCTGTTATTTTATGGGACTAAAAAAATATTTAACATGTTTATGTGAGTCATATTTGATACAATTATTGCTTATTGTTGAATTTTATGGTTATTTCTTGAATCATACAAATACAATTATATATATTAATATATGATGAAAAACTTAATTAATGTACAAGGTGGATAGAGTAGTTAATTTACTCTATACATACATACAATATATCGATCTATACTCACTCTCGAGTTTATATATATATATATATATTTCTTTTTTCATTCTTTTCTCAATAAATTTTTAATATATTTTATTTATCTATATATATATATATATATATAAATAATTATTTTTTATTTTTGAATAAATTGGCAAAACACATTAGTTTGCGGGGTGTGAGATGCATTAATTAGTAATAGAGAAGGAGCAAGCATGCATGTTGAGTATTGAAATAGGTGAGTGTTTGTGTAGGAGTATGCAATGTGTAAATCCCAATGAAGAATGTGGAAAGGTGGTGATGTTGTGCAAGTGGTCAAGACTTGACTTAATTAGCTACGCCTAATCATCATTAATAATTAATTACTTATAAATTAATTGTACACAATTAGTACTATACTTTGAGGTTTTCAAGATTTATTAAATTTCACTTTATTGAGGGATTATTATTAGGGAAATATTTTCTTAATATATATATATATATATATATATAATATATATTAGGGGCAATAGTTTCTTCAAAGAAAAATATTAGGAAAAAATAACACTTTAAGTCCCATAACTTAAAAAAATTAGCACTTTTGATCGTAATGCACTTTCTCACCTATAATTTAATGATATAGGTCACGTGCTAATCACGTCGCTGTTAAGTATTTTTTGTTAGAGGAAAAATTGGCTATTTTTTTCAATAGTAACATATGAGTGCTTCATTTGGCCTACTTGATTTACTTGTGGAAGATATGATTCTTTGTGTCACTTTTACTTGACTTCAACTTATAGAAATATGGGAAGGATGTGATTCAAATTTTGTGAGAGAAGAGAGAAATTAATATATTTTTTGCCCTAATTTCCTTCAAGATTTATTCCCCCCCCCCTCCAAATATAGTTATATTTTTCTACAAAAATGGTCTGAAATTAGAAAACAAATCAATTTTTTCTCTAGTAAAAAATACTTAACGATCGCATGCTAGGCACGTGCGCTATACCATTTTTTTAATTTAAACCACCCGGAGGTGGGGGAAGCTTTTCGGGTCCCTGTCCCTTCTTTATTCAGAAACAGAACCAAGCCAAATTTACAAAGGGGAGTACTAACTCCATAGTATCGCCTAGAAAATCATAAAAGAGGAGTATTACTCCCTTACAATCATCAAAAGCAAATAAGGAGTACTAGGTATAATGTCCAAAAAAAGGAAAATAAGTTGGAGGCGATAATGCAGCATGTCAAAAGGATAATGTCAATCTGCTCAAATCATCGATTGGGCCCAACTTATCACCTGCAAACTATTTTTCAGCAACAAAAAAAATAGAGACTATAAAGAAATGTAGATTACAATCAAGTTGAATAAAAAATTTGGCGTGTCGAAAAGTTTCTGTCACATCACCAATTAGCAACGAATATATCTCAACTTGTTAAACGTGGATGCGGACAAAAATATAGTTTTTATAAGTTACATAACTAAAAGTGTTAATTCCATAATAAATCGGATCAAAACTAAAATCCACGAATTATAATTAGTTCATCATGAATTGATTCAGATAAATTTAATTTCATTTGGATCATAGAGAAAAAGAAATAAAAAAAGGAAAGGAAGGTTGAGAAAAAAAAGAATAAAGTGGAGGGGAAGTAAAGATATGGGGAATGGGAGAGTAGTGAGAATATTTAAGTTAATTTAGAGTTTACAGAGTACCCAAACCCTAAAAGCCTAAAGCCCGGCAGTGCCGCCCTCACTCACTTTACTTCACCTTAACATCACCACTTTAATTGCATATCAAGTTTCAAATTCTATCACTTCATTTCAACACCATCCCATTTTATCCTTCCAAATTCATCTTTTTCTTATATATTTCTCATGATTTTTATTATTTGTATCTAATCTCTTGATCTCGTCTGCTAAAACAACACAAGTGCGTATTAGTCATTCCTTGTGATTTTTCGTTTTCAATATTGATGCTTAATAAATTATAAAATAAAAAGACTAATTAAATAAGCTCGTAAGAATGGATAAAGTTTGTGATAAAGTATGTGAAATTCGTGTGAATAAACTAACAAGAGAGAATTTTGTGTGAGAGTTGAAACAAATTAAGTCAAAAGTAAGTGGAAAAAGAGTTGAAGATTCGTTGCGTGCGTGCGTACCTTGACCTGTCTAACTCGATGAGGGTAAATTGAGATATTTCTTGGCGTGTTTTTTTTTTTTTATAGGATCGATCAATTTGTATATCACTCGATCGATCGATCGATCATATGAGCCCCAAGTTAATTAGTAGGAACAAGATATGTAATATCAACAAGGAAGTAGGCGAAAAACGGGGAACTGGTTATTTGTCATCTTTATCCAACTGATATGTTTATTCACTACGAAAAAAATAAATTATTTTTTTTAAATTATAAATGTTATAGTTTAAAAATTATTATGAATCAATACTAATCACCACAATAAAATAAAATCGATAAAAAGAAAATCAAGTTTGGACCAAATTAACATTTGTTACGGTTTTAACTTTCCAAATTAATAATTGCTATAATTTTTAATTGTGGCTAATTTTTTTACTACGCTTGTAAAAATAACGGCTACTAGACGTCGTGTAAATATAGACAAAACAAATATTACAATTTATGGCAAAAACATGAGTTTTGTTCTTAAATTGTAATTTAATTACAATTATATGGTAAGGGCAATTTGGGTAATTCTCAAAACTTTTGGGCTTCACTCCATCTCTGGGCCTAAAGAAAGAAACCCTTTAGAGCTTTGTGGGCCGAGTTGAGTGCTAAAACGTAATACCCATGGGCTGGACTTAAAAAATGGGCCCAAATAATAACAAATAAAAAATTGAGTACCACATCTGTTAATATGGCAATTGCTTTGGATCAAATTGCAACTTTTAATGAACAAGAAACAATTTCAACTTTTTGATCAAATTTAGATTTTTTTTTTATAATTATTGTCCTTTGAATGAGGGAGATTATTGCATCAACACCAATATGTTGTTTTACACGATATATTTGAATATGTTATTAAATTTCAACCATTTTTTTAAACAAAAATGCCAAGATGGCCTAATATAAAATTGCAAAAAAAAAAAAAAAAAAGAGGTGCATGCTTTAAATTAAATATAAATTTATTTATTATTTTTTCCGAACAATATTAAAAATGATTATAACTAAAATTTTACTATCAAGAGCTTTCCTAGTTAAGTTCAATAAAAGCAAAGGTCTGCACGAGTGGAACTTCGTCTTTTTTTGCATATGTTCCCTGAATACTTTCATTTTTATATTTTTTTTTTCATCAACTGCATTTTTTACTTAAACTCAATCTTTTACAGTTGTGTGCCTCTGTTTCTCATCCTTAAATATATAGAACGATTCAGTTCTGCTGAAGTAGGTATGACCTAATCCATCAATTCAATCGAGAACAGATCATTCACATTGGAATCACGAAATTCACTACTTATGTAATTACCAAGTTGTTACAATGCAAAAATATGACTTGTTTGTATGCCCTAAACTTGGACATCATCATACAACAATAATTGCCCTAAAAAAGAAAAAAAAAGAAAAAAGAAAAACCCTAATTAGGGTATTTATGGTAGAGCCATGTTTGTGCCTCTTATGAATAAGGCAAAGAACCTCCATATTTTTTCACATGCAATTGCAAATGGGCTGTTGGATACCAAACATGGCATTCAATGATTGGATGGTAGCCCAAATATTTTTGGTCATGATAGTGACCTTTCCTATGTTTTTATCATCACATCATGCCAAAAAACCCCCATCTTAATCAACCATTCATCATGATATAGACTCATTTTTTCAAGAACTTTAGTTGAAAAATTAAATAAAATTATTTAATAAATTAATATTGTAATTTACTCATATATTTCAAATATTGTTGCTAAGATAGTGTTTGGCGGAATTTATTTAAATATTTTTAAATATTTTATAAGATATAAGTTTATGAAGTGTTTAATTAAATAAAAGAAGATTACAGAGCTTAAAGATGTTAGTAATATTAATTTTATGATTAATATATGATCAAAATTGAAGGAGATTGTCCTTATTTTTCTTAGAGGAACTTATAATAAGCTTCGGATATTTTATTTTTGAATTTTATAAGTACATTTGTTAAGTATTTATCAACACATTCTATAAAGTTTTTTTTTATAAATTTCAAATGTCATATAAAGTGTTTTAGATTGCATTTGAAGTAATGAATTTCAAATTTTAAAAACAAATTTATTGGATTTATTTGGGTAATTTTAAGTTCAAAATATTTCAAACTCTTCAACTTTAAGTATGAATTATTGAATATTGATGGATTTCAATTTCTTCTAATATGAAGTCATTTGGAAAATTTTCCAAAACTTTACATCAAAACCCAAGTATATCATTAAGAAAAAAATTGCATTTTTGGTCCCACACGATAGAGGGTATTGTACTTTTGATCCCACACGATAGAGGATATTGTACTTTTGGTCTCATATTTACGAACTTAGCACATTTAGGTCTATAGGCTAGAAAACTGTAGCATTTGGGACAAAAAATGCTATAACTTTATAATCATATATGACAAAAAATACTATAATTTTTTATTGTATGGGATCAAATGCACTAAGCTCGTAAATCGTGAGATCAAAAGTACAACACCTCTATCATATGAAGTCAAAAGTACAAATTTTTCTAACATTAAATAACTTATAAACTCATCCAAACACCGTCAGAGTACTTTACATGTAATAAAAGTAGTAATTAACTATTTAAAGGATTAATTATGTGTTAAAAAAAGGATTAATTAAAAAGTTACTATAAATAGAGTGAAATTGTTATAATTAACTATATATATATATATATATATATATATATATATATATATATATATATATATATATGATCAAAATGTTGAAAAGTGTTTACAGCCAAACAAGACCTGTAATTGGACCCCATGTAACAATAAATCATCTTGGAAATTTGTGAACTCTATCCATCTATTTTTGTCCACTACTTATTATTTTTCATTTTTTTTAGAAATAATAAAATAAAAATAATAATAAAGGGGTTGACCCCCAATAAAAGTAAAATCTATTTTTTTTTTTTTTCTTTTTTTAAAAAATATTTTTTATAATTGTTTTTCAAGAAAATTGAAAGCAATTGGAATTAGAAATAGTAGTAATGCCTGCCTGCCATTTTCACATCAACCCTAATAATTGGGGTCTGTCACTATCTTGTCAATTTAGGGCTTGTTTAGTTAGATGGATTGGGTTGGATATGATGATCAATCCTCCCTAATAATATATTTACTTCTTTTTACTGCCCTTACAACAATTAATCCACCCTTGTATTTACATGAAAATGGAATGGGTTCTAATGGAGCTCATTTTTTATTTATATCTCAATTATATATTTGACAATTCTTTATATATATATACATACTACCTGTTATGGCATGCTGTTCCTGCGTGCATATAATAAATAATTGTTTATACTTATAAAATATATTACAAATAAGAAAGATTATGAACTAACACATCATATTTAAAACTAATAAATAAAATAAAACTAATTTACAGATATTATCGATATAAAAGAAATCTTCTGGGTGAAATTTTCGTATTGATATAGATAAAGTATAAAATCATATGGATGAGAATAAGAATTTGAATAGTGGTGGTTGAAAATACGTAGGGGCATTTTTGATAATTTAAAAAATGAGTATATATTATTTAATTTTTAATTATGTATATAAATATATATTGCAATTTAAACAAAAAAATATAAGTAATTGAACATGAAATTAGACTATTTAATTTAATCAATTTTAACTCAATCCCGATACATATCCCAAACTAATCTATCACACAAAATCACATTCCCTTAAGTGAACATGGCCTTAGGATTTTACAAAATTCTTTCATTTTTTATTATTTATTTTGTTTAATTTTTATTTTATTTTTTTGTAAGGAAGAAATGTGAAGGATGTGGTCATCCGCAAAATAAGCTTCCATGTGCTCATCTCACCAAATATGGTGAGAGTTCATGAATACACACTAATTGTCAAACTACATACCTACACATATGCATAATATGAATTTTTATTTAATTAAATTTAAAAAATTAAAGATAAAATAGATAATGAGCTATAAATTAATACGGAATACGCAAGAATATCAAATTATTAAGAAATTGATTAAAGAGAGGGATGTTTTGTGAATAAATAAAAATATTTAAGGGTATTTTTGTCAAATTACCATTTTATCAATCAAAATTTGGTCAAACTCCACTCGTTTACACCTCCCTATTCTCACCATTAATTAAACCCCCCCCCCCCCCCCACAACCCAAAAAAAAAAAGAATTTCGAAATTTCTACCTAAATGGACAAAAATAGCCTTATGTTCTTTTAAAATATAGTAATCACACTAGAAATAAACGTGGAAGAATATTTCAAATATTAAAGTTCAAATTAATTGAACGAAAAAACCCTCTCGTAAAAAAAAGAAAAACCATCAAATTTCACACCATATATACTTTATTCTATATGAAAAACTAATTGAATAGTGTCGTAATTTACTTTATATTGTAAGTTTCAACAAACTTAAAGTATTAGCAACATAATACATTAATAAATAAATATGTTACGTGTATAAAAATTAGGGTAAACAAAATAAATGCTTAAAACTATAAAGCCTTTGGGAAGAAATTTTTTTAATAATTAATTTTTAACGGGGAAAAAGTTTTATCTCTACGACAATATTTTCAACTAACTTTTATCCTTCATATAATTAATTCGAAAATTAGGAGTTTTTCGATACCATCTCCATAGTATAGAGTGTTAAATAAATTTAATAAAAAATAATTTTTTTTGGATTGGTTACTGCATTGTAAAGGGGATTACGTAAAAGAATATTAAGGGCTCGTTTGTTTCATTTTTATTTGAAGTTTTTTGTTTCCATTTATTTAGAAATACGAAAATATGTCAATTTTTATGTGTTTCTTGCTGGATTTATTTTATTTTTCTTACTTCAATATTTCATATATATAATAAATTAACAAAGCAACGTTATGGAAATAAATTAATACATAAAAGGCATCTTTTTATACTATATATAAAAAACATCAAATTATTTACAATTATCGATCGTTAAAGTCCACTCTAATCATATCATACATTTTTCATATATTAATCTATCTATTACCCCAATAAGCATATATTATAATTAAAGTTACATTCTTTTCAAGCATTAGAGATTACCAAAGTATATATAATTATTTATATTACTATAAAAGAAAAAGCTTTTTTCATTCGTAAACATTGATTCGATATTTTTAAGTTTTTTTTTTAATATTATGTATTGATTTATATATTTTATTTTATTTAATATATTTTAAAATATAATTTTTTTTTAATTATATTAATATAAGAACGGCGTACCACGATGACCCGTATATATAATATTTCAAATTCTTTTAAGTGTCCCCCATTTATGGTGACAAAAGGGCCCACCCAAGAAATAAAAAATTTAAAAAATGACCCCCCAAATCTAATCTAATGATGGATTGACCCCAAAAAAGAAATTCCCCCCATGTGAATGCCCTTTTCCAACCAATCCAAATCTACACCCCCTTTTTTGTCTCACTCACTGTCAAAAAGTCCCCCAAAAAAATTAAAAAAAGACAACTTTTTGATCAAGATTAAGGCAAAAGGTTAAATTAAGGCATTGTTTGGATGTATTTATATTTTGTCTTTTCTTTGTGTATCTTTTTTATATTTGATTTTTTATTTTGTAATTTTTATGGCGTAAGATAAATAAAAATAAGTTAAAATGCTTCGAATTGTATTATTATGTGTTTTTAAAATGTAGGCAAATATTTTGTTTTAAAAAAGAATGAAAGCCAAACAAAGCCTTGAGGAGGACAGTGGCATGTGAATGGTAAATAGCAGTATAAAGGGAGGGCATTTGGGTACTTTGAGGTGGCTCCTTACCCAAACGTTTAAATGCTAGCTGTGAATGAGAGTGACCTTCAACAATCATCTGAGTGCTTTTATTGCTTTGCTTTCCCCAAAAGGCCCACACACTACACACACTAACACCTCATTGGAAACCAAAAGATTTCAATTTCTTGGAGAGAAGGTGGGAATGAAGAAGAAAAGGGGAAGAGAATTACCGTTAAAGGTGGCGCTAAAGGGGGTGTAAGCCAAACGAGAATTTGCTGAGCTGAATATTGCAAGGGCAGAGGAGAAAACAAACAACTTCAACTTTCGTTGCTTGATTCTGGGCTTCCTTCGTTTTTTTTTTTTTAATTGATAATTTCAATGTGCTTTGTTTAGAGTTGTTTTCTTGTTTGTTTTTTCCTTAGGTAGCCGTTTTACGTTTTGTTTCGACAACTTTTTCATTCTTTTTTGGGTGTGTGTCTGCGTGTGTGGGGGGGGAATATAAATTCTTGGTTGTCTTTTGCTTTTGGGTTTTTGGTAATTCTTGGTTTTACTTAGATCTGTGTGAAAGTGTGGTTTGGAGGTTCGAGTGCATTATGTTTTGTTTTCTGGGATTTGGTTTTTCTTGCATCTTGGAAAGAGGGGGAGTATGTAAGTGTACTCTTTCCTAGTATTTTTTTTTAGCTAATGTGTGTATTTTCTGATTTTGGTGTTGGCTTGGTGATATTGTTGAATGATAATGGGGTTGGATTTGGGATATCTGAGGGAAATTTGATTTGGGCTTTTGTGTCTGTAAATTCTGCTTTTGTTTGAAGGATCATACTTGTTAGGGGAACAGAATTTGAAAGAAAAAGGAGGGGGTGGGGTGTGGGGAGGTCTGTAGAAAAGAGATGGGTTGCTTTTCTTGCATGAATCCTCGGAGGAAGATGAGGATTATGATGAAGATATGGCCCCAAGATCCATTAATTCTTCAGGTTTCTTCTTCTTCTCTCACTGTTGTTCATGCTTACTTCCATTTGAATATGTGGATGATTTGTTTTCGTAAATGTGTTTTGATTTAACTTGTGATTCTTTATGCTCGATTTTGGTTTGGATCACTGCATTGGTATGCAGTCGGTGGAAAGCGGAAGGCAAATGGCAATGCTAATGGTAAGTTTACAGATGTCAACGTTTGAACTTTGAAGTGTTTGGAATTGGTAGTTATGCAAGATATCAATCCATTTTGTCCTTTTTGGTTTTGTTTCTTATAATTCTGTAGCGAATGGGAAGAATGTGAGAGCAAAGGGCAAGGAAAGCAACACCCAGAAGGGCAATGTGGCTCGCAGCTTCACATTCAAAGAACTTGCAATGGCGACACAGAATTTTAGGGATGCTAATTTGATTGGTGAAGGTGGGTTCGGAAGTGTTTTCAAAGGCCGCCTAGAATCTGGCTTGGTAAGCTCTCTGTTTTCTCCTGTTCTTTAAAATGTAGGTGTTCTAAGTATGTGGTTTTGGAATGATGAAAATCTGCCTTTTGATAATTGGAAAACGACGGTAGGTTACTGTGGATTAGTTCGGTGAATTTGTTGGAATGAACTTGTTGTTAACCTTAAATTCAATGTACTTTATGCGTCATTTGGCACTCACCACTTTTCTTTCGTTATCAGGTTGTTGCTGTGAAGCAACTTAATCTTGAAGGGCTTCAAGGGAATCAAGAATTCATAGTGGAGGTTCTTATGCTAGTCTGCTGCATCATCCCAACCTTGTGAACTTGATCGGTTATTGTACTGATGGGGACCAGAGGCTCCTGGTTTATGAGTTTATGCCGATGGCAGGCCTGGAGAACCATCTATTTGGTATTAGATTTTTTGTTTTGCTTGAAATTTGAATACTTAATTGATTATGTACTGGTTCTGCACAATTTTCTTTATTTCAATCACTTTCTCGATTTCACCATCAATTGTTGAAGATGATAGTTAGACATAAAAGAAAGGAAAAGATAAGTTCACTCATTTCCTGAAGCTCTTCATTTTCTGCTTTCTTTTATTCTTGTTCATGTGCTTTTTCCTATATTGAACGTCAAAGTCAGTTTGAAGGATTAACTACCATGAAATCCCACCCGATTTGATTGCTATATTTTGATCAATGTAGCAGATGTTTGCAAACTATCTTTATAATTTTAGTGTGGGACACCCAGAATAAAGGGGAGAAAGGACTGTGGAGGTGTAAGACAAAAAATTTGAGCTAAGAATACTACCTTGCTGATTGTTATCTAGTTAGCCCTGAATCTTTCTCTTCCAGAGACATGCATATCCCCAGTCACACATACGTGAACAGTGAATGATATGAGAATTTATCTCTATTGTCAGACGTAGAACCTGGTCAGAAGCCCCTGAGCTGGAGCACAAGACTGAAGATTGCAGTTGGTGCTGCTCGTGGCCTTGAATATCTTCACTGCAAAGCAAATCCACCCGTCATTTATCGTGATCTGAAATCTTCAAACATATTGTTGGACAATGACTTCAATGTGAAGCTGTCTGATTTCGGACTTGCCAAACTGGGACCCGTTGGTGACAACACCCATGTTTCAACACGAGTGATGGGAACATATGGTTATTGTGCCCCAGAATATGCCATGAGTGGAAAACTGACTCTAAAGTCTGACATCTACAGCTTTGGTGTGGTTATGTTGGAGCTGATTACTGGACGTAAGGCCATTGACTGCACTAGGATGCCAGGAGAGCAGAACCTTGTTGCATGGGTGAGTATGTCACTTAACTTCTAGTTTCCAATTAACACATGACATCTGTTTGAGGACTAATAAGATCTTCAGGTTTATTTCATCTCTACTGGAAACTGCCCTTATCTTTATCAAAGGTTTTGGTGCAATAAATATGGATATCCGAATGCAATTGGATGCTCTTACGTGAAAATTGATTTTGACAGAAAAGTTAGAAAAATTAAGTTTCAGATAAACAAGAAGTGATTTAATCTATGTTTTTGGATGAATTGTTTTTAGGATTAGAAAACATTATTATGACGAAACGTGTCTTTTTAAGGTTTAGGTAGCCAGAGGTGGTTTTTCACATTTTGGTAAATTTGAGTTTTGGTTTATGGTAAGTAAGAGATGCATAGAATATAAGTTTTGAGAGAATTTGCTAAAGAAACACGAGTTTTGAAGAAACTTTCTGGGACATATTTCTGAAATGTGGTAGCCATCTAATGCCGCCGCCTTAGATAATGCTCCTTGCTTCAAGAATTGTTACATTCCAATGAACAGTAGCACTTTAGCTCCCTCACAGGAAAACTAGCTTTTATGATATCTTTGGAAAAGCAGATGATCAATTTTTTTCCACACAAGATATGTGTTTTCAGAATAATTCTCATATTGTTCCAGCATAGTTCTTTTCCATATAATTATAATATAATGTTTCTTTTGATCACTGAGAATTTTATTTTCCTTGCAGTCTCGCCCTTTTCTAAAGGACCGGAGGAAATTTGTCCAGATGGTGGACCCTCTACTTGAAGGGCGCTTCTCAGTCCGGAGTCTGCACCATGCTATTGCAATTACTGCAATGTGTCTTCAAGAACAAGCAAGTTTCCGGCCCCTTATCAGTGATATCGTTATGGCGCTTGAATACTTAGCTTCTCAAGCAGAGGAAAAAGGCAGATCTCACAGTCGCACATCATCATCACCATCTCAGCTGGATGTTAAAGTTGATTCTAAAAGACAAGATCTTGAAAATGCATCAAGTTGAAGCTTTCACCTAGCGGCTGGACATCTTTACAACTGTTTGGTGTGGTTGCTTTTGTTAGTGGTAGCAAACGGAACTTTTGATGCTTACTTTTGTAAGGTTGGCATTAATGAAAAAGTTGACTATGCACCATCCATGAGTGAGGTAAGCAGCCCTATGTGTTGGTCAATGATTCCCATATTTATTCAGCATCCAAAAGAACTGAAGGTGTTTTTGATGTTATGTTTGTTGCTAGCCAATATATATCCAGAAGTCTTTTCATCTTTTGTAGCTACATACTGTAAATAATTGTTGAAATTGTTGATAACACGCTTTTTTATTTTTTAAAGTTTTGTTTCTTTTTCTTTTCTTGGCATGACTGTGGTTTTGATGAGTACATATAGCCAGACAAATTTTTTTTTGTCTTCTATGATCTTTGTGCCTATTGGTATCAGTTATACTAGCAAATCGGGTTGTGACCACTGTTTCTTTCTGTTTGATGTTGGAAACACTTTGTAAAAGTTGGCAGCCCGCTCTCAAGATGCGATTAATTTGTTTTACTTTTACTAATCTTATTTTAGATATTACGGTGCCAGACAGAACCAGAATTTGGATGTAGATTTCCCCAGTGATTAACTTATTCCGATTTTGAACCAGGCCCTGTCATGTTACAATGATATAGGAGTCTGGGTGGCTTGGCAGAGAAAATCTCCTCATACCTTCGGCAGGAAAACAATGTTGATAGCCTGATAGAAAGCATGATTATTTCATTCGGTTGCTAGCATAAATCTATTTGTGCAACTGATGTTTATTCTTGAATTTATGCTATATTTTCATGTATGCCAACTTTGATGTTGATTCTGTGTATCTGGACAAAGAGCTCGTAACTTGCATGGATTTTTCAGAACCTTGTCGACAACGATATTTTTCTAAATCAATGCCTGCTTAGTCCTTTAAGTATCATGCTAGCATGGGTTTGATAAGTATGTCCATACAAAGACTGGAAAACAATACATGATATTTCTGTTTTCACCTTCATCTACGTTCCCATTGTTTTTCTTTTTGGTTGATCAATTTTCTGAGGTCTTCGCAAATGAGAGTTGTGCATTTAGACAACCATGATTTTTGACGTATTATTTTCGTTCAATTTTGAGGTTTTTCATCACTTTTACAAGACTTTCTTCTGGTATATATTTTTCTCAACTCAGCAAATACTTCTCTCATGAACTGGTCCCTTTCGAAGCAACGAATAACTGAGCTTTGGTGACTTTTGTGCTTCAACTTGCTGACATGTTTGAAATTACTCCCAAGTGCAGGCATTGAAGTATTGTTGAAGTCGTGACTATACATAATGGAGTACCTCTTATTTTCCTCCTATTCTCGTTTCTGTTAATACTATATTGTTATCTCCGACGATATAGTTTGTGCCCAGATTCAGAAAAAAATCATTTGAGCCATAAATTAATGGTTGTCTTTCTGATATAGAGTGGGTATTTCACATTGCTTTTACGGACAGGCGATAATGGCTTATAGGAGAGCGTTGATGCTTTATATTCTTGAAAGAGTTCTGAGTTAACAGATACAAGTTTCTTGACATAATTAGCTCTCCTGATTCCTCTTTTCATCGCAGTTTCTGGTTTCTCGTTCGTTGTTCTTTGAGCAGTTGAAGAAAGTTTTCTGTACATGTGACTGTGTAACTTTGTTTCTTTTCCTTCCACAATGTCTTGAATTGAGCTACTGATGTCTGCAATGGGTACAGGTGAAGAACATTACTGATATTGCATTATTTCAAGAGTCATTGCATTTCTGCATGTCTAATGAATAAGATGTACATTACATTCTTGTTCTGGTAGATGGCTTTCTATTGGGATTTTGGTTGAAATTTTTATTTGCATCTTGTGTGAAAATGCAAGTCATGACGATTGAGCTCAAATTGATAGGGAGATGAGATCTACATTATGCATGCTACACATAGATCCAACTATCAATCACTGTTTTAAATGGGAAAGTTGCAATTTACCCCATGTAATATTGAAAATATACAAATTACCCCTTATGAAAAAAATAATTAGCAATTTACTTCCCTGTATTTTTTAAAATGAAGCGATTTACATCCTTATCTAAAGAGGATAAAGATGTCCCGATTTAAATCGCTTCATTTTGAAAAGCACAAGGGGGTAAATCGCTATATTTTTTTTTCATAGGGGGTAATTTGCTCATTTGTAATATCTCAGGGGGTAATTGTATTAAACCCCTATTTTAAATAGAAAAAGGTTTGGTGTGTAAGTGCATGTAGGCTCGTTGTGGTTTCGAAAATTACATCTAATACCTTTGACATTAGTTGTTGTTTAACAAATTGATTCCTTTGTTGTTCAAGATTCACCTAATTTCTGGTATTAATAAAACAATTGTATGAAAATTCGTATTTATCTTCAATTGATTTATTACTTATTTATTGCAGGTCAAATAATTTTATCTCGAACCAAAACACTCTTATAAGGGTGAAGATATACCACATCACATGCATTCGCATATGAAGATGTATACAAGGGTAGTTTGGTCATAAAAGAGTTGTTTGACCTGCGATATGTCAATCAGATATTCAACTATTTTGCTAATAGAGCAAATTTTGTGAATTTTAGCAAACAAAATGATCTATTTGTTAGGCTATTGATGTTATTTTTTAAATCACCTTGTATAAATATAATTACACTAAACTTAATGGAAGGACATCAAGAGTTTTGTTTTTCCAACTCGGATATATTTATACTATTGGTTAGCATAATGTCTATGGATTGAAGTGCCCCTAAATATATTTATTTCTTACCTAAATATCCAGCCGTGTATATCAATAATTTTTATTTATACATATTTAAATGTTAATTTATTTTATCGATTTTGTGAGTTATCTATTTTATTTTATTGATATTTTCTTTTATGTATCAAGTCAAAATGAGAATATTAGAATATTCGGTTTTATAGGGAACACAACGAAGTACTCAGTTTCAAGCAGCCCAATGGGCTCCAAAGCCTGTACTCTTCAAATGTAAGGCCCATTATGTTGATTCTCCCAGAGATATTTATGGGCTGGACCGGATTTAGATCGTCAGCTTCTGGGCCCTTGATATATTTCCAGTGGGCCCAACAATGAAGCCCATTAGTATTTGAAAAGCAGCGTTAGTCCATACCCTTTTGGAATACGAAAGTCATATAATTAAACTTCGCCCACAATGATTTGGGCCCTTGACTTAACACTAGGCCCAATTTTTTTGGCATATGATGTAGAAGATATATATCTGTATTTATCTATAATACTAGCCGTTATGCATGCCGTTTCTGTAGGTATATAATAAATAATTATTTATATTTTAAAATATATTATAAAAAATATATAAATTAATATATTATAATTTTAAAAATAAATAAAATAATTAAGAATATTATCGGTACAAAGGAAATTAGTGAGTGAATTTTTTATATTAATATATAATGATATTATAAATAATATAGATCATGAGAAAAAAAATTTGATCAGGGATAGTTGAAAGTACATAAGGACATTTTTGATAATTTAAAAAATTGGTATCGCGGTGTAAGTAACCGCTATTTGTGAGTAAAAAATGGGTTTTATTTTTTATATAATACCATATAAAAAAGAAAATTCCTTTTTAACTCACAAATGACGGTTATTTACACCGCAACACCAATATTTTAAATTACAAAAAATGTGCTTATGTATTTCAACTACTCTATATATATATATATATATATATACTCAAATTCTTCTTCTCATCC
This sequence comes from Sesamum angolense, assembly GCA_034509725.1. Classification (NCBI taxonomy): domain Eukaryota; kingdom Viridiplantae; phylum Streptophyta; class Magnoliopsida; order Lamiales; family Pedaliaceae; genus Sesamum; species Sesamum angolense. The sequence goes on from JACGWL010000012.1 coordinate 1,066,684, forward strand.
ATGTAATTTATATTATCTATCTATATTAGTATGAAAATTTCATCTACATATTTTTTTTATGTCAATAATATATCTAAATTAGTTTATTTTTATGTATTTTAAATGTAACGTGTTGGCTTATAATCTTATTTTTATTTATAATATATTGTATAAGTATAAACAATTATTTATAATATGCACGCAGGGACTGCGTGCCACAACTAGTACTATATAAAAAAAAAAGAAAAAAGTCATTTTTTCCTCACAAACGGCGGTTACGACGCCGCAACACCAATTTTATCATTATACCAATTATACCCCTAAGTTGATTTTCTTTTTCTCTTTATTGCTTTCTTTCTTCTTGTTTCTTTTTTTTTTTTTAAGAATATAATGTATTGGTTTATGTATATTTTTCTTATTCATTATATAATTTAAAATATAAAATATTATTTATTATATAAATACAAGGACGGCGTGCCACAATGGCTAGTTTATATATAATATATATATATATATATATATATATATATTTACATCACAAATATCTATTTGTTACCATGGATGTGGATGTATGTCTGCATTTATAATATCAGCTTTTGAATTTGAATATATTGAAGGATAATTATATTTACATCATCTGACCTATATAGTATGTTTACACAAATCACACCACTGTCTTTTGGACAATTAGACATACATCCACCGAAAATATCGATATTATTTACACAAATCGCTCCTCCTTTTTGAAAAATTACACATACATTTAAAAATTGTCAACATCATTGCATAAACTACCCTTATTTTTTTTTTATTATTATCAATTGTCATGAAAGATTTATGTAATTATGCAAAAGACATTGATGGCTTGTGTAAAGAGACCATATAGGTCAAAACGTGTAAATATAATTATTTATATGAACGACATAATAAATTGCATACTGTCTATACTATTATAAAAGAAAATTCATTTTGCATACCAATTTTAGAATGCCTAAATATACCCTTGGTTCACTTTTTTCTTTAAAGAAAAAAATTGATTAGAATAGTAATTTTAATATTTTTAATAATTTCACAATTACATATTTTTTTTCTCTCACCCACTACTCCATTATTTCTCTCACATCAAACTTCTCTATATTTCCTTTGCTTATAATTTTAGTTTATTTTTACTAAATTAACAATTATAATTTTCTCTGTTACATCATTTTTTTTATATTTTTAAAAACCGTGTGCATCGAGAACTAGTTAAAAAAAGAAAAAAAGAAATCAATGAGGTTAAGTCCAGCAGTTAAAATTAAAGTTTCATGATTTTATAAGTTTATTAGATATATGGGTATTTATCTTATTTGTTATATATGTTTTACTTTTTATACGACGAACCATTTTCTAAACGGAAAAAAAAAAAAAAAAAAACCCTCATGAGATTATTATATTTATTTTCCTTTTTTTACTTTTCGAGGATAAAATATTGATAATTATGAGAATGGGGAATATTTTAAATTCCAAATTATTTCAGAAAAGGAAGCAATACTTTCAAGAAATAAAAGATAAATGTGGTGAATAATATTTTTGAAAATTGCTTTGCAGTTACGCTTAGTAGTAATAATGGATAGAATGATATGCACAGCAGAGCTATTATTATGAATTTTGACTCATTTCTACATCCACTTTGCAAAACCCCCCAACAAAGAAAAAACCATTTATTTTATTTTATTTTATTTTTGGGGAATGTTGAGAGAAAATTTATTGAAAAATTAAGCCCTTTTTCTTGTATTTGGGTATATTTTAAAATAAAAATTATTATTATTATTTGCATTTTATATCTTTGTGACTTATCAAGTACACTATGAAAAAAAGGATAAAATTAATTTTAAATATTTGAGTAAATATACGAAAATATGTGTCAATCCAGAATTTATTTTGTTTGCCATTTCAGTAATTCTCACAAATTCGTTAGTAATAGAATTTTAGGAGAATTTATTATTAGTTTTAGTTAGAAGTAAGCTCCATTTAACAAAATTTAACAAAAATAAATGTAATTGTTATATGTTTGTGCTGTGTGTTGTTAATTGTCAAGAACGACAACCTTAAAAATTAAATTATGACAAAATAAAATTTATTTTCACTTAGTGATGCTTTAAATATTGTGACTTAATATTTGATCACTAATGTTTTTTTTTTTTTTTCTCTTGCAGTGACATGAAATAATCATCATTATTTCCATCAAATTCTTAATAATCATAATAAGAACATCATTATTTCCATCAAATTCTTAAAATGTTTCACTTCAATTTAGAGGCTAATTCTTGATTAATAAATCATTAAGAAAAATGTATTCAACGTGCAAATTTTCATTGAACGTGAAGGGTTTTCAGATCGAACTATACATATTTGACATATAAAAATGTGCGAATTCTACAGAATATTCTGGAGTAATATTTTTACCAAGACGATAAATACTTGTTTGCAGAAGTTGAGAGTAGTAACCTTACATCATAATTATAATTTTTAAAAATAAAAATATCCAAATAAATATCAAAGTTAATTTCCTCCCATATATCATATAATAAATATATTTAAAGTTTTAATTTATTCCTCCTTCAAGAAAAGTTGTATTTTTTAGGATTTTACATTGTAAATATCGTTATCTTGATTATATTATTATTATTATTATTATTATTTTAAAATGAATATATATATATATATATATAAATATGGTGGCATGCAAGAAGGTGAGTTTAGAGAGCAATGATTGGGACTCAAATCCCTAAGCATGTTCAAATGAATGATTACCCCACACACACACACACACATTCATTACTCATTTGCATGTGTCTTCAATTCCTCCAACATTAATTAATTACTACTAACCCTATTATTTTATTAATATTTATATTTTTATATATAATTAAATAAATTATATATGGGCCAAAAAAAGAAGAGAGAAAATATAAAAAACATTCAAAAGTCCCATGATAGATGCATCTATGTACAACTTTCTACATTCTTAATAATAATAATAATAATATTAATAATATTTTATCAAAAAATTTATATTGTTAGAGAGGACAACAAATGATAATGAAATTTAATGTGATTATACGTAGATTTTCTATACTTTTTAAAAAATTATGTCTACTCCATATGGTATTTATTTTCGTCTAATAAAATATATTATTTTATTAGTTAAAATTACTGAATTTACTGATATTAACAAAAAATGAATGAAAATTCATATTTGCTCCCAATTGAATTATTACTGACTTATTATAGGTCAAATAAATATCTTCTCACCAAATTACACTTATACATCTTCATATATTAATGCATATGAAGAGGTATATATATATATAATATATATATATATACATATATATATATTACACCTTATAAGGATAGTTTTGTCATAAAAAATTTATTCGTCCTACAATAAATCAATTTGGAGTAAATATAAATTTTTATTCGTTACCAGCAAATTCGACAAATTTTGATTAATAGAGTGATCTATTTGTTAGACGGAGCAAACGCAAGGGGTACTAGATGTAATTTTTCAAACTACATAGAATCTTAGTATAATTACACCAGATCTTAGAAAAAGACAGTGTAATTATCGATAAACCCTAAAATGTAATCTCTTAACACTCCTCTCTTGTTATATGCAAATTCTGCCCGTAAAATATTTTTTTTATAAATGAACGACAATGAGATTCAAACTCAAAATCTCTTATTTAGCACGATTTTAATACTGTATTAAACGATTGCTTCATCTGAAACTATTGACTTGTTAGTGAAAAGGCCATGGTGTTGAGGTCATAGAATCCTACCTTTTATATGGTAGACTTAGGTCATGTTTAATATTGGAATTAATGATCATGATTAAGCATGGTGCATGCGCTGCGCCGCTCCCCATTATTCCCTTTTCCTAACCTTCTTTATTTAATTAATTAATTAATTATGTGATTCTGACTTTGAACAGATTTTTTTAAAAAAAAAGCAAAAGCAAAAGCAAAAGCAAAATAAATTAAATACAAATAATATTTTCTTTTGGTACTAAGTTTGATTTAAATTTAGTGGGCCCCACTCTACATTAATCATTATGGGATTATTAAACCTATGCAAGCCTACCCTCACAAACAAATTACTATATTTTTACTTTAATTTTCTCCCTATTTTTCATATTATTATTATTATTATTATTATTATATTAATTTTCGATCATACTTTTTTTTTACATCCATTAATATTCTTGAACAATTTCATTTGATCAAAATTGCATTTTAATAGAGTTGTCAACTATTTGATAATATATTATAATTATTATTTCATTTTGCGATGTATTTATTACGATGTTTGCAATTCTTGAATTCACTTATAGGTTGTTGGTAATAATAAAATTTTAAAGCAATAACTACATATATAATTATATCAGCATCTCGATAAACAAATTACATATTACATATTACAAACATCAATATGATTAAAATAATTAACAAATTACAAACATCCATATATATGAAGTATCGTGTTCGTACAGCAGATTAACCTCATATTATATCATTTATCGAACTAGTAGATTTATTATCCAGGCGTCGAGTCTTAACAAAACCAAAAAAAATTATATACAAGTAATTAATTAAATTAATCAATCAAAATTAATAAAATGAATTACTTTCAAATGCATACCGAATCAAAAGTTATCACTAAAATTAATTAATTACTCTAAAATATGGTTTTTGAAGGTGAAAAAAGAGAATAATTAAGTGTAAGTCAAATTAAGGATAATTGTAAATTTTTATTCAATTTTGTTGTTAATATCAACAAATTCAATTAATTTTGATCAATAGAAAGACCTATTTGTTAGATAGAAGTAAACTTAAAAAATACTAAATATAATTTTTTTTAAATTATAAAAAATTTATATATAATTACATCAAATTTTAGAAAAAAAAAATATAAGTATCTGTGAAAAAGTATTACAAGGAATGTTTGGTAAGAAAAGAAAAGCAAGCATGGGATATGTGATTGATGATCCCACAGTTCTTACACGTCAGAGGAAAAGGAGTCGTGAGTGAGTCCAATCTCACCCTTTTAATCACAGAAAATGGAATAGGTGTGAAGTCTATTTAGGAGCACAAAACTAGGAATGTGTCAACATATACATACATAAATACTATATATATATATATATATATATATATATATATATATATATATATATATTAATCATTTGGCTAAAATGCATTTTACCCCCTGTGTTTTGTTGAAAAAACTAGAAACCCCATTGTGTTTTAAAAATAGGCTAAAACCCCCCTCCTGTTTGTAAAAGTCAGCAAAAACCCCAATTCTGTTAATAATTAACGGGAAGTGGGAAAAACGCGCGGCTGGTGCGTTTGGGCATCATTTTCTGCCGTTTAGCTCCATATTTTTGACCCTTTTGGACTAAAATACCCCTTATGGGTCTATATAAACCTTATAAGGCCTTTTTGACTTGTTTTGTGTCTTTTTTTGCCATTTCTTCCCCAAAAAAACAGGTATGAAGCTCTTTTTTTTTTATTGTCTTTCATTTCAATTGCCCAATTTAATTTTTATTATTTAATTATATTAATTAATTTTTTTTTTAAATATTTGTATGTAGAATGAGTTATACTAGGAAATCCACTTCAAAAAGAGAAGAAATTATGGATTTGAGATATAAAAATCCAAAGTGCTTTTGTCAAAGAAATGCAGCTATTAGAGTGGTTGGTCCAACAAAAGAAAGTGAAGGAAAATTGTTCTGTAATTGCAGAACTGGACAATGCAATTTTTTCAGTTGGTTGGAGCCAATTAGTGTATCCCCTAGAGATTCACAAAGTTTCCAAATGCCAGAAATGGAAGAAGAGGTGGAGTCAAATTTAAGAGGTATTGAAGAGAGATTTTCAGAACTAATCTCTATCTGCGAAGACCTCACTGGCAAAGTGAAGCAGTTAGATGGCAATCAAAAAATGTTAAAGGCACTAGTTTTAGCTATTTTATTTTGCATGATTGTTGCATTATTTAAGTGAATTTATTAATGTAATGTCAACTGAATTTGTTAATGTATTAATGTAATGTTTAATGAATTTGTCAATGAACCTAGGATTAAAAAACAGTAAAATAGACAAAGTGCAGTCATCATGAACAAAACAAATTGCAAGCAAAATGCATCACCATAAATCCAAAAACAAAACAGCAAAAACAACAAATATCATGAACTTCATTTCACTTAAAAATGGACAAAGTGCATTCACTGAATAACTGTACTTCACTGCACATTTTCCATCCAAAAGGGTAAAATATTCAAAATAACAAGATCCAATGTATTTTCATCCTAATTTTCATGCCAACAACTATACATCAAATTTCAACATGATTTGCAACAATCAGTTTTGCAAAATCCATCACTAAACATCCCAAAACCTGATTAGTTTAATGAAAAACCAATCTGGATAAATAGACAAAAACTGAACCACAATTGCACCTCACACATTTCATGTGGGATTTGATGTTCCTGAAGCATTTCCATCATTTTTCTTGGTTTGTTGTGGCTTGTATGATTTGGCTAAGCCTTTGATCAGTGAAGAAATGGATGGATTTCTCTCTGCACAACATTTTCTCTTGAATTGGGAGGACTGATCTGGAGCATCTTGTTGTTTCTCTTAAGCAATTTACTTGATAAAGAAATAGGTTTTTTCTGCTTTCTGAGAGCTTTAGGTTGCTGCTGTAATTACATGAAATTATTTAATTCATAGTAATAAAGTTATATGGTCAGTTCCTGAATGAAAAAATTACCTGATGAAGTCCTGAGGATTGTGGATGTTGTTGTTGGACAGATTGTTGAGTAGTTTTCTTTGAATGAATGGCCTAAAACACAAGAAATGAGATAGGGGAGTGAATAAATAGATTAGTAATGTTTAAAGCTATAATTGCAACAAGTTGCATACCTGTTCATATGATGGTTTATGCACATTAAATCCTCTAGTTGTAGTCTCATCTGGTGCTGTCCTGCTACTCTGCTGAGGTATTTACTGAGTAAATTTTTGAGTTCTAAAAAACTTATAAGTAGTAGATTTGATATGCTAATATTACTTACCTTAAAAGGGTTTCTTGGGGCTGTTTGAGGTGGTGGATCATAAGAAGGTACTTGGGGCTGAACTGGAAAACTGGAACATGGGGCTGAGCTGGAACTTGGAGCTGTGAATCCTGAGATGGTTGGGAAAAAACTGGAGGTACCTGCAGCAAAAAAGAAAAAGTCAAAAAGCGATTAAAGCAGTCAAAAAAACTGATATTAAAATAGTATTTACCTCTGATTGTATTGTCTCATTCTCATCAAAAGGAGGAAGGGGTGGGGTACTAGACCTTCTTGATCCTGATGCACCATGTGAGGTGCTGGATCCTTGTCTACGTTGGTCCTGATTCTGCAAGAAAATAATTAAACAATTAGCTATGAAATGAGTGCCTGACAGTTAGCTATTAAATAATCTATTAGCTAATGCACTGGAGCTATTAAATGAGTGTCTGACAGTAAGGAACTTACCTGATTGAATTTGGAATTGGGGTGAGGGGGGTTGGTGCAACTTCTTTTATTGTGCCATTTTTTCATGCAAATGGTACAAGTATGGGTAAGACCCCTTCTTGAAGTTGTTTCCTTCACATCATTTGCATCATTCCTTCTACATTTTTTTGGCCTTCCCATCTTGATTATTACATCAGGAGGTTCAACTCTTCCCATTTTTGAATCTTCAAAATCATGCATCCCTGGCATTGGGTGGATCATGTGGTTTTGCCACAACTGCACCACATCTCCTTGAGGTAGACTATGTGGTTTTGCATAAAATGCATTACCTCATATTTATCTTCTCCTGCCCAAGAAGGAAAAAATTTCTACTCTCTACCCTTTGTATTTCAGTCTTCTTCATGATATTTGGACACACAACCCCTCATATTTTTCATCCCCTCTCTCTTTACCTGAATTCTTGTCATGAACTTCTTCCTTATCCATTCAAACATATCAATGATTGGTAATTCTCTTGCTTCCATGATAATATGATTGAAGGATTCATTCATATTATTCACTAACACATCACATCTTGTTTTAGTTGGAAAGAAACATCTTGCCCAATGCACTGGAGGTATTTCAGCCAACCATTCATATGGTGTTTGTTCTCCAACCCTTTTTGGATACATGTTTTGAATTTCAGCCATTGTTTTCAAGTGTTGGTTAACATTGTAAGTTGAAGCAGCTTTCCAAAACATCTTTTTGAGTTCTTTGCCTTTAAATTTTCCTTTAAAATTATTGTACATGTGCCTCAAACAGAATCTGTGGTCAGCCCCAGGTGCCAATTCAGCAATAGCCTCTAGTAACCCCTTCTGCCTATCTGAAATGAAGGCCCATCCCCTCTCATTGTGTGACCCTATATCCCTAAGCAGAAGGTTCAAAAACCACTCCCAATTATCATATTTCTCAACCTCTACATATGCAACAGCAATTGGATAAATGTTGTCATTTGGATCCCTCCCAATAGCAGCTAACAATTGCCCTTTGAATAACCCCTTCAGAAAGCACCCATCCAACCCAATTAATGGTCTACACCCCTCAATGAAACCATCCCTCATCCCTTTTAGGCAGAAATACATTCTTTGTAAAACAGGTGGGTTAACTTCTTTGTTCAGCTTCATTATTAAGGAACTCGCAGGATTATGTTTCACTACTGTATGACAGTAGTCATAAAGTCTTGCATATTGCTCTTTCACATCACCTCTTATCAATTCAAGTGCATATTTTTGGCTCTATACACTTTGTAGTCTGAAACTTCAATCTGCAGTTCTCTTCTGACTTTGTTTTTCAATGACTGAAGAGACTCATTTGGATTGTCTCTTACAAAGCTTTCAAGTCTTTTACCAATGTATTTGTAATTGGCTTGCTTATTTTCAACTTTATGTGCACATGTATGTTTTCCCTTAATAGACTTTATCTGAAATGTTGTGGATTTCATGACTGAAGATGCCCTTAACTTCCAATTACACTCATTTTTACAAGTTGCAAGTATCAAGTGTTTTTCATTCTTCACTAGCTTCAAATCCCATCCCCTCCTCACAGCCCAATCCCTCATCACATCCCTAGATTTAGCTCTTGTCTCAAACTTCATACCCACTGCCAAGTCTACTTTACCCATATCCATCCTCTCATCCCACACTGTACACCCATCCCCCTCATCATCAGACCCCCTCACAGATTTTAACTCTTCATCCTCACAATCACTAAACCATTGTTCATTTGCCCTATTACTCCCTTCACCTTTCTTATTTTGTTGCTCTTGCTTTCTTTTTTTTTCTTCTTTCTCTTATTAAAGACCTTAGAGTTTTCAACATTGTTCTTGTATAGTTTTCAGGTCTATTAGTGAAGATATCATCATCCCATGGACCCTCTAAGTCTTCTAACATCCATGAAGGGCAATCAGAAACTAATGATGAATTAGAATTTGATTCTGACTCATCGTTTTGCACTTCATTCTCACCCTCTACAGCCTCAGTCCTGCAGCCTCATTCTCAACCCACTCTTATCTCACCATCAGCCCCTTCCTCAGTGTCAGCCAATCCCCCTCAACCCTGCAGCCTCATTCTCAACCCCTTCTTCAACCCCTACACTCTCATTCTCACCCAGCCCCTTCCTGAATCCCTTCCTCAACCCCTACACCCTCATTTTGAGCCCCAATCCCTTCCTCATCCCCTGCATCCCCAACACTATACTGCAATAGTGGCACATATTCATCAAAACTAAGAATATTACCACTAGCATCTATAGACAGTAAGGGGCCTGATTTTTCTTCAATATAAACAGATATAACATTATAGCCTTTATAGTCTCTTAATAACTCTATAATACCCTCATCCGCTTCTAAAATCTTTAGAGACATTTGTAATGTTTGTTGAGGAAGTGAATAATATATTACTAAGTTACTACCTTTGCCCCCAGCTTTAGTGTACATTGTTATTAGGTTGTCATAGAATAATCTTTCTTTATCAACTCCTGGGAAAAAGACCTTATACCCCCAACATACCTAATGGTTGGTACCCATTCTATAACCCCACCTAACCACAAAAAAAGTCTGCATAGTCTCCCAAAACCATTCTCTGCAAATTAATTAAGAAACTAATTTAGTCATAACACATAAATTTTACAATGAATTACTACAGAAATTGTATATATTTATTTGATTAACCACATAAATTTTACAATAAAGCATATCTAGACATTTACAGTAGAGAAATAAAATACAAAAACAAACAATCTCAAACTATAGTACATAAAAACTTGGGGGGACAAAGAACAGTAATACACAAAAACGATGGGGGGACCAAAACTATTAATAAACAAAAACAGGGGGGACCAGAATACACAAAAAACATTAACATGCAGTAAACAACAAAATACACACAAAAAGAAATAAGTAAACAGTTAAAAACCCTACGCATTTTCGAAAAAAATACCACAAACAAAAAAAAAGAGTAGACAGTGGAAAACCCTACAAGAAGCATAATATTTTTCTCAAAAAACATAAAGATAAAAAAAACTTACCGGTTCTTCTTCAACAACATGAATGGCCTCGATGCAGTTCCACCTTCCTCTCGAACACAAACCCCAAATCTAACCTACGGACCCTAAAATTGGTGTTTTCCGTTCTATTTCATGTAAAGAAAATCAAGATTTTTGATCAAAATCCTTCGATTTTGCACTCTCAATCTCAGACCAAAAACCCTAATTTTTCTACTCTCCGTAAATTCTCTCCTTCTCTCGTTCTCTCTGTAACTTTCTTTTCTCTCTCTTCGATTTACTCTTTGACTGTTAGTCAAAGTCAGCAGGTAATTCCAGGGGCATAACGGTCAGACAGGGGGAAAATGTAACTCCGTTAGTGCTACTTCAAAAAAAGGGCACGTGAGCTGACTAAAACAAAATAGGAGGGGGTTTTAGCCTATTTCCCTACCAGAAGGGTGTTTTTTGCTGACTTTTTAAAACACAGGGGGGTTTTATGCATTTTAGCCTAGTCATTTTTGTATGCAAAATTACAACGACCACCCTTGAGATTTGGCATAATTATGAATACATTTTTGTTATTTAAAAAATTATTAATACCCCCTGACTTTAGTGGCTGTTTAACAATTAACCTAATCCAATAGGTTTCCATCCATTTTTTATGGTGAACTGACCAAAATACCCTTATGGATTAAAAATTATAATTTTATTTATTTTTTATATTTTTTTATGAATTGAATGGATAATTTTTTATAATTTTTAAATTTTTTTCATCCACCCCATTTTATTTTTTTTACAACTTTTAAATTTTATTTAAAAAAATAAAAAAATACCGAAAGGGCCAAGTTAGCAATTGCATACTTCCGTCCAAGGATTACATAAGTTCATGAAACAATAGGGGTATTCGTAATTATGTCAAATTTTAGGAAAAGTCGTTGTAATTTAACCTAAAAAAATTATGCTATGAAATAAAAGTGTTTGAACAATAAAAGTATTTAAAAGTCGGTACGATAAAATAATTTTGAACAATAATGCGTTTTGTTTGATTTGAATCGTTTACAACTCTGATTGAAAGTATTGAAAACAAAAGTAAAAAAACAAAAAGATTGATATTGTAGTATTTGATAAAATAAATTAATATTTACAAATTTACCACTAAGCTAGTAAAAAAAAATATTTATAATTTTTTTACTTTAAAAAATTTAATTTAAAATCAAATATTATAAATCAAGAACACTTTTAATTTAATTTAACTAATAAACTGATAAATATTTATTTTTAGTTACTTGTAAGCAAACACCTTTTTATATTACTAGAATCATCATGGCCTTGCTTGTTCTTGCTTTTTCCTATAATGAGAAAAGGGAAGACAAACTATCTGCTGCTCTTGGCCTTGTGGACCCTCCAATCATGTTCGTGGGAAGAATCTTGATCAGTTGATGAGTTCTTGTCCTAGCCATCAAAATTTAAAATTTTTCAAATTATTTTACTTTGATTTTAATTTTATAAATTTTATTAATGTGTGCACTACATAAAAACCATTCTTTTTTTAATTTTAGAATAAAAATTATCACTAATTATATATATATATATATATAAGTAATAACAATTTTATATTTCATCATCATCATAATTATAATAATCTTAATTTTTTTATTAATATCAGTGATTGTAACGATATTAGTGACATAAATATTACGCATAAAATTGTCGGGAACAATTTAGTGACTTATGCATGTATAATGATAACTCGAATATACGTGTGACTTATTATTAATAATGATAATTTAATTATTATTAAATCTTTTAAAATTTTATAAAATAAAAATAATCGTCACTAAATATCAATTATTTATTTATTTTTGAATAAATACCGAATATCGATTATTAGGTCTATAATTTTGAATATTGTGAATGGAATAGGAAATAAACAATTTTATTAAGTAATGGATGAAATTAGTATTTTCCCTCCATACCCTATACTTTTTGAAAAAAAAAAATGCAATGTTGAAAAATAAATAATTACCAGTTTACTTGTAGTGAAGAAAATAACAATAATTAATTACAATAGTTTAAAGTAAAAAGTCACGATAGAAAATTAATTAATTTTAATTGCACAATAATTATTAGTTGTTATTTTTGTAAGCGATGCCAAAATATTAGTAAATATTTTCGTCATGCGTAAAATCATGGGAAATTTTGATTAACAATCACTAGAAAAAAATTATTTGCCACAATATTAATAGCAATAGCTGAAAATCGTGTTAAATAACTATTATTAAGCACGACTAAATAAAATTAATTCAAAAAATTAGTTTTGCCATCATGAAAAAATTATTTACCACAGTAAAAAATCATGGTAGAAATAAGCCATGACAACTGTTATAGCTAGCCACCATCGCAAAAATTACGGTCAACAACCATTGCATGGCCGCAGTCAAATGATTATTTGCTCTGATTATTTATTATTAACCACGACAACTTTAAGTGTTATATTTCTTATAGCGCATGGTTGAAAGTTTTTGTCCATCGACTCTGTTTGGCCGTAGTAGATAGAATTGATTTACTATAGTTTTTTAACTCGTATTAGTTAATAATGTAGGAAATAATTTAATTTCTTTTTTATAATGAGAATAATATTGTTTAATTTATGGATAATCAAGAAAGAAAATGAATGGTAAAAATATATGAATAATTGCATGCAATGTCAAATAGTGATGATGTCTCATTCAAATTCAGGACACAGTAGCTATGATTTGGCTGTGGTCAAAATATATTAGATAACTACATTAAATGATTTTGAGGGTCCACCCCAACTCAAAAATACAAACCTTTTTTTTTTTTTTTTTTTTTTTGTGTCTCACTTTTATATGTCATTTTTTAATTTAATTATTGACAATTAATTGAATTAATTCAAGTCAACTTATTTGGCTTTAGATATTGGCAATTAACATAAGGCTCAATGTTGTTGTGAGGGTACATTACAACGAGCTTATCTAAAATTTTGCATAATTAATAATGTTCCCTCATTATTTAAAAAATTATAAATACGCCATCGTTGTTGGTTTAGAATTGTCAACTTTGCTATTGTTGTAAATATTTCTTTAAATAAATTATAAAAATAATAGGATAAGGTGGATCAAAAATTTGAAAAAAATAAAAAAAACTATTCATTCAGTCTATATCTTTTTTCATTTTTTTATAAATAAAATTATAACTATATACCACGAGGGCATTCTGATCAGTTCAGATAAAAAATGAACGGTAAGCTAACGAATTGAGTTAAGCGATCGTTAAGAACCAGGATAGCCCATCGTAATTTACCCTTATTATTATTACTACTTTTTTTTGGTGAAAATGAGCTCTCTTCTATATAAATCCACATGTTTTTTCACTTGGATCAACTCCGTTATTGAATCATACAACTAGATCCCACTTTTTGTTAGGCATAATCAAGTGTAAAATAATTCATTATGAGGAAATTGATTTTTTTTTTATTTTTTTTAAAAAAAGATAAATTACAACGAGCTTTCCGAAAAATTGACATAATTACAAACACCCTCTAGTTGTATGAAAAATTACCATCACCCCTACCCACTGATTGTAACGTCCGTCTAACAACTAGTTTGTTCCATTAGTACCAGTTAGATTCCATCTATATTTATGCTGAACTGACCAAAATGACATTGTAGATATGGAATAATTTTACTTATTATCTAACATTTTCTACAAATTTTTTATGGACTAGAAGGACAAGAAGAAAATTTCACATCGCCGGCTTTTGTTTATAATTCTTAATTTAAGAAGAAAATATAGCAAGGTCAAAGTGGACATTTCCAATCCTTCATCTAAAGATCGTATAATTTCAGCAAGCATCGTGAGATATTCATAAATTATAATATTTTATTATTTTTACAAAAAATTAAATAAAATTTAAAAGCTTATTGAATAAAAATATTATTAAAAAAATTTAAATATTTTTTATTAATTAATTTCAATCGAATATCAAATATTCTGATTTAATTTGAGATAAAAATGACCCAAATTCTAAATATAATTAGATAATGAGGGAATCAAAAAAATCCACATGGGGAGCCCCTAAACCTTGTAAGAACCGTACAGAAGTCCACCCTGTCTTCCCCCCTTACTTTTTTGACTTTTTATTACAACGTGGAAAAAGGCAAAAAAGATGGAATATTTGCCATCCACTTTATACGACAACAATCTTATATATATTATTTAAAAAAATTATAGTATCAAATTTTGAATATTTAAATTTATTCTTACTTCATTTTTTTTTCTTAAAAGAAAATTTCGATCAATTTATTAGTTTTATTATTTTTTTAAACAAGAATTCCAATATTTGTTAATAATCTTATAATTATTAAAAAATCATTTCAATCTACCACTCCACGTTTCTCTCTCACATAACTTCTACATATTTTTTTTCCTCACGGATTTTCATATTTTAATAAACTCACGATTATACTTTATTTTATTTTCTCTCAACTCACCCCATTTTTTTTTTCTTCTAAGGAACATTTTTTTTCACCATAATTTTATTTATATGCTTGCAAGGACCGCATGTACTTACAAATGAGAGTTAGTAACATTGTTACGTCAATTTTAAACGTATCAATTATATTCTTAATTAAATAATTTTTTTAAATCAACTCTAGTTATTTTTTTATTTATGAAAGTCACTCTACATAATTTTAACACCGCTACACATTTTTTAGTTATGTTAATAATACATTAGATTGGTTTTCTTCTTCTTTTTTTTTTTTTTTTGAAAGATAATTTTTTTATTTATAATATATTTTAAAATATAAAAGATTATTTTCTATACACACTATTAGTATAAGAAAAAAATCACTTTCCACTTCGAATGTCGATTTGTAACACCACTGTATCAATTTTTTTTTATTGTGTCGATGGTATTTTAAGTTGGTTTTCTTTTTTTTTTTTTTAAATACGAGCAGCCACGGCACGCCGTCCTGCGAGCATATTTTTTTATTTTAAAATATATTATAAATAAAAATAAAATATATAAACTAACACATCATATTCTTTTAAAAAAATAAATAATTAAAAATATACTAACTTAGCGATATTATCGATCCCAAAAAAAGTTGCTATCATTGTTTTACAAACTAATGTTTGTGAGTGAAAATTTTACATTAGTATAAATATACAGATTAAAAGAAGAATTTGAGTAGGGGTGGTTGAAAATATACAAGCACATTTTTTATAATATAAAAAATTAGTATCATGGTGTAAGTAAGCGCTATTTGTGAGTGAAAATTGATTTTTCTTTTTTATATAGTATATATAAATATAGATGATGTTTATATATATATATATATATTTCAAATTATAAAAAAATATTTATTATATACACGTAGGAACATCATAGCATAACTGTTAATATAAAAAAAAAAAAAACAACAAAGAGAGAGAGATTCAAAATAATTAAATAATTAATTTTTTTTTAAAAAAAAAGAAGAAAGAAAGAAAGAAATAGTATTGTGTTAATTAGAGTTTTGGGGGCATGAGTGTGAGGCGTGGCTAAAAGTGTTGAGGAATGATTATAGAGATTAGAATGTCAGTCGACTCGCAATCATAACATTCACGCTCCTTTCTTCATCTTTTTTACTACTCCACATTTCCTTTTTTTCTTCTACTTTCTCTAAAAATACTAAATAAATAACAAATAAATTATTTCGCATATTATAAATGATAATAATTTATAGACTATATGATCAAATTAATGTTATTTACGATGATCAGTTAAATTAATTAATATAGATAAACGTCTCATATTGGTTGTAGATGAGGAGTTTGAGTGGCTCATAAGCATCAATTCAATGCCCCCTCTTTCTAGCTAGGCGTATTTTCAGACAAATTTGTAAGGCCCATATGAAGTTAGAGCGGACAACACCTCGCATGACGAAGCACAGATTAATTCGTAAGTCGCGTTATTATTGCTAATTTAAATTTTGACCATGATTAATTAAGATTTGTTATGGTCTTAATTGTATTTGTTGTAGTGCAGCGATGTCAAAACACTTTAAAATATATTCATTCTGGTGTAGAATATGCGAAATTTAAAAAAAATATAAAATTTTATATATTATATTAGGATAAAATTAAAATTATTCGAAGAACATAACCCACTTGTATCAATATTTATAAATTACCCACTAACAACAATTTCGTACAATTGAGCATTTTCTATGAGAAATTTGGTATAATTACAAATATTTTATTATTGTTTAAAAAATTATAAATATTCCCATTATTTTTAATGTATGTCAAACAACGAGGCAATTCCTTTAGTTTTTTAAGTTTCCATCCAATTTTTTTTATGAATTGTCTAAACTGCCCTTTTATATTAGATTATAAATTATAATTTTATATACTTTTTTAGATTTTTTAAAAATAATTTAATGGACTACTATCTTTGTAGATTTTTTCAAATTTCTTAAAAAAATAAAAATAATAAAATAATAATTTCCACATCACTATCTAAGAGCTAACTAATTCTTTTTTATTTGAAAAAATATTTATAGTTTTTTAAATATTAAAAATTATTTATAATTATATCAAATTTTACTACACATAGTTGTAATTTATGAATATATAGGCTAAAATACACAAAACTCTCGTGTGCTTTAAAAAGTAAGCTAAAACCCCCCATGTGTGTTAAAAATAGACAAAAAACCCCTATTTGTTTTCTTAAATGTCGCTCAACCGCCCGTTTCCCTTAAATATAATGAATGACGTTAATTTTTTTATAAAATAACTGTTATACCCTTATTTAATATATATATATATATTATTTTTATTTAATAATCGTTGGATTTGTATTCATTAAACCAAAACGGTAAGATTTGATCAATTAATCATAACCACTAAATTTTATTTTTTAAAAATCAAGGGTTCATATTTTATAAATTTTAAATATATATTATAAAAATTATTATTTAAAAAAATAAATCAAATAAAATTAACCTACCCCCACCCCACCCCCACCCCCACTGCCGCCCTCTCCACACCCCCAGCCCGTCGCCACCTTCCCACACTGCCCCAACTCCCCGCCGCCTCCCACAGAAGGTGGTAAATAAATTAGTTAAAAATATTTAAATATTTATATTTTTTATAGTCATTAACATTTATATTAGTTAAGATATTTTAAACTTGAAAATGAATTAACTATATTATTTTTAATTTAGTATTTTAATTTAAATTATAAAACTTAAAATTATATATATATATATATATTATATTTAAGTAATATATTTAAAAACATATTTATTTTTAAATAGATAAAAATATAAAAAAAAACACTTAAAACAAATCAAAGATATACATGTGAAAATATATAAATACCATGAGGGCATTTTAATAAAAACACACCAAAAAATAAGCTCAAAAGCAACTAAAAAATACCCTCCACACGCACAATGAGCGCGTGTAATGCACTTTTCATTAATTACTAAAGAAAGATGTGTTTTTTGTTTTTTGGGCAAAATCTATACTATTATAAAGGAAAAGAGGTTTATAGATTCAAAGTGGTAGTTCTCATACCACTACACTAAAATTTTAAATATAAAAAATGCCCTTCTATTGATAGAACCTATTTAACTTGTCAACTCATATTGAATTAACTACTCAATCATCTCATTTAAGAAAATTAATTCCATGAAATTACTATATTCACAAATTTAATTTACTCACTTTAGTTTTTTTTATTGATTAAATTAAACACAATAAATTAGTATTAATTTTATATGTAAATATAATCATCGCTACTGATATAATATTTATTGTACAGAGTTGTAATTTTTAATTTAATTATAATAAAATATGTATAATGTATTGACAATTGATGCATTAAAAGAGGTTATCACCAGTTTTTGTATGTGAGGTTGCAAGTCAATGACAAACATTAATATATAGGAACAAATTATGAGTTTCAATAAAATAAAATATTAATAAAATTACGCGCACAGGTACTGCGTGCCACGATGTCTAATTTCACAAAATACAAAATTTTTAAAACTATTTAAAAAACACATAGAGTTTTTTTAACTACTTCCACAAAACACAACAACTAAAATGCATTTGAGACTAAATATTTATATGTATATATACTATATAAAAAAGAAAAATATTTTTTTCTCTCACAAACGACGGTTATGACATTGCAATACCAATTTTATTCTTGTGTCAATAATCCCCTTAAATTAATTTTCTTTTCTTTTTTTTTTGTTGCTTTCTTTCTTTCTTTTTTCTATTTTGAAAATATGATGGATTGGTTTATATATATTTTCTTATTCATAATATATTTTAAAACGTAAAATATTATTTATTATATGCACATAGAAACGGCGTGTCAAGATAGCCAATATATATATATATATATATATATATATATATGAGAATGATGTCCACAAATCTAACATAAATATTCTAAAATAGGACAAAATATGATTAGGACATTTATCTAGAATATGAATATATATATATATATATATATATATATGTGTGTGTGTGTGTGTGTGTGTGTGTGTAAGAATGAATGTAGATGTAGGATATATGACCCCACACTCACACTCACCATCATTAATCCCACTCCCAAATCCCAATCTTCCCAACTGTCTATTTGTCCCCATTACTCCTTATGTTCTCTTCTACTTTTTCACCCCTCCCCTCCCCCCCCCCCCCCCCCAACAATCCCATTAATTACTCTAATAACCTTACAACACTTTGGAATCTACATACACTCACTCTTCTATTCTTGTTTTACCAATTTGCCCTCATTTGTGATCTTGTAAATGCTACATTCAGTTATCCAGTGTCTAATGTCCTGTATATTTAGGGGGCGTTTACTTTTGTTCATGGGATAAATGGTTGATTTGATAGTGTTCGGTTGGATAAAACATGTGATATGATAAATTAAATATGTTTTTAATATTTATTTGTTTGGATAAAATGTGAGACATGGTCCGATTATATCATCATACCTCAAGGTCAGATAAACTATCGGGCCTCATCTAGGTACTAATGAATTATTAGCGGGCTGTCGTTCGTTACAGTAAACTATGAATGAGAGTGGTTTGAAGGTACAATCCATCTATATCAGGCCCTGTAAACGACTTCTTAAATGATCGTCAAATAATTAATCATTCATACACTCAATATATAAAGTGTTGAATGTAGTATGAATTTAACCGGATTATGGTATTCAGATAAAATAAAGTCTTTTGATATTTGAAAAAAAAAATTCAAATGCAATAAATGCATGAATTAAATAGATTGACTTTCCAAGATGAATAAATGCATAATGAATGGGGGAGTTAATAGCACACCTGCATCAACAAGGCAACCCATCTTTCTAGGTGCCTCACAATTAAGAGGGATTTTCAATAAGCTCATTTTTTTTTTTTTATAAAATATTTAGGGATAATTGCACTATCCTTTTCTCGCACGATGAGATTTAGTGTAATAACACGTAACTAATACTTTTGAAGTTTGCCTTAATATTATAAATAAGTCATTATGTTAGTTAAAATTTATCAAATTTGCTGATATTATAAAAAAATTGAATAAAAATCTATATTTACCAATAATTGACTTATTATCGATTTATTGCAAGTTAAATAAATCTTTTTATGATTAAATTAACAATATACATCTTCACACCTTAATATATGCTAGGAGGTATGTCTTAATCGTTACAAGGGTAGTTTAATAAAAAAAAAATTTGTTTGACCTGCAATATGTCAGTAATAAGTCAATCAATGGTAAATATTAATTTTCATTCATTTTTTTTAGTATCAATAAATTCGGTGGATTTTGACTAATTGAATGACCTCTTTATTAGACAGAAGCAAATATAAAAAATACTAAATATATAATTTCAAATCACATGAGACTTGCATGTAATTACACCAAACCTCACAAAATAAAAGTATAATTATTCCAAATATTTAAAAGAATCTACTATATATTTTTACTTAAAAAAAAAAAGTATCAAGAGCATGTATCCCTTTTTAATATATATGTATGTATTTATCTCTATTTTTTTCCTTTCCTTTTTTTTGTTTTGTTTTTACAAAATGAGTTGGTTGTTGAAATTAGTGGGCATTAGGAAAATCCCACTCTAAATGAGCCATTAATTAGTGGGGTGGGTATGAATTCTAAGTTAGACTATCCACAAATATTTTCAAACTTATCCACTTTATGTTTTATCATCTTCATAAAAGAGTAAAATTCATAATTTTATTATTAATATGAGTTTGGTACTTGAGTAATTATAAATTATTTAATTAGTATTTAAATTTTATTATTAATATCTTTTTAGTACACGAGTAATTATAAATAATTTTAATTAATACCCAAATTTTTAGTACACGATTACAATAATTTTTATCAAATATCAACATTGAATAAAGACTAATCATATCCTGATAAACAACCAGCTTATTTACAGTAGACAACACCTACCATACAATAGAATAACATCGCGCGCTTATAATTTTATCAATTGAGTTAGGCGTCATTGATATTATTTTAAATTTAAATAGTTCAAAATGTGAAGTTATAAATAACAAACATAAATTTTAATTTATTTTTCATAATAAGACAATAAACACTTATCTTAACCAAGTAATCAAGTGCTTAATCCAATACTAAACCAAATTGCATTTCACCAAAAATAAAAATAAAAAATTCACTTATTTTTAAAAACACTACAAGAAATAGCTCAATAATTATGAAAAACTTTGATCAGTGTCAAGCTAATTTACAAGTAAAAAATTGATTTTTAATCAACATTATTTAATACATATTTTAAATAATACATTGTTAAAATTATTAGCAAGTAAATTTTTGTTGCTTAATTAATTAGAAGTAAATTTTTTGTATTAATTAGTATAAATTAGCAAAATAATTTTACTTATTAATTAACTCAATGTTAATTTTTTTTATTGCTATTTTCTTATAGTGCCATATAAAAATCAAATTCTTTGATTATTGCTAAACTTTGGAATCACTAAAAAAAAAAATGTAACAATGGTTAATTGTCATGGTTAAAAATAAAAAAGCCATAGCAATAGTCATTAACAACGATCGTGCAACGGTTGTGGTCGTGGTATCTACGAGGGTGACTAAAAGTATTGTCATGGCTAAAAGACACGATAAATATTTCTACCATGATAAATAACTTTTTTCGTGGTGGAAAATTTATAATTTTTTTGTATCAATTTTATTTAACTGTGGTAAATAAAAATTATTTACTATAATTTTTAGTCCATAACTATTAAAATACAACCAATAATCCTTTTTTTTTCTAGTCAATTGTGTATATATATATATATTCTAATTCTTTTAGTTGTTAATTTAATTCAACTTGATATAATCTCGTTATTAATTTTTTATGTATTGATACACGTAATCACATAACTAAAAAAAAAAATAAATTATACATGATTTTGATATCAAACTTATCATCAATCGATGTGAAATGCTGATTTAATTAAAAAAAAAAGACCATTAAAAATAATTATTTCAATCTTTATCTATGACGAAAATATGCATCGATATATCTCGATATTTTATAAGAGAGGAAAAATAAAACAAAATATATAATCGTGCGACCTAAGTGAAAATATAATATTTTAAAGGATGCACGTTAATTGCACATCAATATTAATAATTAAAAAATTATTAAGAACGTCAATTTAATCTTAGCTAAATCTTTGAAACAAATACTTAATTAGAAATTAAATAGATTTGACACCAACTCATTCGTGTCCATTATTAAAGCATATCCTCTTCCTTCTTCACCGCTGCAAAAAATGCAATATTTAATTATGACTAATTATATATCATAATTAAAAATAAATAATCATAGTAAATTGTCGTTGATCACGAGCATGCAATGATTGTTGGCCGTGGTATTTGCGAGGGTGGTTAAAATATTTACCACGACTAAATATTTTTATCATGGTTCTAATTAACCATGTCAAATAACTTTTACTTAGTGAAAAATCTATGTTTTTACATCGATTTTATCTGATCGTAGTCAATAAAAACAGTTTTCCACGATTTTTAGCCCATGACTATTAAAATTATAGTCAATAGTCATTTTTTTTCCAGTTTCACCAATTTATTTTTTTTATATTTCTGTATATTCATAGAAAAAATTAATTATTTATAAAATAGAATATGTTTAATTTTATATTTTAAAATTTTTTCTTGTTGGTTTTTTGGTCTATTGGATGGACAAATTATTATATAAATAAATTAATATTCAGTGTCGCATGCCAATTAAGGCAAGAGAAGATTATATTTTTTAAATAAAAGATCATAAGATATTAATTTATTTAAAAGATACATAATTTCTAATGTGGCAAATTAAATAGAATGCAAACAAATTATCTAAGTATGTGCATACACAACGCTTACTTGAATGCTTTCAATATTTCTATTTTAATTATGTAATCTATACATATAAGTGATATTTTTGTGTAAAATTCAACTTATTATAATCGGACAAAAACATCGAATAACGTATTAACAAATAAGTATTTATTTCAAATAAAAAATAAATAAATAATTTAAAAAAAAAACCTCGACGAGACGAGCAACTTGAACTTGTCTAAAATAGAAAAAAATAATAACAACCCAAATTAAGAAGCAACATTTGTACTTATGTTATTTTAAATAATAATTCCTAATAAGACGCGACCAAAAAATAATAAAACCAAAGTCCTCGAAAACAACTAAATTTTTTTATTATTATTTTTTAAATACATCAGTAGTTATAAATCGACCAGCATACTAGTATTATGATACCAGTACGCAATTTATTCAAAATTAACAAAGAAACAACATACTACTGTTAAAAATAGATCAAATACCTACATCCATAAGACTTGAATTCACAACCTTTTTATTGTGAGACCTCAACCTCATCACTCAAGCAAGGAACGATTGATTACTAAATTTTCTATTTAGGGGTGGAATTGGAAAAAATATAGATCTTCAACTTTCAAATCATGCACCAACGAAGGCTGGTTCAGTTGGCGAAGCTGAGGCCCCATAATTTTAGAGGTATGGATTCGAACCTCGTGTTTGCGTGGGACATTGTGTTCATAGAATAGGTAGGTGTATTTTTTTTACTGAATAGTAGGTGTTAATTGATCAGAGTATGATTGTTGTAATGATTGATATCCGATCAGAATGATTGTAATTAATTAATAATAATAATTCATAACTTTTTATTTAAAAAAAAATAACGAGAAAAAAAAAAAACTATCAAATCATGCAAGTATTTGGTAGCCACTACTAGAGGATTCGGCCGTCGCTATCACCCAACAAACTTAGTTGAGGCCCTTTTCTGTAATTTCACACGATCACATTGCCACTTCAATCCACTGTTTTCTTTTCCCATTCCGACTAAATTAAAAAAGGCGTCCCCAAAAGTTTCACATTGGAGTCAATA
This sequence comes from Sesamum angolense, assembly GCA_034509725.1. Lineage (NCBI taxonomy): Eukaryota > Viridiplantae > Streptophyta > Magnoliopsida > Lamiales > Pedaliaceae > Sesamum > Sesamum angolense. The sequence goes on from JACGWL010000012.1 coordinate 1,090,725, forward strand.
CTTTTCTCATCCTTGTGAAAGTACCCTTTTGCCCCTTTCCACTTATACCCCTTACTAAAGAGAACATCATAAGATAGGGTAAAATTACATCGGCACATCCCGAGGTTGCCACCCACGCATCTCTACCCCTTGCAAAATCGCAAGTACGATTCCTAAGGCTGTAGGTGTAATTTCAACTACACACATTGTTTCGATGCAAAAATTTACACAAACATCCCTTAAAATTCATTACACCAACACCCTTCCTGGGGATATATTTGTAATTTTGTGAATGATAGAAGGTGTTTGCGTATTGACATATAATTGCAGGGGGATGTCAATATAACCAGTCCTATAAAATACGAACAACTGGATTTGAAATTTTATCATATTTTATTTATTTAATAAAAAGAATAAATATAAAGTTAATGAAACAAATTAACATTTAATGTGTATGAAGAGAAATTATTAATAAATACAAAATATGGTCATTTATTAAAGGGAAAAAAAGTATAGTTAAGGGCATTTAAGACATTTCATATTCTTCTAATTGATGTAGTTATTATAGAGGTTTTCTCCCTTAAATATCTAATATAAATTACATTTTCTGCATTCAACCACTGAGAGACAAACAATTACTGTCACCAGCTAAGCGTCGTAAATGACCTAAATTAAGTTTTTGAAAAAATTCTTAGGTTTCGTTTGGACGGATGTATTTTAATTTGAATGAATGGTATAATTTCAAATAAGTCCTCATTTGAATGAATTTAAAATTTATCACAGTATCACAAAAAACAGCTCAGAATGAAAATTAGATGATTTTTTCATTTTTTCTTATCATGAATTTCAAACTTTTAACTCAAAATTAAATTAATTAATGCAAATTTACCAAAAACCCATATTTGAATTATATATATATATTTAAATTATTTAAGAAAAAAAATAGAAGACTATGTCTACCAATTGGCAATAGTAAAATGTAATGATACGTAGAGGTGTGAATGGGAAACATTATTCATTACTCCTTACACGACAAAAGGACCGAAAGTAAGGGTATTTTCGTCATTTCATAAATAATAATTATTTATTTTTTTGATAATTCCCTGATTCCGTCCGTCGTCGGATTTTCTTCCTTAAAACTCGCGGTGAGCTTACATCACTCCAAATCTCCCCACTCTCTCTCTCTCTCTCTCTCTCTCTCTCTCTCTCTCTCTCATATATATATATATATATACAGCTGTATCTATCTGTGTATGTATATGCTGTATGACTGTATATATACAACCTTTCACATTCACTCTCAACTCTTTAAACTCTCTTGTACTTGTGTATATAAATTGATTGGGGGCTGAGCTTTTGGTTCCCATTTGGATACAAGGTCCATTGCCGGCAATGGGCTGCACGCAGAGGAGGAAAATGAGGGTCTTCCAGCGTTCTGTGTTTACGGTGAGTTATCGGAGAGTTGTGTTTCAGGTGCTTCGGAGGCTGCTGTTTCGGTGGTTTTTCTTTCGGTTTCGTTTTTTTGTTTGGTGGCTGGAATTGGAGGAGTATTGGGTAGAAATTTTGTGGTTTGACATGGGATTCTCTGCAGGTGTTTTTTGTGGTGGTGGTGGTGGCAGCGGCTATGGTGAATGGGGAGCGGTCTGATACGAGGTTTCTGTTGACGAGTAATGACACTGGGGGGTATGCTTCTTGTCTGTTGGGAAATGGTTATTAATTGTTCTAGTTCATATCAGACAACATTGGAGTGTGTGTGCGTGTGTGATTTTCTTGCTGTCTTTTATGTGTGTGCTCGGGAAAGTGAATCAGTCAGAAGGTTTTGAAAGCCATTTGGAGTCATAGGAGTTGTTTTCCGCAGAATAAAAAAGTGTTTGTGTTTATGGTTTCTTTTTCCTTTTCTTTTTAAACGTTGGATTTAGGTGAATTTTTCTTTCTCTAAACAAGCAAGTGATATGGAATTTAGACGAACAAGTGTTTATTCTACGGATTATTGGTGTTTGATAGTCATTTTCTTTCATTCCCTGGTTCATCTTCAGTTGCAGCTATTCACAATCTTGGTTGAACTAGATAAATTGATCACAACTGTTTCTGGTTGTTAGACAGAGACATTCGGAAGATTACTGTGCCATGTTCGACATTTGTGGAGCGCGAAGTGATGGTAAAGTGCTGAATTGCCCTGTTGGTTCCCCGGCCGTCAAGGTAGGTAGTGCCAGCTTCACTGGTCAGAAGTTACTGTTTCTATATTTGTTGTGCCATGATTATAGTTTTAGCTCTTGATTTCTCATATATTCATATGTCTCTGAGTTGGGTTTGTCTATCGTTGGTTTTCTTTTTGCTGACAGCCCGATGAATTGCTATCGGCTAAGATTCAAAGTTTGTGCCCTACAATTACTGGAAATGTGTGTTGTACAGAGGCACAGTTCAATACATTGCGGACACAAGTCCAGCAAGTAAGAAATTGAAATCTTTTGTTGATTTTATGATACTGTTCAGCTTCGCGGGTGGCTAGGCAATGGCTTTCCTTCTTTCACTGTATATAGGTTGAGATGTTATTTTCAATTTGAGTTGCCAAAGTGTATGAAAGATGACTGGCAATTCTTGCCAAGTGATTGATGCTCACTTGTGTCGGTCTTTCTTTTTTGTTACTGTTATTTGTCTTACTTCTGACAACAACAAATGACTTATATTCTCTTAGTTTATTTGTTGCAGGCAATTCCATTCCTTGTAGGTTGTCCAGCATGCTTGAGAAATTTCTTGAATTTATTCTGTGAGCTTACATGTTCTCCCAATCAGAGTCAGTTTATTAACGTGACTTCTATTGCCAAGGTCAGTAATTCAACTAAATCACTTGTGTGGTTCTGAATCCTGATAATATGATTCTGTTACTTTTGGAAGAAAGACAATTCACTTCCATTCTCTTCATCAATTGCCAATTAATTTAACTAATAACTAAGATGTTTTTGCCGATGTCTGTTTCCTAATATCTTGCTACCTTTTCCCAATACTGGATAATTATGGGAAAAACTTTCAGTCACTTTGTGCTCACTCATGAGGGTCATCTTGATTTTGTTTTATTTGATGGTTATGGGATGACTTACAATCATTTGGAGCTCACTGATCAGGTGCATCTTAAATTTGTTTTAGTCCATGCCATCTTATGTCCATATGTTTTAGCTCTTCAGAAAGTGAATGTAGCTCATATAAGAAATATTCCAACATTAGACATCTGATATGAATTACTTTGTTAGATCCTAAGGCGTTGATTCTCTCCTTTTCCTGATGTCCTCTGTCCAGGTTGGAAACAATTTGACTGTTGATGGAATCGAATTTTACATAACTGACACTTTTGGTGAGGGAATGTTTGAATCCTGCAAAGATGTAAAATTTGGTACGATGAATACTCGAGCCATAGAATTTATTGGTGCCGGTGCCAAAAATTTTAGAGGTAAGCTTTTTAGTCGGGTTCTGTTAGCAGCATGAATCATGCAACCACACATCATCATTGAACTGCTAAGTTACCTGAAATTGTCACACAACTTTATGCTTTCTTTCTTTATGTTTCTTTTTTGTTTTTTAATAGTAATCTTTTTCTTGGATCTAGAGTCCTTGCTAATCAGTGATTATGTATGGCAGAGTGGTATGAATTTATTGGTAGACGGGCAGGGCTTGGGGTACCGGGATCACCATATGCTATCAACTTCTTGCCTTCTGCCCCAGAGTCATCAGGAATGATACCTATGAATGTGTCCACATATTCATGTGGGGACACTTCTTTAGGCTGCTCATGCGGTGATTGTCCTTCTTCTGCAGTCTGTTCAAATTCTGCTCTTCCTCCTCCTCCCAAGAAAGGTTCTTGTTCAGTGCGAATAGGTTCTCTAAAGGTGAGAAACGTCAGTTTAGATGGCTAAGCTCATTCTTTCTGTGGATATTCATTTCGGAACCTGTAAATGCCTCATAATTCAAGATTTACATGATACAAAAGTTTGATAAGCTATATATTTCACTATTCTTCTTAGTTATTGAATTACTTGAACTTAATGTGTTTCCGTTTATTCGTAAGTGCAGGCAAAATGTGTTGAGGTTGCAATAGCAATATTGTACATTATACTTGTCTCTGTATTTCTTGGCTGGGGTTTCTTCCACAGAAAAAGGAATAGGAGTCCTGCATCTAGAACCAAGCCATTAGTTAATGTCCCTAATGGTGGCATCATTCGCCGTGCAAACAGTCAAAAGGATGAGAATATCCCAATGCAGGTGCATACCGATATGAATTTCTGATGTGTGATTGCTTTTCTAGTCATGTGAACCTATGTTTCGGAGTATGCATCCCTTACTTTTTTCCCTCACTTGTGAGGTTCTATGGTGCCAAAATAATGGAGCTGTTAGAGCAAGAATGTTCAAATCTTCATTTGTATCCCGGGATCGTATATTTCATCAATGCTATGTCAAATATGTTTTTTTCCCCCTTTCTGTCATTTTCTACCTCATTCTGGAGATTTCTAGTGTTCTTCGTTCTGAAAAAGTCCTATTTGATCCTTGTATTGGTTACATTCAGTCATTGTGCTCATTTTAGTTGGCAGTTATCCATGCCAATCTCCTTATTGAATCTTATCATTTGCTTATCTCAGATGCTTGAGGATGTTCCCCAAATTACCAATGGCGTACAACTTTCTATTGTTCAAGGATATATGTCAAAGTTTTACAGGTGATTTACCATGTCATCGAGTTAACTGTAGTCTTGCAAATGTGCAAGAATACTGTTTTTCTTTCTTTTTTTTTTACTTGAATCTCTTTTGACATGGTTGATCGGCTGTCTGTTTCAGGAGATATGGAACGTGGGTGGCCAGAAATCCAATCCTTGTATTGTGCTCCTCAGTTGGCATCGTTCTAGTGCTTTGCTTAGGTCTAATTCGTTTTCAAGTGGAGACAAGGCCTGAGAAGGTATAATTTTATTGTGATTGCTTTCGTTTGCATCTAAAACCACTTTTGCAATGCTTATTTTTGTACTGGAAATAGTCAAGTTTCCTTGCCCACTGCACCTGGAGTTTATGAAGCTCTGCTCGACATCCCTTTATTTGCTTCAATAAAATGAATTCATAGTAGGATCTCGTGAAACATATTTTCCTAAGATTATTTGGGTGGTTTCCTTTGGTTGATTTTGCTACAATACATGACACGACAAATGTGGTGCCACAACTTGGCCAGGGCCGCCATGCTAGAGAAAGTTTAGGCATTTGATGTTACTATGTTAAGCCCATTCATTTCTAATGTCTTTCTGTAAGTTTCCTGCTTATCTCTTAAATATAGATAATTTTTTACCTATTACCTCTCCAGTTATGGGTGGGCCCTGGAAGTAGAGCTGCCAAAGAGAAACAATTTTTTGACAGTCATCTTGCTCCTTTTTACCGGATTGAGCAGGTATCTTATATTTTTAGTTAATGTTGCTGCATCTTTGTCTGGAACTGTATTGAGAATCTAGTGTCGAAACTTTTCAGCTCATAATTGCAACAATTCCAGACACTGTGCATGGAAAAGCACCAAGCATTGTGACAGATAGCAATATCAATTTATTATTTGATATCCAAAAAAAGGTAAAACTTGTTTGCTACCTTTTCTATAAGTTGGCGGAAAGGCATTCCTCTATTTTGGATTTAAAAATTGTTATTCTACAACAATGAATTAGTCGCTTCATAGAGATTATCTAATATGAACTGTGATAGGTGGATGCTATCAGAGCTAATTACTCGGGTTCAATGATATCCCTTACCGACATTTGCATGAAGCCACTTGGCAATGATTGTGCGACTCAAAGTGTTCTTCAGGTACTGTGTTTTCAGAAATCTGAGAATTTCTTGCTTATTTCTCCACTCTAGTCACATTGCAAGCTACAGAAAGGTTCAATTCTGTATCCATCCTAAAAGAATTGATTACAAATTAGCAAAGTGGTTGTCTTATCATATCCTTAAAATATAACCATGATGAATTTTGCCCCTTAGGGCTTAGCTGCTTTGTTTCTCTTCTTGACAAGTTGAGCTGGTCACAAACCGTCTCTTGCCTGCTGAAGGTGTAGTGGGGTACTAGATTTTCTTGTTCGAGTTACTGCATTTCCTCTTCCTATCAACATTAAGATCACATTTTCCTTAGGATACTTAGAATTTAATTTCAATTGGAGTCCCTGAGAGCTTGCTGTGATCTGGAATTATCTAAAATTCATTGCATTTGAAGCTTAGAGGTAAGTGATTTGCATCTTAAAGACCTTATCATGGAAATCATGTCATAAGACACAATAAAGAGCATGACCCTGAATTTCCCTTTCTATTGATTTCAAAAAACCGTTGGGCGACTTAATGGCAAGATGGACCACATTATTGACTAAGCTTTATATGCAAACACTATCTATCTTTTAGTAACTTGTCCAAGATCTCATTTCTAACTATTCCGTTGGATATTTGTGGTTTGCTGATTCACTAGTGTTCATAAGGCTTCCAAGCTTCTTTTTGGTTTTCATGATTGGACTTCTGTATAACTGGCAAGTATTTCCTTTGTTTACAGTATTTCAAGATGGATCAGCAAAATTATGACAGCTTTGGGGTCTTGATCACGTCGAATACTGTTTTCAGGTATTTTTAGTGGTCTCATTTATATATAACATCCAAAAGCCCTTTCTTCTCAGTCTTTGAACTTTATGCTATTTTGTGCTAGAGACACTTATTTGTGGTCTATATTTATAGCATTATACCTCAGCAGACACATGTGCCAGCGCATTTAAAGCCCCACTTGATCCAAGCACTGCTCTTGGTGGTTTCTCTGGAAATAACTATACTGAGGTATTGCTTGTACCTCTTGTTGGTTGAGTTTGTGTGTATGAAATATATATGAACATAATTCATTTCAAACAGGCTTCAGCATTCATTGTGACTTATCCTGTGAACAATGAAATTGATGAAGAAGGAAATGGTACCAAGAGGGCGGTGGCATGGGAGAAAGCCTTTATTCAGCTAGCAAAGGTTCACATTTTTTCTCACATTCATTAGTGTGCATATGGGGCTTTCTTTGCTCATGCTTTTTCTAGTAAATTCCGGTGATATTTAATCACTACATTTATGCAGGAGGAGCTCTTGCCAATGGTGCAATCCAGGAATTTAACACTCGCATTTTCATCAGAAAGCTCTGTTGAGGAAGAATTAAAAAGAGAAAGTACTGCTGATGCTATCACTATTTTGGTAGGGAATGCTCTCTCTCTCTCTCATCTATCTATCCATCTATGAAATCCCCCAAACCTCCATACGACATATTCACTCATTTTCAGTTGGAGAAGAGCATCATAATTGCTTATTTGATTGAAATCCAACTCATGCCTCTATTTTCGTCAATACAAAATCCATTTTCAAAGAATATAAGATATGGGATGTGATTGTCAGTTCTTACATTTATTTTTCTGTTGCAGATAAGCTATCTTGTCATGTTTGCTTACATATCCTTGACTCTGGGAGATGCTCCTCGTTTCTCTTCCTATTATATCTCCTCTAAGGTATGATTTAACAGAATAGCCTTTCTTTGCGTGGCTATTTAAAATTTTCTTATGCTTACTAAAGGAATAGTTTTTTTTTTAGTGTTCTTTTAACCGCCACCCCCCCCCCCCCCCCCCCCAACCCCCCAACACACACACATTTTACAAAATTCCTGAGTTATTTCTGAAAAACAAATCACATGGTTTGGCTCTTATTATTGTGATATTGTGTGTGTATTTTACATCCTCAGGGCACTAGAAACTAACTCTCAATTTGCGTTGCTCTGATGAAAATTCCAATTTTCCTACTTTCAAGTATCACCTTGACACCTTGACATTCTCTTATTTGGTTGATACGCACATATGCTTCCACAGGTATTGCTTGGCCTATCAGGGGTTGTTCTTGTCATGTTATCTGTACTTGGATCAGTTGGATTCTTCAGTGCAATTGGAGTCAAATCAACACTAATAATAATGGAAGTCATTCCTTTTCTTGTTTTGGCAGTAAGTTCTGTTCTCGAAGTACTTAACTGTATCTTCTCAACTTTATCAATTTTCATGCTTTTCCTTCTTCTCCAAAAATAATTTTCTGTTCAGTATTTTTAAATCATAATTGTAGGTTTGAGGGAAGATTCAATTTTATCAGATGTTCTTGAGCTTTTGTTGCATAACACATTATTTATGTTGAGAAGTTGAACTCAACGGGGCTAGTCTCTGGTGAGAACAGCTCCGAACTTGGCATTTCAAACAAATTGGCCAACCCTGGATGTGTAATTAGGTTCATAAAATGAGTCTGGTGCATTCATCTTCTCAAACAGAGAGGCACCAAAATGTGCATAAAATGGATTCCTGAACTGTTTTCTATTCTTAGTTGAATGGTATTTTCCATGATTGTCAGGTTGGAGTAGACAACATGTGCATATTGGTTCATGCAGTAAAGCGACAACAGGTAGAACTGCCTATAGAGGGACGGATTAGTAATGCACTTGTAGAAGTTGGGCCTTCTATAACCCTAGCTAGCCTGGCGGAGGTCTTGGCATTTGCAGTTGGGAGTTTCATTCCTATGCCAGCTTGCCGTGTCTTTTCCATGTTTGCAGGTTCACACTCTTATCAGTTAAATCTTAATTTTGCATCTTTTACACTGTCCAAGAGAAATGTTATCATAGTGACTGCCAAGTAACTATATACCTATTATGTGTTTCTTTTTTAACTAATGCACCCATTGTTTGCAGCACTGGCTGTTCTCTTGGATTTCCTACTTCAAGTCACTGCATTTGTTGCCTTAATTGTTTTTGACTTCCTAAGAGCTGAGGATAACAGGATCGATTGCTTTCCTTGTATCAAAGTATCTGGTTCGAATGCGGAGCTGGAGAAAGGTACTTTTGGGCACTCCCGTTCAGCAATATGCTTTTTCTTTTGGTTATGCTCTCTTATTGCATGCCTATTATATGATAAAAACACAAAGCTAAAATAAAGACTGCTTGTGAAATTGTAGGCAGCCATCAGCAGAAACTCGGATTGCTTGCTCGATATATGAAGGTAAGAGATGGGGTTGATTCTTTCTTTTGTCTAATTAATATGCATCCTTGTGAAGAATCTGGCATGCATTCACCGACTAAATACTGAATTTTCATTTTCTTTCCTTTTATTTTGAGTGAACTTCAGGTACCTTAAAATCTCTCAAAATAGTGGATGGTTTTGAAACTGGGTTATTGATAGTTTCTAGTTGATAAAAATCCGACCTGTGGTATTTGGTTTTTAGTGACTGTGTAAGCTCTAACATTTACGTTTTTTTTTTCTGTCACACAATAACTCGTGATTTCCCCTTGTGTAGGAAATTCATGCTCCCATTCTGAACCTTTGGGGTGTAAAACTGTTGGTTGTCTGTGCTTTTAGTGCGTTTGCACTGGCAAGCATAGTAAGTTGTAGCTCTACCTTTTTACCATTCTTTTAATGTATGGTTCATATGTCTTAGTAGTTATTTCATTTGTGGTCCAAAGAGTTAATTTTTCTTTACTGACTGATCAAGGCGTTATGTCCAAGAATTGAACCTGGTTTTAGAACAGCAAATTGTTCTTCCTCGAGACTCATATCTTCAGGTCTTAATGGCTTACCATTTTGTATTATGGTATATACCTTTTGGTCATTCTTTAGAAACCTTATACTTGTAGTTATATTCATTCCTGCAGGGCTACTTTAATAATCTCACAGAATATCTAAGAATTGGTCCGCCACTCTACTTTGTGGTGCAAAACTACAATTTCAGGTATGTGTTTTCCATTTGTCTCAATATGATGCTTATTTGTTGGGAATTTTTCTCCCCCTTCAGGGATTGTGCTGCTATAGACTTTTGAAATTTCATTCTTGACTTGTATGTCCGTAGAAATATCCACCCATCTCGGACATCTCAATGCATAAACACAAAAGATAAGAAAGAGAAACATGGCTATTGCTATTTCCTTGTATCTTGATATTCCTCCATATGATCGAGGTTTGACCACGGAGTGAGACGTGTACATCTGGGAAAATAGTAAATGATTTTAGCATTTCCACTGTCTTCTACAAACAACAACCACGTTGCTTTCTGCTATACTTAAAATTCTTAACTACTTGTAGACTTTCATTTCGTAATGAATTTCTTATCATGCCCATCTTTTTTGTTTCTTCAGTTCAGAATCAAGACAAACAAACCAGCTCTGTTCCATCAGTCAGTGTGATTCCAATTCTCTTCTAAATGAGGTAAAACCATTGTATTAAGACACAGCTACTTTTTAATCATTACAATGTCAGATAGTTGTCGGTCACTGTGGGGTAATATTGGGCTTTTCCAGTGTACTCATGCATACACTCTCTATTTCACAATATTCCTCGACCATAGTGTATCCCTAAGTTTGATGTCTGGATAGATTTAATTTCTTTGAAGTTACTATTTCTAACTTGAAACTTCCTGTATTCTGCAGATTGCAAGAGCATCCTTAGTACCAGAGTCAAGTTATATAGCTAAACCTGCAGCTTCATGGCTTGATGATTTTCTTGTTTGGCTCTCTCCTGAAGCTTTTGGGTGTTGTCGAAAATTCACAAACGGCAGCTATTGTCCTCCTGATGATCAGGTCACCATTACGCTCAGATATTGATTTCTTATTTCATCTTAAATATACAAACTTATAATCGCTAATCATATTGCCTCTGAACAGCTTCTCTTTTGTCAGTTGAGTTAACATTTCATTGGTTTTCAAGGATTTTTCATAATGCAACTACGATAAGAAATGTTGCTAGTTCTCTTGAGATAAATAATTTTAAGATTCTAAAAAGTCTTAGACAGATTATGTCAAAGTCCTGTAAATCACATAAAGACCAGGATAAAGAGTATAGTTTTAGGTAAGACATTTTTTCTAGTTTCCACCTTAGCATACGTCCACTAAAACAAAATCACTGTGTCTTTGTGTCACCAAATTTTTGTAAAATATGCATTTGTTGGGGTAAAGCTGAGTGGGTTTCGTAACTTTTTGTTCTTTCAACCTGTGTGATAATCCTCTTGTTTTCTTATAAATTGTATGTAACCTTTGCAATACATCTGATGGGAACATTTTTCTGTTTCAGCCTCCTTGTTGTTCGTCCAGTAGTGGTTCTTGTGGACTCAGCTCAGTGTGCAAGGACTGTACAACGGTAACTTGACTATCCTCCCCACCCTCACCCAAAAAAAAAAAAAAAAAAAAAAAAGAAAAGAAAGGGCCAGCTCAAAAGAAAATTGGTGAGGAAAAGAGCAAATGACTTTTGGTTGAAAATAGTGACTAATATGGGTATTTTTCAGTGTTTCCGACACTCAGAGTTACAAAACGATCGTCCATCCACTGAACAATTCAGGGAGAAGCTGCCATGGTTCCTCAGTGCTTTACCTTCCGCTGATTGCGCCAAAGGTGGAAATGGGGCGTATACAAGCAGTGTTGAGCTCAAAGGTGGAAATTTGGATAATCATGTTTCTTGCCGAACTTTACGAAATTTACCAAGACCAAAGCTATTTCTCTCTCTAAAAATTTGTCATTTTATAACCATGTGTCATTAGGCTATGAGGATGGAATTATACGAGCATCAGCCTTTCGAACATATCACACGCCCCTTAACAAACAGGTACATCCTTTGCAAGTTTTGTGTGATAATCTTTTTATTTTTGGTACATTGTTCAAACATGTGGTTGAGTATGACGTGCCACTATTTTACAATTGTACTGTTTTCAGATTGACTATGTAAACTCAATGCGGGCTGCACGAGATTTTAGTTCAAAAATGTCTGAATCTTTGAAGGTAATTCTTTGGAGAGGAGTTGTACCTCGAGGATAATTAGTTTAAACATTTATTCTCAAGCTGTGTGGTCTGAATTCCTGTCTGCTGCACTTTTATTCAGCAGTTTACTTAATTTTGTTTTTCGTGAAAATATTTCATGCAATCCTAAGAAGTTCCTACTCTGAATACTGCAATTGTAACCAGTTAGCAAAGCTAGTATGTTTACAGTCCATTTACGTCTCTGCTAGTATAAAGAATCCCTTGCCGTGGTGTTATCATCCTGCTGACATTTGATTTCGCTGGTACAGATTGATGTCTTTCCATATGCTGTCTTTTATATGTTCTTCGAGCAGTACCTTAATATATGGAAGACAGCTCTGATCAACCTCGCTATAGCTATTGGTTAGTTCTTTTTACGCCTCAATCAACTTGGGCTGGTGCATTTTCTTCGGGTCAATCTCTAAGATATCTCGTTTCTTTTGACAATTTAACAGGTGCAGTTTTTGTTGTTTGCTTGGTTATCACATGCAGGTCAGTAGTTTTATCTTGCTAAGTGTATATCATCCTTATTCCTTCGTCAAAATTATTGCATTTTATTCGGTTCCTATTTTCATTTTGTTCTTTCTTGTGTTTAGTTTCTGGACCTCAGCAATAATTCTACTCGTTTTGGCGATGATCGTGGTGGATCTTTTGGTACGTTTTCTTTCTTTCTAATGATTCATATACCAGTTGGAAAAAAAAGGTTTAAAATTCTAACATGTTTTCATTTATGAAACGTCTCTTTTCAGGGTATAATGGCAATCCTAAATATCCAACTGAACGCGTTGTCCGTTGTGAACCTGGTGATGTCGGTGGGTATTGCCGTCGAGTTCTGTGTGCATATCACTCATGCTTTCTTGGTGAGATTTCTCTTCTTATGTTTCTCAATATTTATCTCCCCCCCCCCCCCCTGTGTCTAAATATATTATAATCCTTTTCCTTCTTTTGAATTCACATGCATAGGGTACGAAGAAAACAAAATTAGCACATGTTTGGACGGAACTTAGACACATGTCAATAATGTTTTGTTGCTTTATCTAATATATAGGGGGAAAAGAAAGTGGGCGCTAACTAAGAACAGATAAAATTCACATGAAAATTTTTGGTTAGCATGAATTTTCGCTGCTTAGCACACTATAGCTATAATGAATTCTTGCTTGTATAAAAATCGTATCAATCATCCAACAGTAAGGTAAATTGGACTAAATGTAATTGTGAAATATATTATATAATATTATATATATGGTCACTAGACTTGTAAAATATTAAATGAAAAAGGGAAAAAGAACAAAAATGAACAAAAGAAAGTATAAATATGATATTGAATTGTTACAAGTTTTTATTTATTTTTCTTTCATGGTACATTGGGACCACGTTCGACAGACCGCTCCATGAGGGTTGTAAATGTGGCTGTGTTAGCATTCTTTTTAAGAAGTCAGTAATATTTGCAATATACTGTTGTGCTTAATCGAAATGGGAAAAATGCATCCTAGCCCCATGTGATATATCGAATGTGCAAGATACTCCCCTGTGAAAAAAAAAATATCAAATTACCTCCCTGTGTTGTTAAGAATAAAGCAAATTACCCCCCTGACCCTGAAAGTGTATAACACGCACCATATGTGCGATTTTTATTAATTTTTAAGAATAAAATGCTATTTTATATTTAAATACAATATATACTAATATTTATTATATATAAATAATATATATTATTTAATATTTATAAAAAATAATATATATATAATATTTATAATAAATATATTTTATTTAAAAAAAAAAAGAAAACCCTCCCTCTTCCCCATCGCCCCCCCCCCCAGCCCACCAACCCCATCGCCTCCCCCCCCCCCCCCCCATCCCGTCAGCCGTCGTAACCCACCCCCCCGTAGCCGCCCCCCCCACCTTCCCCCCCAACCTGTCGCCCGCCCAGCCCCCCCTCCCCCGTCACCGGCACCCCCACCTCCCCCCCCCTTGTCGCCCTCTTCCCTTCCTCGTCCTCCCCCCACCTTCCCCCCCCCAACCCGTCGCCCCCCCCCCCCCCTCCCGTCGCGCGGCACCCCCACCTTCTTGTCGCCCGCCTCCCCCCCCTTCCCCGCCCCCCCACTTCCTCCCTTCCCGTCGCGGCCCCACCTTCCCCCCTTCCCCCTCCCCTTCCCCGTCGCGCTCCCCCAACTTCCCTCCTTCTCGTCGTCCCCCCCCCCCCCCCCCCCGTTGCCGCCCCAGCCCGTCCCCCTGTCGCAGCCCACCCTTCTCCACCTTCCCCGTCGTCCGCCCCCACCTTCCCGTCGCCGGCCGCTGTCAGAGCGCTCTCTCTCTCTATATATATACATATAAACTTTAATTAATATTTAATATAATATATCATACATATATTTTTAATTAAATTTATGTAATATAAATATAATATATTCATTTAATTTTGATCGTTGATCAAATTTAATAAAATCTGGACCATTGATCTTATTAGTTAAATTTGAGCCTTAGATTCAATCAAATCTAACGGCTATTAATAAGGATATAAATGTAATTTTATAATTAAAAATTAAAAAAAAATAAAATATATAAAAATCGCGCGTGAAAAGCATGAAATCGCGTGATGGACTTCTTTTCTTTATTATGAAAAACACAGGGGGGTAATTTGCTATTTTTTTTTCACAGGAGGGTAATTTGCACATTTCGTATAACACAGGGGGGTAATTTGCATTTAACCCTAATCGAAATATTGGAAGGTTTGTTTAATATAGTTGATTTAATGATCCCTGAATTACGTCGTTATGTCAGGTGTAGCGGAGATAGGAATCAACGGATGAAAGAAGCTTTGACAACCATGGGGCTTCCGTATTCAGGTTCAAGTTTTCCCTTCTTAGTCGAAGAAACTTTTGTTTAGTTGATTTTCTTTTTAATATTACTCCGTCTACTACTCTCGTCTTTTGAGTTTCTGTTTTTCTCCCACATTGAACTCCTTGACTCAAAGCTGTAACAAATGAAATGGCAATGCTTATATTGAATTTGTTGGGAGTACTTGCAAGCTCTAAATGATTTCACTTTTTCGTTGCAGTGGAATCACACTAACAAAGCTTGTTGGAGTGCTCGTTTTGTGCTTTTCGAGGACAGAAGTTTTTGTGGTATGCGATCTTGCAATCTTACGGCTTATACGTCAAACAACACATTTCGTTCTACTTCTAATGTTATTTTTCTGGTTTGCAGGTTTACTATTTCAAAATGTATCTCTCGTTTGCTTCTTGGTTTCTTGCACGGCCTCGTCTTTTTACCCGTAAGATTTATATCCTTCATACCCGTTCATCAATCAACATTTTGCAACCTTTAACTTAGGGATATGGACATACTTTGGGAAAAAATTCCCCGATTTGAAGAAATTTACAGTTAAAATTTGCACCGCAAGGTCGGTAGCATAATTTTTCAAGATTGACAAGTTTTTCTGTTATATATGCTCAAACCTCATGGGAGGTTTATGAATTATCATGGGACATCGAACTTTTGAATGTTGGAACGATCGATGATTCCTCTATTTTTGGCAGGTGATACTGAGCATGTTTGGTCCGCCATCGAGGTGTGTGCTAATAGAGAAGCAAGACGATCGGCCGTCTACATCGTCGCAGTTTTAGTTTATTATTGATGCATTAAAAAAAAGTTTATTTTTTTGTTATATTTATTTTTGGTAGGGATCACAGTTTTCATTTTCCTTCTTCTCTTAAAATTTTCAGAGATAGGTAAATTTGGATGTAGAAATAGGTAGAAAAATGTACTTAGTGGTGATAATTCTTGTTGTGCAATTAAAGTTGATTTACATTCTTCCTTTGAGAAATCTGTTGGAGCAAAAACATGTCTACTTACTTGTATTGCAATTTGCATTGCATGGTTCAATGAAGTGGAAAAAGTCTCATATAGCTAAGCCAGTCTTATAGTTATCTATAGACTATACGTGGGTTATTACTGTCCTTATTAATAATAATAAAGAATAATTATATTTACATAAATTATTTATTTTGTTTGGATAATTACAAACAAAAGTTAGTATTTTTTTTATACAAAGCACTTTATTTTTGATTTCTCTTCCTAAAATTTCAATATTATTACACTTTTTTTTGGCTATTAGGGGTGGGTTTTATAATTACGCAAGAAATGCGGATGATTTGTGTAAATAGACTATGGGTTTGAGAATATAAATGTGATTCAATATGATTTATGCGGTCTACTAAATATAAATTGAACACAATTGCCAAAATACGGATTTGTTAAAGTTAATCTAAGATTAATCGAACTTATTCTTAGCCCTGAATTACGGTGAGTTAAGGTGGTCGGCTAGAGCAGTGTGGTGATTTTGTTGAACAGTACTTCTAATATTTTGTGCTTTGGCAAGAGCCTTCTCTTATGTTAGTTGATACTTATTTAACGGTTAAATACACAAGTAAAATCATATAATATTTTGATATCCAGAAAAACGAGCTGGCTCAAAGAAAATGAAATGGCTTAAAAAAAGAAATAAATGCAGGCTCATAGTCCACAAGGAAGCTTAGGACTTGGAGTCTAGCAACCAAAGTCCAAGGTCCTCCACATGATACCCACGTAGGGACCTAGGTAGCAGCCATACAAGAATTTTAGAGGTCCCCCCTCACAGAATCAGGTAAGAACAAGTAGCCCCCTCAGGGATATATGATTTCTCCTGGGAGAAGTATTATAAACCCTAACGGATTTGAAATCCGGATATAAAGGTCTTTTCAACCCATTTTCTTGAAAATTCGAGAAGGCATTCTTATCCCCGACTGATACACAATAGATTCCAACAGTCCCCCGAATCTAAGGGGGAACCTCCAGTCCGAGGGGATCAACCAACCATTAGGGACTCTGCACCATCTGAGGAGGATTCAATATTATCTAAACACTTTGAGGTCATGCTCCCCTAAATTTGTGATCGTCTCCAACAATCTTGTGATTGTCTATAAATAGAGAGCTCCCTAGTGGACTAGGAAGGACATGATTGTAGACATGTAAAAGTGATGATAAGTGTAAAATAATATATTATTTATCAATTTTTATTTATATTTTGTAATTACTAAATTAATTCCAAGTATAAATAGTCAATGTAATTAATATTTCGATATATATTTTGTCATCAAATTAATGGCCGACAAGTGGCAAAATGAAGTGTTTTGGCCAATCAAATCACGCTTCGCAGCCAAAGATTCCAACCAATTAGACCGCGCCACGTGGAGCAATTTCTGATATTTATCTCTGTAAAAGATGCAAATATTAAAGAGATAATGTCAAATTAGCCAATCATGTCATTCCAAATATATGATGTATTTATCTCTTTAAATTAAATTATAAAGAGATAATACAAAAGGTGTTCAGGTGCATCACAACTACCTCTTTAATACTTATATAAAGGGTCATCAGACCTCATTCAAAACACACAGAGCTCGAGAAGAAGAGCCAAGCAAGGGGAAGATTGCAAAATTCCCTCTACGCAATTCCTCAAGTGACAGAGCTCGAGAAGGAAGAGCCAAGCAAGGGAAGATTGCAAAATTCCCTCTACGTAATTCCTCAAGTGACATAGCTCAAGAAGGAAGAGCCAAGTAAGGGAAGATTGCAAAATTCCCACTTTCAAATCATCAAATTCCAGTCAAGACTATAGTGTTTAATTTGGGATTATTGGTGAAAGCTCTCGAATTAACGTTGTAGAAATTCATATTCAAGTCCAAAGGAGATCTACGTGGAGATTACCCTTTGAATTAGTCAAATTTGTCAAATATATATTTTGGAGGGAAAATCAAGGATGAATAGAGATTTGTACTCACATTGACATTTTAATCCAAATATTTTATTTGATAATTATTTGTGTTTGATTTTTTCAAACACGATAAAATTAGCGATCACAATGATGAGAGAGACAAATTCACACCTTCATATGTTTATGAGCCCCATACTACAACTTTCACCTTTTTGCTACCATGTTAGCTTAAAAGAGCATTGTAAGTTTGTACTAATAACTTTGATTTTATATCAATCTCTCTGTTGTATACAAAATCGTGCAATCTCACTCTTTTCTTTACTGGTTTGACCATTTTTACCTTTTAGCACTTTTTCAGCATCTCCCACTCCAAGTGGCCCGAAAACTGGATTTTTTGCTCGCATCATTTATTCCATGCGTGCATGTCTTGCACACATCATACCTAAATAAGACAATAAGAAGAATAACGACAATAAAATTGGTAATTAATGTGCATCCTAAGTTGGCTTATTATCATTGCCTCAATTATCTTGAATATTTTGTTAAGCACAAATTATTACATTATCGATTAGATTTTATCTGATTATTTAATAAATTAATATTCTTTTTATTGTTATATCACATAAGCATAAAATTCATTTGCCAATTGAAAAATAAAAAATAAATAGTTTATCTATTGTTTAAACAAATGTTCTTATCCATTTATATTCTATTTCAGGAATCATTCAATCCTAATTTATTAGTTTAGTAAAAAGAAATTAAAAAAAAATATTTTTTAGTATTACTCTATTTGATTTCAATTTA
This sequence comes from Sesamum angolense, assembly GCA_034509725.1. Lineage (NCBI taxonomy): Eukaryota > Viridiplantae > Streptophyta > Magnoliopsida > Lamiales > Pedaliaceae > Sesamum > Sesamum angolense. Next base: position 1,109,089 of record JACGWL010000012.1, read on the forward strand.
ATATTTGGACAATGCGTATTTTCTATCTTTCGTACGCGAAACATAAAATAATTCCAAGATAATTCTGTCAATTATGAGCAATTTCTCATGTTATTTTATTTGTTTTGAAGAAATTAGTCTGAATTGATTTCTGAAACATATATATAATATAAATCAATAAGTACCATTTCCTTTTATGTGTTAGAATGATAATAGTATTTTCTACATTTATTTTTTAATGGCTAGAAAAATCTATGTTTGGCTGATAAATGATAAAAGATTACTAATTGCTCAAACTATCAAATCAAAATCAAATTAATAATGTAAAATAAAATTAAGTGTTAATTACACTTACCTCCACTGAGATTTAATTAATTACACATAGACTTCCTAAATTTGAAAAATTATATCTAATATCTTTTAAAGTTTGTTTCCATCTAACAAATAAGTCTTTCCAATAGTTAAAATTCATCTAATTTGTTGATATTATTAAAAAAAATTGGATGAAAATTTAAATTTAACCCGATGACTTATTTGATTGATTGCAAGTAAAATAAAATTTTTGTGACCAAATTATTCTTATACATCGTCATATATATTAATACATATAGGAGGTATATGTTCATTATTGTAGGAATACTTTAGTCAGAAAAAATGTTTGAACCACACTAAGTTAATAATAAGTCAATCGAGGGTAAATATCAATTTTCATTCAGTTTTTTTTTGTTTATATAAATAAATTCAATAAATTTTGATTAACAAATGAACATATTTATTAGATAGATGCAAATTTTAAGTGTATTAAATATAATTTTTTAAATCATAAAAATTAAACATAATTATACCAAACCTAAAAAGAAAAGAGTGGTGATATCTCAAAAACTAAAACATAGTCATGATAACTCGATCAATGATGATATGTCTAACATTGGATGCCACATTAATTATCTATCTCACTTTTATCATTCTTATTGCTTTATACACTATTAAAAAAAAATACTATTGGCTACAATATAAATGGATATAATTAAAAATTATGATAAATAACATTATTAATCACAGTTAAATAAAATTTATGCAAAAAATTAGTTTTTTGCTATGAATTTTTTTTTGTCACAATTAGGAGCCGTAGTAAAACATTTGCTACGACTTTTAGCAGAGCAAATGTTTTAGCCAGTCTTATAAAAAATCATAATCAACAACTGTTGTGTGGCCATAGTCAATGACTATTTATTACAACTATTTATTATTAACCAACTAGTATGTTTCATGATTACAACCACCAGAATGCAATAATAAGACTTGGGGAAAAATGCAAGCTACCTCCCTATGATATGGGGTAATGTGCAAAATATCCCCTGTGAAATAAAAAACTACCAAATTACCTCATTGCATTCTTAAAATTTAAGCAATTTACCCTCTTACAGAGAGGTGTGTAGTGCACTCCCCCCTCTTGCAACTAGGCATGATTTATTAAGAATAAATATTTTTATATAATATATTATAATATAAATTTTAATAATTACAATATATAAATATTTATTAAAAAGTAAAAATACTAATTTTTATATAAAATGCACTAACTGTTGTGGCATGTCATTCCTACGTGCATATATAAATATTTCACGCTTTAAAATAATATTATAAAGTACAAGTAAATATATTATAAACATTTACATTAATAAAAGAAAGAAAGAAAGAAATAATAATTTCATATTTAATATAAATTTTAAAAAAATGAATAAGTTAGTTATTTTATCATGAAAGGTGTTTTTGACTTCACATAAAATTGGTACGGCAGTGTCGTTAATCACCGTTTGTGAGTTTGGAGGAGTTATTTTTTTATTAGTATAGATAATATTTTTCACAATACATACCTTTTCTCTAAAAACAAACCCCTCGCCCCACGCCCCTCCCCCCTTAGTCCACCGCCTCAATCTCCACGCCTGTTGTCGCCCTCCATCTCATCGCGCCTCCCTCCCCTGCCTCTTTCCCAATCGCCGTGCCTCCCCCCTGTAGCCATGCCCAAATCACTCCCCTAACTCGCCATCGCCGCACTCAAAACTCCCCAACTTGCCGTGTTGCCTTTCTCTCTATCTCTCTCTCTTCTTCTCTCTATTATATGAATAATATATAGTATATTACTATTAATAGGATATAGCATAACTATATTATATATTATATAATATATAACCTATATATAATATTGATGCATACGAATTTGGCCACACACAAGGGTCCAAGAATCTCAAGAGAATCTCTAAAATTATCAAAGGACTAGCCCTCCAAAACAGAGGTTTAACACTCTGATGCTTAACTGACCAAAAAGGAGAGAGATGGATTCTTCGTTCCGGGTTTGCGTACACAAGAATGTTTTTCCTTCTACCATGGGATTTCTCATACACAAAGAAGAAGGCGTTCCAAGAGGTTTGTTCAGATCGATGAAAAAAGTATCTACGTATGAAAGCTTGGAATCATTGTCTCTTTTCTTTCGAAATGATGAGGGAGCATAAAATTTAAAATCGTTAGAAGTTCGTTTGACCGCGATTGCTAAACATCATTGGAAAAAAGGGCAGCGAAGGCTACGCTACGGTCGGAGATTCATCCCAGGTTTCCTAAAGAGCAGGCGCGTAGGGTAAATAAATATAAAAGAAGAAGCAGCGTGTGAATCCCATCTAGAGCTCCTTCCTACTAAAAGCATGATATAGTTGCGGCTACTTGGCCTATTGGGAGCTTTCGGAAATCACTTTGCAGTGAGGCAAGAGGAAGTCAAATTTAGATGTTGAAACCAATGCTTGAAAAAACCGATCCTTTCTTTCATTTATTGGATCATTCTACGCTGTCGGGAGGGGGCTTTATCCTACGAGACGTCACCTATAATAGAATAGCCCTGCCCTCGCCAAGAAACTTCAGTGCTCGCCTTACGAGTGATAGAAATACCTTACGAGAAGAAAAGAAGTTGAAACATCCTCTTCTGGAACTCACACATCCAATTCTGGTCCATCCACTGCTTCTTCTATTGAAGAATGTGCTATATGCGGAAGTCGGACTCTATAAATTACTTTTAACTGGGAACAACTCCTGGCTCTAAAGAACCAGATTCTTAACAAACCTGGTTTATTAGTTCAAGCTGGGTAACGCACAAGGGGGCCTAGGCCGTGAAGGTAAAGTAGGGCAAGGCTTTCATCCTTCCCTTAGCCGGGATGCTACATTTAGAGAATAAACTAATTGCCTTTCAATTAGAAAGATAATAAGGGGAGAGGAGTAAAGTAAGCAATCGGCTACGGGTCATTAGATGTGGAAGTTCCAGGGTGATAAGAAGCTGACGGTTGCAGAAGATGGACTTCTTTGTTGACCCAGGTCTCGTGTGCCTGTAAGGGTAAAAAAGCGAAAACGAAGGGTAAACAAGATAGACTTTGACCGGTCTTTCTTATTGAATGTTCGTTTAGGCAATTCAATTATAGAGGCACAGGCTATTTCTATTCCAGAAGGCTCCCCTTAATTGAAAGCTAATATTCAGATTTAGATGAATTGGCTCATTTAGTTAGATCTGAGGCCGGCATAGGCAACAAGAGAAGAAAAGGCATAAGCTGAAGCATCTAAATAAGATAGGCACCCATAAAGGGTCCGGAAACCTTATGACCAGCTAAGAGACTTTCCTGCATGCACGTGAAGCTAAGCTTTCAATTGATCTGATCTTCGCGCTTTCATAAGTGGAGGCTTTCTATTGCTTGACGTTAGGGGACCTACCCTTGCTGCTATAGAGCAAGAACCCATTTTGAGGCGGGTAAAAATCTTCTATGAAATAGGTCACTATGGTATAGATAAGACTCATTTCATCTAATCCCACCCACGTTCCAGTTAGTTCCTCTTCAATGCTTTCATCAGAAGGTCGATTAGTTCCAAAAACTTGACTTCTTTTATTATGTCAAAAGCTCGCAGGAACGAATATATATGGAATAGAAAGATTCAACCCCCAAGTAAAAAGAAGTGTACAAATAATGAAGAAACTAGTATATTTAGATACGAAGCAACGTAAATTAAAAAAAAAAATTTACCTGAATAATATTCGGTTTGATAACCTGCTACTAATTCTTCTTCTGC